>CM054179.1:76192543-76792543 GCA_028829895.1 Sinotaia quadrata
GTCATCAGGGGAGAGAAGTGCGTATCTCCTTAGGCATCGTACAGTTAAGGAAGCCAAGAGTCTGGACCGGAAGCGAGTTGTTTATTTCACTTCAGTTTCTGGTGTTCGTTCGTTCATTAACCGTCCTACCTGCATGCGCTTTTATTTGTCAGTCGACCAAGTGCAATAGCAAACAAAAATCAATAGCGAAAACTTGCCTGCTCATTGTTTTGAAATGAACATCTTGATGAAAGCTGTTACCACGATAGCCATTTACACAGGAGTGGATGACTGGATGGGACGATTCAATAGGAACCCATATCACAAATAAAGCGATCAATAAAGATTTAATTAAATGAAATGAAATATAATAACAAGTATTACAATAAATTATTAAGTACAAAATTTGCCAGTGAGTTATCTACCATAAATAATACTGAATTTGAAAATAATAAAACAGAAAAATATGTTGGAAATGAAATAAATAATTTGGCTAAAAATGGTACTGTAGTTAACGATATAATGTGGAATTAAATTCACAATAGAATAGTAATATTAGAAATGAAATAAAGAACTTGTAAAAACAAATTCTTTGAAAATGAAAAACACTTGTAATACCCAACTTGAAAAGAATATATAAAAATGCATTATTATAGATGAAGTAGTTAATAATAAGGACTAAAATAAAATAAAGTTGCTAAAATGGTAACAGAGCAAATACAATTTGAAAACTGATATAGCAATAGTGTGAAAATCAGTGTATTAATACAGAAATCGGTCACAAAGATGGCGTAACGTTAAAATGAAATAAAGAAACTAACAAGAGCATCTGATGCAGCCTTTCACAGACTACGTATTCAGATAGTTGACGAGTGTTGTACTGAAGTTCTCTTTTCTTCCTTGTATTTAATGATACACCCAACCTAAGTACTTTGACTGCTACCTACAGTGACGTCGTTCGTTATCTGTTGATTTCTAGCATGGCGTTTGTCATTTTGTCATCTAGCAGTGTTTCAAATAGCATGGCGTTTGTCATCTGGCAGTGTTTCAGATAGCATGGGGTTCCACGTTTGGAGATTTATTACTGAGTGTTTCGTCAATATTTTTGTTTCATTCGAGAAAGAATTTTAAATGTCTTCAGTTATCTTTGACGTAGAGCGAAAGGCTCATACACTTTCGTTTGCATTATCTTCAACCCAGTATATTTTCATTTGTCAACAGCGCGCTTGAAATCGAAAATTTACTGCGCTATTCAAGAATGGTGAATTGATGGGAATAATACGACTTAACGCACAAATCAAAACGCGGCATGTTGTGTACAGCAAGAAAGAACTAGTTTTAATCTGACTATTCGCGATCACTACATTCCCTTTAAAGGCCCACACCGAAATCATTCAGTTGTTTATTTGCCGATTTATGGACTTTAATATTGCGTCATCTGTTCTTCTGGCGATTACTATGAATTTGCATTTGAACTTTCCTGTGATTTCAAGTCAGTCAAAGGTATTTACAGTCTACAGAACTTAACTGTTAAAGTTAATTAAAAGAGTCCTCTTTATTTTATAATTAATGAGAAAATAAAGGACTAAATGTGTTGAATGCTGTCAAATAAATATCTATTCGATTTGCAAACTACTTTATTTAAAGTGAATAAAATGTATTTCCTATAATTAAAATCTTTTAGACCTTAGCAGAAGCTTGGTGTTTAAATCAAAACGTTAAATATCAGTTTAGTGTTTCATCAAAATATTAAATATCTTGTGTTTAATCAAAACTTTAAATATCATCTTGGTGTTTAAATCAAAACTTTAAATATCATCTTGGTGTTTAAATCAAAACTTTAAATATCATCTTGGTGTTTAAATCAAAACTTTAAATATCATCTTGGTGTTTAAATCAAAACGTTAAATATCAGTTTAGTGTTTAATCAGAATATTACACTTTACTCTTCTTTTAATTTTAATAAAAACAAAACCATTTGTTGCATAAGAAAAGTTTTGACCGAATAATTTTGAAGTAGGGGAAGTTTTTTGTAATCTAGCAACACATGGAAGGATAATTTTGCCTCTAAAAGGACATTAAAAATAACACCACCGCACTTCTATTTTCAAAATCTAATTTCAGTATGTTGTTAATTTGTAAAATTTTTAAATTTTCAACAAATATTTTTTTCCATTTGACCATTTATGCTGCAGAAGACCAAGACATTACAAACTATGGACCTTTGTCATTCATTTAGTCACGTTTTCTTTATCGTCTTGTGAGGAAAAAGTAAAATAAGTTTTAAAAAATGTATTTATCCCCATAATAATAATAGATGTAATGATGATGCTGATAAAGATGTTGATTTATTTAGCGAATACACATTGTCATCTCTAAATGTCTTAAAAACAGCAATAATAAACCCTTAAAACACCAACAACCGGAAATAATTGATAAAATTGCTTACTTCTATAAACATATCATGACAAACAATATTTAACTGGCATCAACGGTTCGGTACAGATAAAAGAGATTTCACACACACACACACACACACACACACACACACACACACACACACACACACACACACACACACACACGCAAGCATGCATGCACGCACCCCCCTCTCTCTTTCTCTCTCTCAAACTCTTTCACGCGAGCACTAAACACATCAACAGCACAAAAAAACCAAAATAATGTTTATCACAAAGAAGCATATGTGTGTACTAAGCCCTATAGTGTTCCTTTTTTCCTGTTATAAAACTTTTCTTAGTAAATAAGATTCGGAGTGAAGGTTAAGACCAGCATTATTATTCTTTCAGTAATCGTTTTTTGTCCTAGTTACGCTATTTTTTCTTTCATTTTCACAAGAAATAACTGAGATAGGCTATTAACGAGGCTGCTGACGTCACTTAGTTATTGGCGACGTTACATTTTGCTTTAGTTTGGTGTCGTCAATATTAAAATTAGTAAATTTTAATTTATTCTCGCTCGTTCAGATTTAGACAAAGGGACAAGGTAGGCTGAGAAAAATCCTCGCAGAAACACGGATAGCAACATATATATATACGTTTTTGTTATCAATAATTAGAGTTATAAGAAACTTTCTTTCTAATGAACTTTATAACTCACTTGTTTTCTGAATACGCTTGGGCAACATCAGTAGATTAAGAGATTATGAAAGTGAACATTGTATTCAAACGAGTAACGTGCCCTTAATGGAGGGGAAATAAAGAAGTAAAATTGAAAGTTAAAATATTACCAACTCCAATTAAACAGAACAAACCTAACAAAAATGAAAATTAAACAAATCATTTTGAACTGAAATCCTGAAAGTTTGAGGCAGTTGTAAATTAACATTGTTATATATTGAAAAGAACAATTTAAATTTATATATTGACTTCGTAAGTTTTATTACGTTTTTCTAACAAATAACTATACCTGTTTTGAAATAAATTAAAAATAAACGGCTTTTCATATGTGTAAAATAGATCTATCTCTTTTCTGACAGATTCGTCATGATTCAGATGATATGACCGAACTCTCTCCAGCCATAATGGAACAGATGATGTTAGCCAAGGCCACAGAGTTATTCCGCCTGTGTGACAAGGAAGAGAAGGGTTTCATTACTAAACATGATATGCGGGTAAGATATTTTTAAAATAAAGACAAGTGGTGCAAGAATAAGAAATAAAATCCAGTATTTAATAATGGTTTACAGATTATAAAAAATAGAATTTTAAGACTTTAACATTTGTTAAAAAAAAATATTAAAGTATGTGTGAAAAGGTTAATTGCTTATGAAGGATAGTAATAACAGTAAAATAAATCTGTAAATTTATTATCTGACAAGCTAATCATGGCTTGATGTTTTATAGACTTCCATGTGTCTCTCATGAAAACGTAATTGAATTCTAAATATTAATTTTTACATAAATTATGCAAATTAATCTCTCCTGTCACAAAGCTCATCTGTTTGTATCTTCTGTTAATAGAATTAAACACCTATTTTAAATTAATTAATTTGAAATACCTTTGTTGTCTACGTAAAATCAATATCTACAATAGTTAGAAATGTATATATAATTTGAACAACTAGCTAAATATTTGTTCAGTAAAGCATTAAAATGGTTCTGGTTTTGTATATTAATGCACCCAATCCACAAGAAAGTGCTTCTTCATTATCTGTCATTCATTTATTCTATTTTTCTCACCTGGCATATATATCATACAAAATATATTTCTGGTTAAGATAACAATTATAACTTCCGGCTGAATGTAATCTATAATCTAAATAGCCCACCAGAATCTTTACAATCATAATTCTATTTGTTTAGAGTTTGGTAATAATTGTATTTAAATTGCCGACTGTAAGTTATTTTCTTTTATGTTTTAACATCTCTATCGCAACCTGTGGTTTAATTTACCATTTTGTTATTGTAAACATCACTAGTTCTTTAATCAGATTATTTTGTCCAAAGCTGTCTATGTGTGGCTGAGTGTGACCCTATATCAGTCTCAGTCTGTCCAGTGCGTAAACAGTCACGTCGATTTGTGTCTAAGCTGCAGTATTCGCACGAAATGTGTGTGTGTTACATGTATATTCAACCCCTCCCCTCCTATCACCATTGCATGTGTATACAACACCTCCCCTCCTATCACTATTGCATGTGTATACAACACCTCCCCTCCTATCACTATTGCATGTGTATACAACACCTCCCCTCCCATCACTATTGCATGTGTATACAACACCTCCCCTCCTATCACTATTGCATGTGTATAAAACACCTCCCCTCCCATCACATATGTATAAAATACCTTCCATCATATCACCATTTACATGTGTATACAACCCCTCCCCTCCTGTCACCACTATCACACTTGCATGTATATACAAATCCTAAATCCTGTCACCACTATCACCATTTGCACGTGTATAGAAAACAGTGAAGTCATACACATTAAGCAGTCAGTTATATATAAATATTCTTTATTTTAAAAAAATTATATACTGTTCTACTCTTGAAATAAAAATAATTATATACTGTTCTACTCTTGAAATAAAAAATTATAAACTGTTCTACTCTTGAAATAAAAAAAATTATGTACTGTTCTACTCTTGAAATAAAAAAAACTATATACTGTTCTACTCTTGAAATAAAAGAATTATGTGCTTGATCAATCTACGCATACTTCCGTTTGAGGAAGTTAAGTGTATAATATCTCACTAAATATGGATCCAGTTCCTCTGAGATATGTTCCACCGGTTTGCTAACTCAAAATGTTAACAACTCAAGCTTTGTATTCTTTTTTTTTTTTTTTTTTTAAAATAAAAAACTAATATTTGGTGACTAACTTGTTGTGTGACGTTAAAACATCATAAAAACACGCCCTTTTGCGGCGTCTACACTTGTCTTCTTTCTGAGAGTGCTTGAGGCCTATCTGCAGTTGTATCAGGAACTTGACCTCACCATTCCTGTATGTTTTCCATCCTAAAGTCACCCCATTAGTACTGTAGCATAATAAAACAGACCAAAAGTTGAAGACGTTCGCGCTGAAGAGTTTCCAAGCACTCAATCTACAGAATTACGTAAGACGGCCTCACGCAACAGAATTAGACTCGTGCCTGCATAATTTTATTTGCCATGAAGACGTCATTGAATAACTTCGGTAAAGAAAGGCAACCCTCTTTCTCTTTTTCGCAGCGGCTGCAATCTGAACTTCACATGTCACCGGAGCAGTTGGACATCGTGTTCGAGTCTCTAGACGAGGATAAGAATGAGTACCTCACGCATGACGAGTTCACTGAGGGATTCGGTGAGTGTTCTCAAGGGTCCGCTTAGCGGTGGACAAAATTTTGAAACGGTCTTCGGCAGAGGTGCGTGTATGTGGAGGTGTGTTTCTGTGTGGAAGTATGTGTTTGTGTCTGTATGTATGCTTATTGTCCGCTGAATAATGACGTCCGTTTAGTCAGTCTCAAACTTCTTGCTGTAACTCTATAGATTTGTGTTTCTTTGTATAGCTATTTTCTGCTAATAGAGTTATGAAACTTCGGAAAACCGCCTCTTATACTTTAACAGCCTGTTTTTAGCACTCAGTGTTCCAGTAATTCTGCTTTCTTGTTAGTGGACTGGTATAAACGACTTGGCCCAATCAAATCACCTGTTTCAAAACAATTCAAGGTGTGTCAACTAACCTGCTTATTAGCATTTCTGCCGCTTGCTTATTTTCTTGTTACGAACTACTTGTTACACTCTGAAGGCCTGCTACAATCTAACGACCCGATAAGCCTAGGGAATCTAAATACATGCATTTCTTGCAACTACTTAGCTGTTTGTAATAAAAAGATACCCGCTGCCAGGTAAGAACTTCCTGCTGTAAACTCTTACAAAGAGAATCGTTTTTATAATTAGCGATATGTTTAGATTCGACTGCCTCTACTTGTAACAGTAGAACCTGTTATGATCTATCAGGTGTCCACGGTGCACATTTCTTGCAACTGAAATGCGTGTTCTCTGTACATGAATGTCTAGTGCCAATAGTTTTCTGTTTTTTAGACCTATAGTTACCAGTTAACTCATTCGTCAGACAGTCTTCACTAAAAAGCACAACGGACTACAATCACGATTTTGAACTCAGCCATAATTAACTTTATAAAACAATTAAATAATAACTAGAGCTAAAACATTTTTTAGGAAGTTTTAGGAAGAGCTAAAAGTTACACGAACACTTGTTTGATTCAAGTTTAATTTAATTGATATTTTAGCCAGACACGAACCAGCTGGTAAAGAATATAAGTGTACGTCTAGATATTTAGGATTTAGGTTAATGCTGTCAATTCTTTGACATGACGAACCTATTTCAATAGTCAAAGTCCCAGTCTGTCGTTTTGCCAAGTCCCTTTCTGTCAGTCGTGTTCGTGTTGCCAAGTCCCTCACTGTCAGTCGTGTTCGTGTTGCCAAGTCCCTCACTGTGAGTCGTGTTTGTGTTGCCTCACTCTCAGTCGTGTTCGTGTTGCCAAGTCCCTCACTGTGAGTCGTGTTTGTGTTGCCAAGTCCCTCACTGTGAGTCGTGTTCGTGTTGCCAAGTCCCTCACTATCTGTCACGGTGCCAAGCTCCTCACTATCTGTCTTGTTGCCAAGATCTTTTAGGTCTGTTAATATCTCGGTAGTTAAACAGCGAACGCGTATTTTAAATGAACCCTGAACATTTTTTTTTATATCACTGGAACAGTTAAGGAGAGAATTAAACAGTTATAATTATGGGTATCTCAACTTTATATATATATTTCGAAAGTAGTGAGTTAAAAATGTGATCGTTATGTCAGTCTTCTTTTTTAGCATCTCGAATATGTGTGTGTGTGTGTGAATGTGTGTGTGTGTGTGTGTTTGTGTGTGTGTGTGCGTGCGAGTGTGTGTGTGTGTGTATGTGTGCGTGTGTGTGTGCGTGCGTGTATATATATGTGTGTGTGTGTGCGTGTGTGTGTGTGTGCGTGTATATATATGTGTGTGTGTGTGCGTGTGTGTGTGTGTGCGTGTATATATATATGTGTGTGTGTGTGTGTGTGTGTGTGTGTGTGTGTGTGTGTGTGTGTGTGTGTAATAGCTAAGATAATATTGCTCCTAATCAGTTATTATCTCCAAATTTCAAGTGCGCTTTCCTCACCGTTTTTCAAAGAAAACGCTTTTTGGTTGAATACGTTTTGACAAAGCTCTTTTTTTGCGTAGGAATTTAAAAACAAATAATTTCTTATTTGTTTCTTCTGTTTTCACCTCTACTTTATTTTGACTCGCAACAAAATCACATCTAGCACTTTTCTTTGTTTTATTTTTATTTCTTTTTCCCCGAAGACATACTGAACTCTCTATTCACCTAACTCCCTAATTGTTACAATTCTGTGAGTTTGTTATTTACTACAAAAACATTTTATGGAGTCAGATTTAGTTAAGAGCATTAATATACATGAAAGAATACAGGCACGTGTTTTGTCACATCTAATACTTTCACATAATTTAGTTAATAATAATAGCAAAATAGGACTTTGATGTACTATTGAGAAAATAAAACAAAGGAAGAACAAACAAACAAAACATTAACACACCCACACACGTCCAGCATCCATTACATAACAAACCAAGAGAGAAAAATATTAAAAACAATGAAAGGTACGAATGAAAAGAATATTAAAATAAAAAATGCCTAATACCCATTGTCACATGCCAGTTATATTTAATGACTCTGTCGCAGAATCAGACTCAAAATTATGAACCATAAATTTATTTTACTAGCTCTCATACTGACAACTTGTCCAAGATTGCGATGACAATAACAGCAATAGCAAGGCTGAAGACAGTTTGGAAAGACAGAAACATCTCAGTCAGCTCAAAGATCAGACTGATGCGCTCCTTGGTTGTATTTGTGATTTTATATGCCTGTGAGTCATGGACCCTCACAGTGGATCTTGAAAGGAGGATACAAGCTACTGAAATGAGATGCTTTCGAAGGCTGCTTGGCATTTCGTATAGAGATGATGTCACGAATGAGGGGAAATAGAATTAGGCAAGCCACTAGATCCTATGAAGCGCTATTGGTCATTGTGAAAAAACGCAAAATGAAATGGTATGGGCATTTCACACGATCAACAGGGATTGCCAAGACAATCATGCAAGTTACTGTGCAAGGAGGGCGAAGGAGAGGAAAACAGAGTCAAAGATGGGAGGATAACATCTCAGAGTGGACAGGACTGAAACTTAGCAATACGGTAAGATTAGCAGAGAACAGAATGGAATGGAGGAAAGTGGTTGTCAGGTCATTAGTGGTGTCCCAACGGTCAACAAGACTAAGGGATAGATAGATAGATATTGTCAACAGCCCAGGCGGCCTAATCTATCCCTCAATATCTATGTCAGTCCCGTTCTTTGGGACTAAAACAGCGGCAGACAAATTAGCTGGCATGTCACCCTTAGATTAATTATGACTTACATAACATCCAAATATCACTGGCTCAGAACCTCCCGCCAACCCTTCTTGATCACACTAACAAATTAACCAAAATGTGGATTTATCATGACAAAAAAAGCAAAGAAGATTTAATAATACTAATAAAAGAGAACAGTAGAATTCAATTTCTGAAACACAGGTCAACCGAGACCATCTATACACTGTCCCAACATTAATGTTCATTTATTATTAGGTTAATGTTCATCTGGTCAATTATGGATCAGGTAGCTTAAATGACTAAACTTTGTGGTTGTTGAATAGAGGTGATCTCATCATTGTTATCTACTCATGCAGTGCCTCTCACCCTTGTCAATGACCAGATCACATAGATGACCATTAGCTCGCAACAGGAATAAGGTGTGCATTTGAGAGCAAACACGAAGATCAACTCAGCAACAATGCAAGACAATAAGATGAAAGAAGGCCAGCTGAAATAGATAATCACATCTTTCTGTAGCTGCCCATAAATATGAGCAATGTTAACGCTTTGTGACAGCAGTAGACAACTCTTTTACAATTTCATATATTTAAAAGTTAGTTAACTTGTACTTTACAAAAATCTTGTCATGGAGAAATATTTACAAATGAAACAATAATATTTCCATTTCTACATTTACATGAATCTCAATAGATGCAAGCATAACTAATGATTGGTTTACTTTAAATTTGCATTGAATGATTATCTCAATCTCTCAATTAGCTTTATTTGCTAAAATGGTTTTGCAATACATACAGCATAGTGCATAGCATGTGCTTATTTCCATTTCATCATCTATATCAGTGGTGCACAAACCGCATGCGGCCCGAAACAGAGCTCTGTGCGCACACACCCAGAGACTTTATTTCATTATTTGTGTGTTTTTTTCTACTGAGCCATCCGTGTACAATCTGACTTTCAGCCTTCCACTCACTGTCAATTGGAAATTTGGCCCTCTGGCATAAAAAGTATGTGCGCCCCTGATCTATACATATGGCATGAATTATAAGTAGCGCCACACAACCTTCTCAGGAAGAGATATATTATGTTAGTTTCATACAACAATCATTAGTAAAAGTACATGAACATTCTACACAACATTCTAATCAATAATTTCTGAGAAGTCAATATATTTACCACTCACGGAAACATGCAAACCCTCCTTTATCTAAGCAAATTCATCAACCCTTTTATAGGTGCGGGCACAGTACGCCTATCAATGCATGGGTCTATCGCTTTAATATATATGAATGACTGAGTCATCCGACAGGTTCTCTCACATCACAGAGCGGAACGCAAATGTCCACATAAGGGCATTCGTATCCTGTCAACCTTCACCCATTCTTACTGTCACCTCCCCCCCCCCATTCTGTACATTTCCACTGCCCAGATGTGATCAATGAACTTGACCTCAATCCTTTACTGTGCGTAGCGTATGTGGGTACTGCAGCAGATTGCATAATTGGCCACGTGACTTGACCGCTGTAACTAGTAACTATCTATAGATTATTAATAAAGAAAAAGAAATAATACAACACAAAGAGCCAAATTTGCCCCATGGTTTGATCATCACACCTATTTTCTAATTGCTGTTCCACGACATTGCCATTTTGATAGTCATTGACTCTCAGGATTATCCCCCCATTCCGTCGTAACCCCCGACCCTTACACACACATCCCGTTCGTTTTTCAGTGAATACGTGAGTGTCGTTTTGCACCACATGAATTTTTAACGGGACAAACTTCAGTGGGTGACTAAAATACATTAGAAAAACAAAGATTTGTGATAACGTAAAAGACGTTTGTAGCCTCTTATCAGTTTTCACTGTAGCACAAAGCGCCCGGCAGCGAGCATTATTATGACGTTTCACTGCAGGTGATGTTTCAAAATGAGTTTCGCCTCCAGCGATGAACTACTGTGCACTCTAGTGGATCACCTTTTTTTTTTCCTAACTGGGTCAGAGCAGCTATAAATAAATACAAATCAAAGGCAATTAGGAGCGTATCGTTGTGCTTTACATTACATTATTTATTTAAATGATACAGTTGCTGTTGAACACCAGCGTTTAACTGACTGTGGAAAGGTTGGGTTGAAGGTAAGAATAATTAAGCGGAGGTCTCTCAAATGCGGAGATATTTATAAGAACCCTGGTCACCTGTGACCTCATTGATTTGATTGTAATAAGAAACATGCCGTCAGGTGCTTGTAGTGTCGCGTGACATTTCTTTTCTTTTTTTTTTTTTTAATGTTTTTACTTTTAGTTGAAATCTTTATAAATGAATTTCATACTATTAAGTCAAGTAACAGGGGAATAAAACGAAAGGTGTCTCTGCCACATACGACAAGAAAATAACAAAAACTAGATAAAATTCACAAGGCCAGCAACATTTTATTCAGAAAAAAATAAATAAAAGAAACACTTATTCAGTCATTTCGCACGGAGTAACAGTACCTTACAGAAAGGCTAAACACTGGTGGTATTTTATCTACTTCATTTTGTTTGTTTCTTTCCTTGCTGTTTATCTTAGAATCAGTGAAACAACATCGTCATTTTACTCAAACAATTCTGTGTTGTCATAGTGTTAAAGATTGACATTGTAAATTTACTTTACATTCGCAGTATTAATTATTAATATAACGTCTATTTTTCATCAGTCGCAGTAGTAATTATTAACATTATATTTATTTCTCATTAGTCGCAGTGTTAATTAATATCCACGTCTCACCGATCGCAGTATTAATTAACATTATATATACTTCTCACCAGTCGTAGAATATATGAAATCTCTGTAAAGTGTTCATTATAATCTAGAACCATACAAGGCACGTATCTTTTTGTTCATGGATGGCAGATATAAATGTTGGCAAACTACTCGAGGAAAATAGGCTTATCAACAGGTCATAGAGGTCAGAAGTATTTTACTTGAGCATGCGCATATCTACGGGCGTCTAGAAAAACGTACAAGGTGAACCGGTTTTAATTCACTACGAAGTGCTGATTAACGTCACGTGACTGTGAGTCGTCTGTCTGTATGTGTTTATATAAATAGCATACTAACACGGATGTACATGTAGTGATAACATTTACAGCTGATATCAAATGTAGTAATTCTTATGCCAACATTTAAAGTGGATTTTTTTCCTTTTAAGTTTCAACATATCAGCGATGGATTACTAAGGAAGGTAAGTATATTTATAGATTTTTTTTTTTTAAATACATTTTTTTTTTTTTTAATGGAACTTTTAGTAAAGCTGCGCTTTGTCTAATGGCTTGCTGTTTTCCAGCACCGGTCCACGTCACGGTTCGATTTCGTGACCTGAACGGTAACGTTGGACTGATTTGAGGGATTTCAAGCTAGCTTGTAGTATAGTTCTTTACTAAGTATTTATACTAGTGTAGACACTTGGTTAAAATATTTTATAATAGATACAGACACACGCACATTTTTTCCTAAATGCATTGTACAATTATTTTTCAATATATTTTTCACTTTTAATAATCATTCAACTACTTTACAGTACTATGACATTAATAATCATTACATTATTTCAACAATTAGAGGTTTGTAAGATTTGTCATAAATGAGGTAATTTGCTTCTTATTACAGCAATAAAGTGTGTGTGTGTGTAGCGCGCGCGAGCGGTTGTATTCTTATGAATACTTTAACAATATTATAATTTTAATACAAATATTTCGTTTTCTTTATCTTTAACCTTGATGAATACAGTACTGCAATGTACTGAATCTAACTATCACTACAGTCACATATGACATTTTTTTTCCGTGTGGTTGCTATGGTCGCATGTACGTTTTGCCAGATAAGGTTTTAACATTTTCTCACTTTATTTCTTCGCTTCTAGTGAGTAGTAGATGCGTCATTATCTTTTACATTCTTTAAAATCCTTCTCTCTCTTCGGTCAATTCGTTAGCAAGATTCTGACTGGACCACAGGTGTGACGTCACTGATCGTGTGCGCTGTTCAGTTAATGTGTTGAACACACGTCACTACATTACACAGTTATGCGCTTACTGCGCATGCCTCAGTAGGATGATCACAATGGACGCTGAGATAATTCAACACCGAGAGAAGAAACTGTTAGCCATCCGCGCGCCGTTTCTGTGATAACGTGCACAGTGTGAACGACAAGGACGCAAGGCTTGCTGTACCAGACCTCAATTCCTTTCTGTCGAAAGTGTTGTGCTTAACAGACAGTTCAAACAAACACACAGCCCCGGTTATAATACAGACAAATTCTCAAATTGTTTATTCATGTATTGTCCACCATATAAATAGCAAGGTAGTTGTAAGCAATAGATAAGGTATACCTCCAACGAGATATTAAAATCGTTTATATGATACACTTATAAGTTTTAAACAATGCACTTATAAGTTTTATATAGTACACTGAAGTGATGTGGAATACACCCATAAGAGAGGCACACTTAGGGAGTTCTCTTGTCTGTTAACTGCCTTTAAAAAGCATTAACACACATAATTATGCTCCGGCCAGAATATTTTACTTTCTTCTCTGATTAGGATGATGAAAAGCTTCCAGTCCGGGCCGATATGTTTTACTTTTTCTGGAAGAAAAAAAAAAGACATGTTATACATTCTGCATATACCTTGGGGAGGGTGGGAGGTGATTTCTTGAAGGTGTGTCATAAGTCAGTTCTCTCTTTTGGAAATCATTAGTATTTTATATCGAATTATATAACTGAATTCAAAATGGAAATCTATTAGTATTTTAACGCATTATAATTGAATTCCAAACCATTTCCAATGTGGATTTTACAAAAAAATAAATAGCTAACGTGGTATAAAGAAAATCACAACTGATGAAGTATAAAGAAAACTATAATTGCTGCGGCATAAAAAGAGCCACAAATTATACGGTATAAAGAAGCCACAAATGATGTGGCATAAAGAGAGCCACAAATTATACGGTATAAAGAAGCCACAAATGATGCGGTATAAAGAAGCCACAAATAATGCTGTATAAATAAATAAACCACAAATGATGCGGTATAAATAAACCACAAATGATAGGGCATAAAGAGAGCCACAAATTATACGGTATAAAGAAGCCACAAATTATGCGGCATAAAGAAGCCACAAATTATGCAGGAAGCACTCTACCACTGCTGCACACTTTGCATGTTTGAGGTCGAATAAGATTTCTGGAGATTTCTGCATGATGCAGGTATATTTCATTTTTACTAACTGTAATTATTTAATGCTATCTTAAATCCACAATATTTTCATACAACTATGCTTCTTTTTAACTATCTGTAATTAAGTCTGCTATCTTAGATCCACAGTATTTTTATACAACTATGCTTCTTTTTAACTATCTGTAATTAAGTCTGCTATCTTAGATCCACAGTATTTTTATACAACTATGCTTCTTTTTAACTATCTGTAATTAAGTCTGCTATCTTAAATCCACAGTATTTTCACACAACTATGCTTCTTTTTCATATTTCATGCTGGCATGTTTTAGATATCAGTCGAAGAGTTCTTTAGGTATGTAAGTACATTTTGCAGAAATCTGTAAACAATCTTTTCGTTAAAAAATAACATGTAACATGTACAAGTAATTACATTGCTGAAATTAATCAAAAACCTTTTGGTAAACGTGTTATTATATTTGATAACTAAAGCTGGTAGACGTGTATAAATTTAACTTGAACCTTTCCACATACAGTAAATACATTTGATAACTAAAGCTGGTATGGTAGGTGTGTAATTTTAATTACATTTGATAATTAAAGCTGTTACATGTATATAAGTCTGAATACAGTCTTGCATATAAATATAGTTATATCTGATAGTTAAAGCCGAAACATTTTATAGAAATCTAAATACTGACTTTCCATATAAGTGTAATTATCTTTGCTAAGTACAGAGGGCAGCTCGTAGAAATACGATACGAGTATTTTACACACAGAGATATATTCGCAATCAGCAAATGATACACTGTATCTATCTGATAACCTTATAAAAACTTTAATAATCTTCAACATTTATTTGTATGCTGTAACTGAACCACTCTCCCATATGTCTCTATTATAGTTTACGTAGTATAAACATTTTTAAATGTATTTTGTTATCCTGTGTGTGTGCTTGATTGGAAAGTGTTTGTGATTGTGACGCATGCGTGCTTATGTACGTGCTTTGTGTGTTTGTGATTGTGACGCGTGCTTATGTACGTGCTTTGTGTGTTTGCCTAAAACTGAGCTTTAAATACTTCGCGTTCTGACTCAGTAAATAATTTTTAGATATTAATTTACTTTTTGTTTGTCGTTGTTAGTCGGCTGTGATTTTCATGTTACTATTTGTACAACAACAACTACTACTATTACTATACTGCTGTTACTAATATTGTTACTGTTACGACTAATATAATTACGACTACTGCTTGGAAGCAAAGCTGATGATGTGGCTACTACTTGCAAGATGTAAAACAGACAAAGCATTTGTTAAAGTAATTATTGTTGTTTCGAGTTTGAAGAAAATTAAACAGCCTGGCTATTCGACATCAACCCCAAATCAGACATGGTAATTTTTTTTTTCACACGACGAGTAATTTTTAAAAAAATGACTAAAACACCTCATTGCTGAATATGGAAACTTTCATCTCCCGATCTGCTGTTAAATGTAGAACACGTATATAATTTTGCGAGACATCAGTTTGGGTCTCGGAGAGGTTTTCCCGATCTTTGGGGGCCGGTTTCGGTACGCATGAAGTCAGGCCAAATATCTGAGGAATAATTACAACTGACCTCTTTGGTCGGCCAGATTGCTTAATATTGCCAGAGATCACTACTCTCCACCCTGAGGGGAACTATCAAGTGTTTGTAAAATGTTGGGTCTAAAGTTTAGCGGCCTAAGACATGCTGATATGCTGGACAAAATTCCTTCATCCATGCCGGATTGGTCATCAACCGGGTCAAAAATAACCACGCCAATTATTGCCCATTAGGGCGGAGGTGACAAATGTGTTACTAATGAAACCTCACATAAGATTAGAGTTTTAAACCGAACTCCAGGGTATCATAAACAAGGTAAAAAAAAAAATGACAGCCTCATTATAAAAGGAGACTGGAATGCCAAGGTCGGGACTGATGCACTTAAAGACTGGAAAGATCATTGTGGACCATCTTGCAATGACTGTATCAATGAAAGATTGAGACGGCTGATTGAGCTTATAAGCTACAATCTGGTACTAGCCAACACCCTGGGAAAACATAAAGCTTGGGTTTGTAAGCTACAATCTGGTACTAGCCAACATCCTGGGAAAACATAAAGCTTCACGATACTGGACGTGGCATGCAGCAAATGGAACCCATCACAACCAAATCGACTATATAATGGTAAAGAATCGTTTCAGATCTGGCATCAATAGAGCTAAAACAAGGACATTCCCTGGCACTGATGTCGGAAGTGATCATGACCTGGTGATTATGAATTTCCGTGTGAAGCTAAAGAAAATAATTAAATCAAAGAACAACAAGCTTAGGTTCAACCTTAAGAGACTGAAGGACCTAACATCCATGAATTATTCCAAGCCACAGTCGGAGGAAAGTTTGCCCCACTCCTTACTATGGATGATGATGTCTATCATCATCTTCATCTTCAACTCTCACAACAGCAGCACACCTCGAAATCGGCTGACGTAGGCATATGCTATCATCCTAAATATCTTATCGACAACTGACTCTCCCCTCCCCCCTTCCAAGCCCTCCTACTATCTCTTGGGCACGGCTTGAGTCATGCTGGACCACTCTTTAGTTCTACCCCGTCCTCCTATTTCATGTATTTCTATGATCAGTTTGTTTTAGATATATTTTCGTGATACCTTGTTTGTATTAATTAAGTTAATTAAGAGAATACCCAATGGGGATGTTGATAAAATCAGCAAAGTGTTCTAGTCATCGGTGCTACGTGTCTTTAGGAGCGGGTGTTAGTTTCCCCACAAGGTTGAAAGGAATATTGATTTCTACTAGATACTTTGTAACAAAAAGCCTTTCCTATCCACTTGTGTTACATTCTTGAATGACGTGTTCTATGTTTAGTCTATGATTATACTGACATCTTATTCCTTTTGTACTTTGTTAATTCACTGCTGTATCTTAATTTAGTTATTTAGGAGTGGTCTTCCCTGCTATTAATTAATTACTCTGGCATATCTATCATATTTTATTCTTATACCTTTTGCTTCAGTGTAGTATTGAATTTCCCATGGTTTTCGTGAGAGAGAGAGAGAGAGAGAGAGAGAGAGAGGGGGAGGGGAGAGAGAGAGAGAGTGTGTGTGTGTGTGTTTGTGTTGTGTGTTTGTGTTGTGTATGTGTGTGTGTGTGTGTGTGTGTGTGTGTGTGTGTGTGTGTGAAAGCTCCTAAGTGTTCACTATTTGCTGTGGTTATATTATGCCGATTGCTTTTGTCAGTTAAGCTGTTTTGGCTAGTGTGTTAGCTTTCTCATCGTTATTCTTAGGTGATCAGCAGCTCACAAATTATATTATTTTGATTTCTGTTTTATTTGTCAGGGTTTGTCTGCTTGCTTGTATATTGCTTATATCTTGATCTTGATCTGCTGTATTGTTTGATGGCTGCTAGAAAGTGTGTGTGTGTGTGTGTGTGTGTGTGTGTGTGTGTGTGTGTGTGTGTGTGTGTGTGTGTGTGTTTCGTTAACAATTATTTCACCACTGGAGCTTTCATTGGTCATTTCGTCATAAGACACTTTCTGATCTGGGGTGCTCCAGTGGGACTTGCCTCCCCTCACTTGTAGCTGGGGGGTGGGGTGGGGGCAATAGTGAAAGTAACAGCCTTTAGTTAGTTATACCCATCATTCCATGGCCACACTACAAAAACTAGCTACAACTGCCCCCAACTGACCAATTCAGCAGAGTCGCGTAAACGGTCACGTCAGAACTTTGATGCTCGACCCTTACAAGAAGGTTTTAGAGAAAAGGTTGCTCTAAGAGTTACGTCCCTTCAGCGACACTTAACGTGTGATCGTCTCATACGCTTCACAGCCAGCCATGCATGGCGAGCCATCTCCATAAACAAAACACTCTCATCAGTAAATTGTCTTTCTAACACATCTTAATGATAAGATACGTCATCGCAATAAGGATGTCACCTCTTTCATTAGGCATGCGCACTCGCATGAATTCAGACATTGATACGTAATTAAGGCTTGGATATGAGCTGTTAGTTTATCACCTCTAGCAAAAGTTTCAAGTCCCTCAACAAACGGCTTCTCTCGTATATTGCAAAAAACATTAAATAAAAAATCAAATAATAATTCCTTTGTGTATGTTTATATTTTTTGCACTTTGCATTTGAGGTAAACCCCGTAATTCGCACTCTTTACACATCTCAGAGGAAACATGGCAGGATCTGCTAGCCAGCCACAGGTAACTCACCAGACGGACACAGTCATCACCGTAACACAGTTGTCTAACGTGTTTGCTCCAACTCTAAATGACAAGCTACGGGTCACGGCCTTTCTACAGTACTTTTTTCTCCCCCCCCCCCCCCTTCTTAGCTATCACTTGATCAGTAATGGTAGGAAACTGCAATTATAATTTTTCGTGCCGTATTTTGTTTCCGCCCTCCGGCGACTGGTAGCACTATTATCATACATCCTGTTGGACTACGTAGACAAACCGCAGACCAAGCACTGGAGCCAGTCGAGCCTGCAGCACATGTAAGTTCCTCGATTTTTTCCTGCCTGGGAATGCTTGCTGGCACTGTTGTTCTTGGTGTTTGTGAGATCTGCTGTTACGGACATGACGCGTTAGGCTCGCTTTCACGACGAGTTGATTGTGCGGACTGGCGCTGTTTGTTATAATGCTTTGCTGATCTTAAAATGCATACATGGTAAGTGTTTGTAAGCCTAGACCTGTCATTGTGCTGCGTTTTGTTTCGTGCAATAATAAGTTATTATTACATTACAACAGCAACAATATTGATAAAAGTATTTAATGAATAGCATTATTTACGGGATAGCTTTGTTAGTTTAGTCACAAAAAACATAATAAAATGCGATCAACAGTTAGTGATTTTTATTTTTAAAACTACATTTTGGTTGTTGGTTAACCTGACACTTTGTAAGGGAAGTATCAGTTAGTGCAGAGAGAGTAAAAAGCAAAGTAAAATGTGTGTATTCAGTATGTACACCATTAGATCACTTTATCTATTTAGTTTGATTAAGCACATTTGCGTCATATTACAACGGAAAGTAAATTAACTACTCTTAGGTAGACCATGTGCAATTTACAATGTTATATACTGCACTTAAATAATAGAACTTATTTAAATATAATCATGCAAAAGCGGATGTGGCCTGCTAGACAAATCTTCAGTCAGCCACATAAAGCTTTTTGCATAGTGACTGGATTGTCGCCCCGTGAAAAAAAAAAAAATTAAAATTAATGCTGTTATACCTGGCTTCGCACATCAGTACTGCTTCTAACTCAACAAATTCCTCTCAGGTAACAAAGCGGTTCTTATTGAAATGATACGCTGTGAATTCCTTCATGCAACCATTGACAGCCGGGTATTGTCCCTTTGACTAATGCGTTCGAGTCTCTGGCTCTCTTGTGTGTTCACAAGAGTGTTGCACTTGGGCAGTTCTGTTGAATGCCTCACGTGTGTTTGCGAATCTGGCTCGCGCGTATTTCCATCAGTAACTCACTTGTGTAGTCATTCAATGTCTGTCTCGTGCATTCGTGTCACTGGCTCGCTTTTATATTCGTGTCACTGGCTCGCTTTTATATTCGTGTCACTGGCTCGCTTTTATAATCGTGTCACTGGCTCGCTTTTATATTCGTGTCACTGGCCCGCTTTTATATTCATGTCACTGGCTCGCTTTTATATTCGTGTCACTGGCTCGCTTTTATATTCGTGTCACTGGCTCGCTTTTATATTCGTGTCACTGGCTCGCTTTCATAATCGTGTCAATGGCTCGCTTTTATATTCGCGTCAAAGAATCTTGTATATTCGTTTCAATAGATCAGCTATGCATTCGCACCAGTGGTCCACTGGGGTATTGGCTCACTTGTTTTTCGTGTGAATAGTTTCTTGCTATACTTATAATTATCCCTGGCTCGCTGTGTATTTGCATTAATGGTTACGTGTGTGCTCGTTTCAAAGGCGTATTGTCCGTGGCTCGTTTAAGTATTCACGCCTCTCATTCACTGGTATGAATTTATCTCTGAATCACTCGTGTATTCATGTCAAAGGCTCGCTTCTGTATTTGCATTTCTAGCAGAGGTTTTTTTGTGTCTCTGGCTCTAATGTGCAATCTTGTCGATGGCACAACTTGCGCTGCCACATCTCTGACTCACGGGTGCACGTGTGCGTTCGCATGAATGCTCACGTGTGTTTGCGACAATTGCTCAACGGTGCATTCCTGCCAGTGGCTCACTTGTGTATTCAATGGCTCTTTATTATAGTCCCATTTCTGACTAGCATAGTGTTTTGGTTAACTTGTGTGTTCGCTTTTCCGGATCCACTCGTGTTGGCTAGCCAATGGCTAACTTGTATATTGCGTCTGTGGTTTACCTGTGTGCTTTTGTTAGTTTCAAGATTTACTGAAATCCATTTGTGCATGATGTGTGTGTGTGTGTGTGTGTGTGTGTGTGCATGATATGTGTGTGTGTGTGCATGATGTGTGTGTGCGTGTGTGTGTGTGTGTGTGTGTGTGTGTGTGTGTGTGTGTGTGTGTACGCGTGCATGGTTTTTGACTATGGAGGCGACGGGTTGATTAATTCCCAGAATTAAAGGGCTATAACTTTTAATAACATACTTCAGTAAACTATGGGATATTTCCTGAACAATATACTTTTATGTGTATGCTTACATGCGTGTATGTAATTTAATATGAAATACTAAACAGTCTAAGCGCTATTAGGGCTATTTATTATTTCCTGTGACGGCTTGTATTTATGCCCGAACTTTTAAAAGTCTGTGCATTTCATGTAGCTGCTTTTCCAGTGATCAGTAAGTACAGTGATTATGACGTATTTCATGAGTTCCTATTTAGTTCTGGTACGGTCATTCTATAGTTAAAAGACCGCATCTGCTTCATATCTAATTTGTACTACCAAAACCCTAATTGGTCAAGTTTAAGTTAATGACTGTTGATGTGTTTAGTGTTGCACCAGCTTGTTTACTGATAACTCGGTTATAAAAAGAAATGTTTATACATATTTATAAGTGTAGGCTTGTTTATACATTAGGCGTATATATCAATGTATTGCCCGGTTATAAACTTAGCTCGTGCATACATGTAGGCTTGGTTTAGAGTGAAAATAATCGAGCATGTATTTTATAACCATTGAATAAAAATAGAGGTTGGTAGCAATGGTTCAACTGACATATAATTGCCACTTTAATAAATAAAAAAAAATAATGATACAGTTTCCAAGTAAAAAGGTAAACAGTTAAAAAAAAAATGATGAGAACACAACAGTTATTAAATTTAAGACAAAATGGGACTAGCTGTTCAGCCTTGAAGTCACGGGTTTTGAGTTTAGCATGTACAATGTTGAAATATATACGCGTTACGGTGATGTGTTGAACTGTAATTATTACTGACAGACACTGCAATTTACAGCATCGGTCTACGCCAGGCTGTTGGTTTTGCATAACGCTGTTAGGGTGGGGTGGAGGAATCTGTCAGCTCAAAGTTGTGTCTAGGACCCGTGACCTATGACTCACGCAAGGCCAATAACACTCACTGTAAAACATTTTGGTGACAGCTCTCGAATATGCCCTCGTTATGCACTGGCTTATTATTAAAAGAGGGCAATAACGACACAATCAACACACGGTGTAGTTGTTATTTAAAAGAGGGCAAAAACGCCCAAATCATTTAATACATATTAATTAGCGCCTGCTTCATACAATTTTTTCAAATTAGTTTGAACCAATTTAAAACAGTGAAATTATTAAGTTTTAAAATAAATATTTTCTGAAAATGGAGAATCAAACAGTTTGAATGAAGTCACCGGAGCCACAAGAACATTTCTAAATATATAAGAAACTACAAAATTCAGTGTATGCGCTTAATTCTTATGATACTATCACTTGGGTTAAAACAATACGGACATTATTATGCGGAGTTCACTTACTCGGGTGAGTAAATAGGACAGTTCGTTCTGAAGAGGGACCTTATATGACATCCTATAACGTCATAATCTCGCCAGAAGCTTTCTGCAAGTGTAAATACCCCACAATTACTGATTAAGAGTTTAATATACAATTCTCAGTGGACTGAACATTTCCTCATAAAATGACGTCACAGAGTGGGCGTAATGTAAACTTAGCGTAAGGAATCATAAGTTCTTTGATCACATGTATTTTTTAACACAGGACTTTTATTTTTATGTGTGCATTATTATAAACATGAGAAAGGAAAAAAAAACGAAGAAAAAGGGAGAAAACTGTATGAGATAGCTTGTCTAGTCAGAAATGGTTAGCATGTTTTCAAGTCTTGGTCTTTTGAGCTGAGGCTATACATAATAACAATTTTTTAAAAATTCATTTTAACTTTTAATAGTGAAAGAATGAGAGAGAGAGAGAGAGAGAGAGAGAGAGAGAGAGAGAGAGAGAGAGAGAGAGAGAGAGAGAGAGAGAGAGAGAGGCAGAATTACCCGGGGTTTTGTGATCCGTCATTCTGACGGCGGTCGTTAAGCCATGTACATGTCAGTCGTGGTCGTGAGTGTGCAAAATCACCCGAAACACACACACATCTCTTTCCTAATTTTAGACAGCTGCTGTGTAATAGCAAAAGTTTCAACTTCTTATGGTGGTTTTAGAACAGACAACATTGCTGCAGAGTTGTCTGCATTGTGTCTATATTATGGTATCTATTATCAGTTTTTCAAAAGAAATTATTTTGATCTGTGCTTGTTTGTGATGAAGACTGTCTTTGTTAAAACCTAAACAGTTTTAAGCAGAATGAAGTCAGTGTCTTAACATTACTATTCCCATTTGACGTAATGAGGTGCCGCTCTGGCTCTACCCTACCCATTCACAGACCGTGACACTCGAGTAGTCTGACTAGTTCTATTTTATATTTAATCTTGGTCGGACTTGAATTCACCAGCAGCTGAGAGCTTTCACCAAGGTGGGTGAAAAATGGGGACTGTGCCGTAAGTTTTCAGTACCGATAGTTGATAGGTCATTTCAGCAGAGTTATCTTTTCCTTCTGTATTGAACACGTTATATTAATGCTTATTGAAAGAAAATATATAGGTGCATCGAAATATATATTTCATTAGACTGTTTCATACTACATTTAGGAGCCTGAAATTTTGATGGGTATACTATATTTTAGTGCCAGACAACAACGTGTTTTTCTTATAAATTAAATCTAAAACTGATATTCATTTTTAAATATATAATTATCATGTATTCTTCACTACCGTTTTCTTTTTAATTCCTTTCAGACCAGGGAGATTTTAGTGTTCGTCCAATAACAAAAATTATATTTTAAAACATAATAACATTCAAGGTGCGTCATTTGACTTGGTAAATTCAGTCGCGTAATTTTTCTGACTTTGACTGACTTGTGTCTACAGGAAGTTTCTTGGGCATGAAGCAGCGAGTGGGTGGGAGCTCAGAGGAGGCAGAACCACCAGACATGGACGTGTTTGAAGGAGAAGCGGGTGACCAAGAAGACGTTAACAAACTCTTTGACGACCTTATCATGCAGATCGATGCCAGGGGCGTGTTCCAAGAGTGAGTTCATTTCAGACACTGGGTACTTCTGAAACATAGAAATCTCTCTTTCATTCTTCACTCAAACACACTCTCGCACAGATAAATCACACCACACAGAGAGACAATACACATCTAATTTATATTTTATTGTCTGGGGTTTTTTTTGTCATCATTGTTATCGTCATCATCATTGTCGCCACCACCAACATCATCAAGATGTTATTAGTAAAGTTTAAGGCTATAAAATAAATTGTAGATCCACTTTGGAGATTATTAAATAAGTGATATTTCATGAAAGCAGGCCACGATATGACATTCAGATAAAATTATATTTACTCACGGTCCCCACTCAGTTATTTAAACCGAGAAATAGATTTTATAATATATATGTATATAGAGACGGACAGAGAACAAGACGTAATCATTAGATTATCACTCAAGCTACGATAACCAACTAAAGCATACGCGAGACTGAACAATTAATAAAAATTTAATAAAAGAAAAGTTTAACAATATTTGAAAGGAATAAGCAAATACAATCTCTCCTTGTTTCTCATCATAAACATGATTAGTCTGATTGAGTTCAAGCCGCACTGCAGTCACTGTTCACAATCTCTCCTAGTTTCTCATCATAAACATGATTAGTCTGATTGAGTTCAAGCCGCACTGCAGTCACTGTTCACAATCACTCCTAGTTTCTCATCATAAACATGATTAGTCTGATTGAGTTCAAGCCGCACTGCAGTCACTGTTCACAATCTCTCCTAGTTTCTCATCATAAACATGATTAGTCTGATTGAGTTCAAGCCGCACTGCAGTCACTGTTCACAATCTCTCCTAGTTTCTCATCATAAACATGATTAGTCTGATTGAGTTCAAGCCGCACTGCAGTCACTGTTCACAATCACTCACGACTTACCATCAGCGTCCAGTGCTATGGCACAAGATACGTCACGCTGTAGATGCTCGGTAGGACTTGTCCTAAATAACATAAGAATCAGGCACCCAAAGCCAACATCATAGATTTCAGAATAAAGACACTGAAATCTCAAAATCTGCAGCATAGGTAATTGTAGAGTCTAAGTGTGCTGCAAATTATTATATTAATACTTTTTTGTCATATGTCTTTGCAAAAAATAAATGTTAAACATGTTTCAAATAGTATAACATTCCTAATAAAACCAAACCATTCACGCAATACAGTGATGTCTTTAGCTTTTCTGGCCAAGGGTCTCCTTATGTTCATGTACAACCCAAAACTGTGTAAACCCTCCTCAGTGCAGTGAAATAATGCAAAATTGTACAAACTGTCTGCCTCACCGTATTGAAAATAAGACACAATTATACAGTCTATCCATCTCACTGCACTGAAAGACTCTATTTGTACCGCACACCATAGAATGAAGACAACAATTAGCAATAATTTATAGCCTTAATTTAATTAACTTTTTACCATGCCAGGAACCAGTCAGTGGTACAGTAACCATATCATTTTGGCTTGATGCCAGTTATATACAGAGTCATATCAAAACATAAATCTTGGGCCCATTTATGGAGAATGTGGTGTCTCATTGGGATAAAAAGAGAAAAAGAATAATATGTCTTTGGGAAAGATTCATATTAAGAAGTACATTATGCACTTCAGTAAAGTGGGAATGTCGAATGCACTGTTGACTCCAATGCAGGAGTCTCCTTTACAAAAGCAAAAAGTAATGGCGCTGCTGTGCATAGTAATGGATAATGCACAATTAGGATTCGAGTCAGAATTGAGGATAAATATTACTTTCAAATTAGGTGGAGAGGTTTGATGTCCGTGACTCGGATGTTCGGGATGTGCTTTATGAAATGAATAAGAACTGTGCAAACAATATCCAGCAACTGAGAGTTTCTCTCTGAAGCCCACAATCACATTTCTTGACATGATATATATATATTTTAAAATAAAGAAAACACACATTGAAAATTTTCTACAACAGACTAGGCTTTTTTCTTACCTGACTTGTCAGTGGGATGAAGGAGTGGTATAAAAATAAATGAATTTAGAACCGCTCAGTGTGATTCTGTTTCTTGCAGCGAGAGCGTGGTAAAAGCCATGTGGCAGAAGCTACACAAAGAGGAACCAGACCTCGCCAACAGTTTCGAAGACTTCCTGGCTAAGACTGCCGGCGAGATCAAGCGATCAAGGGGCGAGTTTGACACGTTGGAGGCAGCTCTTAAAAGGTGAGTCACTTTCACCCCATACCCCGATTTTGGTTTGTTTTGTTAATACACCGTCCAGTCAAGTGCGTTCGGTCCATGGCAAGAGAACCTCGGTGTGAATCTGTACTCTGGCTTGTATGCAAGGGTAGGTTCATAAGTAACAATAATCTCGTCACTGCTACTTAATGTAAGG
This sequence comes from Sinotaia quadrata, assembly GCA_028829895.1. Lineage (NCBI taxonomy): Eukaryota > Metazoa > Mollusca > Gastropoda > Architaenioglossa > Viviparidae > Sinotaia > Sinotaia quadrata. The sequence continues at coordinate 76,218,618 of CM054179.1, forward strand.
AGATCTCACCTGAGAGAGTGCAAGCAGGGAAAAAAAAATCTGCTACACCCGCCTCCATTTTTCATTAAATTATCAGGCATTATTTTGTCTTAACTAGATTCACTTTTACCTAAATTACTCTAGAGTAACCAAGTAGTCTCATCTTTTACCCTCCAAAAACAAAAAAAAATATTAAATCAAAACACCCCACATACAACAAATACTCTACGCACACACACTCACATATGCACATAACAACAAAGACCTTAAAAAATGTCAGTCGCCAATGTTTGATCTACTAAGAGTGCTTTCAGGTTATAGCCTATTCTCTCCAGTGAAATTGTTATTTTCAATGTTAACTTCGCTTTGCTAAAGTCCGGGACATAGTAGGCACAGTTATTTGCTTCACGCAACGTTATCATTACTATGACTTTAATCCGGACTTGCAGCAAGATTTCATTTTCAGAGGTTTATTACCCTCCCTTGAAGTCAAAAAGGTCTTTCCTATAACTCTAATAATAAAGTGTAGTGCCTTCAGTTAGAACGTTTCTACACGTCTCTTTCTTTAAGCTACTGGCACGCTCGTTGTAAATTTAATAGAGGTATTAATTTTTTCCTGGTGAATCTACACAGGGAAGGGTGTTAACGAATTCTGCCAGAAACCTTGTATGAAAAAAATGTTTGCCAACAAAAATTAATATGTTGCTGTGCAGTGTTATCTAACATTAGCTAGACTGGTGAGCGTAGGAGACGGAATGGAAGACTTTGTAGTTTGAAAGCTTGTCATCGAGCTGATAAACTCTAGTAAAATACTGCTGTTAATAATAAAATATAATTTCTAACGGTAACGATAAACAAACTTCAGCTTTTTTTTGACGACAATCATTCAACTTGTACACAAAGTGGAACCCCGAAAAGGCCTCTCTATGTGCTAAGGTACTGAAAGTTTTTGCCGAAAAGGATCGGCTTATGTGCATATGCGTAACTGAATCGGAAGTGTGCCATCGCCTACGCCAACTGACATTCCTGCGACCCCGTTAGCTTATTAGTTTAAAATTTTACTCACATATGTGTTAAAAGTAGACTGATCTAGGTCAGTTTTTTTGTTTTTCATTTTTAGTTGTACGAGGAACGGTCATTTAGAGCATTTCAGACAGCACATTTACTACTACTACCAGTCTATAATAATACCGAAGCCACCTGACGACTGATTCAGCGATAACGGCAAAAACTTTTTTGTAACAAAAGGCGACAGGTACGGCACTCTTTTGTTTTGAAGGATACGAAAAACAAACTAAAACACAAAAAAATCTGCTCAGTGAGACATAGACAGGGTCTCGCGGGCAGGATTGTGTTTCTTTGAATGCATGTAGTTTATTATAGTTTGGAATTTGAACGCATTTCGCACTAGTTGAGAAGCGTGATCGTTATTGAACGGTCGTGATTGCATGAGGGGTGTCCCACATTTATATTATAAACAATAATTCAAAATAAATACACGAATTTTTTACTAGGCTATGAATATATTACATATTATTAACTTCATAGTTGCACACATAATTTGCTTTTTCTGTAAAAGGATTCAAATTTATTTACTGTTGTGATAATGGTGCGTTCAGGTTTTCACACTATTTGGATACAGTATAATAAATGCTTTAAAATAATTATTAGAAAACCCGACAAATAATTACATCACTGTGACTACATGCACACGCAGTATAATGAAATACTTGATCAGGTCTGCTTCAAGTAGGCCTACAATTAATTTAGTCTTTAATTACATCAACATTGCACGAGAACAGTTAGGCCGGTAGGCTTTGATTTATGGAGTGATTGGCGCTGGCAGATTAATTCTGCATAAATAAATTATTACCTGACACTTGTTAAGACTTTGACAACTTTTGACCTATATTCACAATTTATACATGTGCTCCCTACAAATATACTCGAGTTCAAGAATGATGATACCTTCACGGTACATAATATATGCACTTGTATGTTAAGGGCATAATGACAAGTGGAGATTTTTGTGTTCTACTCCCCCCTCCCCCCACCCGTTATAAATATGCATGTAAAAAAAATTCCTTTGGACATTTATAACTTTTAAGTTGCAAAATGACTGTGCAAAATGAATGTAGAATAGTAGTATAACACAACAATAGATAATATTATAAACTTTTATTAGTTTTAAGAGTATTATTGTCTTAAATTGTACCCACTTCTCTTCACACTTAGTTCCTAATTTGCCATATGGTTTATAGGTTTAACTTGGCTCAGCAGATAATATTCTTTTATGCCTCTTTTTACATTGCATTGTTTTGTTCTGCATGTTATTGTTAACAACCACTTGCCACTTCTGTATAATGACTGAAATTGTTTGCCACTTCTGTATAATGATGACTGAAATTGTTTGCCATTTGCCACTTCTGTATAATGATGACTGAAATTGTTAAACACTTTCCACTTCTGTATAATGAGGATTGAAATTGTTTGCCATTTGCCACTTCTGTACAATGATGACTGAAATTATTTGCCATCCTTTGCCACTCTGTATAATGATAACTGAAATTGTTTAAACATTTGCTTTCTGCAATGCTTACTTTATGTCTGATAACTCTGGTAATTATTTTTCTGTCAGATTTTTCTCTGCTTGTGTGTGTTCTCTGTTTATGTTTTATATCATGATTTTGTACAGTAAAACAAATGAACATGAAGATGAAGTTAAACGACTGTATGAAGAAATGGAGTTTCAGATGAAACAAGAACAGCAACGAATTCTCTCAGAGGTGAGAGCTAAAGATCTTTATTATTAACAATATTTGGAAAACATATTTTAATGTGTAAAAATTTTAAAGATACAATATTCTTCACTTATTCTATAATAAATATGCCACGCTCATCACCAATCCTGATAGATAGTCATTTATTGAAAAAAATTACATCAGCTGTGAAATCTCTATTTTTAGATTTAATTAAGAAAAATATGATAAAACAAACTCTATATCAACTGATAATAACATTTTTTTCTTTAAGCAGAAAATATATTTAGCATCTGTACTAAGAGTCACTCAGTCCAGAACTGTCATTCATTTTATGTACAGTTTAGTTGTCATGATCTAATAAAGATGTTTAACTGAAACTTTGAGAGTAATTATCATATTAATTATATGTCAGTTTATTGCAGATTCTAAACACATCTGTATTTGGGGTTGCATTAATTTTTTTTGGAACTATTTAATATTTTCACATTTTATACATTAAAATAATATTAAATATTTAGATATATTGATTTCTGAAATTGGCTTTTTAGATTTACGTTGGTGAACCTTTATAAGAAAAATGCCAAATGGTCCTTCAGTATGAACTTTGCTTTGTGGGGCCAGTTCTCACTTATGAAAGAGTTCTATTCCGAGTAACACAAGTTTGTCTCTTTTGTGAAAATTAGTATTTTAGTTGTTTTCAGATGTACACTTAGTAAAACAGACTTTTCAAGATGGATATTTGGCACAATGATTAATTTCTTGGGCAGAAAAATTATAGAAAACATTTTTTTCCCCACCAAATATTTGAATGATTGCCTAGTTATTTAATAAATTTCAAACATTATGACATCTTCCACTGTATCAGCAGACATGAAATATCCATATTTTCATGACAATATGCCAATTTGAAACAGTAGGCATTGGTGAATAGTTTCAAGTGAAACTTTACAAGGGTTTATATTGAAAATTTATGCTTGTGTAGGAAATTATTATTTTGCAAACTATAAAGGAGAAAAATCAGCTTCTTAGCTTTTCATTAATGTGTATATTTAAAAGAATGTAATACTTTTTGTTTGTTTTATGTCTGTATTTATTGTTTTTCCTATTATATAACAAGTTAAAAACATTACAAGACAAAAATATTAGTTTTAGACTTTTTAGTAGTAATATATAATAACTTTTAATACTTTTAAAAAAATTCCTCAGGAAAAGAAAAAAGAGAAACAAATCCGAGAAGAAGTGGAGAATGTTTTGAGAGAGAAAGAAAGACAACTCCAAGAAATGCAAGCTCGTCACCAGGAGGTAATGAAAGATTGTGGAGGAATCTTATAAATTACTCTAGCAATAGTGTCTATACCTAATCAAACATACCTAATCAAACATATCCATAAATTGTAAAAATAAACAGAAATCAGTTATGCATTATACATTTAACAGTTATTAGTGCTTTATTTTTATTAATTACCACAATATTCACATAGTGTTTATAAGCTAGTGATCATATTAGTAGTCAGATTTTTTTAAAATGCATAAAGACCTGTATATTTTATATTTATATATATAAAAACAAAGCTATGGTTAATTTTTTTAAAAAGAGATTTTACTTCTATAAATGTTACAGATATTTCAGTGAGACTTTTTACTAATAATTAAAGACCTGTGTTTATATTTTGTATTTTCCCCACTAATTTTCCTTTAACTTATTATTGATCTATCATACTTTTGAATTCTGTAATCACTATCAAGCTGATCAAATATTTGTGGAACAATATAGACTGTAAACCATGAAGGATTAATTGCAACAATAAATATCTTGGATATCTTGCATTGTGAATAATTTTTTTAAAATTTGATTACTTTCTTGAAATTTTTCAGTTTCTCAAAGTACTGTAAATTTAACAGACTTTGCAATAGGAGATGTAATATGTAAAACGTCACTTTTGATTTTGTAGCTTGAAGAAAAATTGGCGCAGTTGAATATGTCTGAAGCTGCTGCAAAGCAAGATAATCAGCGACTAGCCCAGGTAAATTCATTATTTATAATTATTGATGTTCTTGGGTAAGCTTTATTTAGCAGTGGGTGTTTTTACCTAGTTCAGTGATGAACAATGTGTGCTAAAACATAGAGGCATAGAAGCATCTTGACCTTGTAAACAAGCTCTCTTAAACTCAAGAACAGACTAAGTGTTTGTTCTCTCTCTTTCTCCCTCCCCCCCCCAATGTTTCAAACATTGTTACTCAGATTTTACTTTGTATGCTGGTAAATTTGCTTGTATTGCATCAGCTAAATATGGCTTTTTACTATTATGCATTTATTATTTTATTATTATTATTTTTATTCCTTCTGATTCTGCTTCATTTCTTCTTCTTCTAATGAATTTAAATAAAAATTGTTTTGATAAAGGAGAAGGACATGCTGGAAGAAATGCTATCACGCTCACAAGACAGTTTAGAAGAGTCACGCTCATACATCAACATTTTGCAGTCACAGCAACGAGATGAGAAAAAGGAACGTGCCAGGTTTGTTTCAATATACAGTTTGTTGTGTGTGTGTGTGTGCGTGCGCGCCTGCACGTCATTTTGCTGGGAGATGGGCAGGATGTTAATTCTCCACCACCTTGGGTCGCCCGTAACCTTAGGCTAATGCCCTAAATGCACCCTCTGGCTGGCCTCATATATAAAGATGAATGATAGATAATGTAGAATAGAATAGTGATAGTCTAGAAGATAGCTCAAGCCCCATGATACATACAGCCAGGATAGTAAGTAAATACAGGTGACAGACTACAACATATAAAATGTAAATGAGTCACACTAATATGAGTGGTCTATGTATCCGCAATAATTGTATTCAACAAGAAATAACATAAGACAGCATGGTTACATATAGCAAATAGTTCAACAGTTACAATTAATGTATAAATATTATTTAAGTTCATAATCACGACCATGTGTTGTAAAGAGAATGTCTGTTTGAGTCCTATGGCAATAGTTTATTCGTATGAGTGAACTATAAATTAGTTTGTAAGAGAACACTGAATGTTTTTGAATAGAGTTCTAGAGTACTTTGGTAGAGTTTGTCCACAACTTGACTGAAGCTGTGCATTTGTGACTTTATAAATACATAGCATGATAGCTTTAGATCGTCTGACATATAGCCTAGGGTCTCAGTGAATATTGTTAGCATTGTTCATGTGGCCGAGCTACACTTTGATTGGTTATTTAGTGAAGTTGCTGGAACATTCAGGTATGTTCCCAGCCTGGGGAAAAGAGTCAGCCTTTAAGAAGGAAGGTGTACATGTAGTTTATTTTTAGAGGGTTGGGGTGGGCTACATAAGCCATTAAGTGACAATATGTGTGTGTGCGTGCGTGCGAAAATATGCTGTTCTATAAAGTTTTAGATACTGATATAAGGAAATGCATTTGAACTTAGAAATTTTTGTTGTGGTGGGTTTTAGAGGTTCTTAGTCAGAGACCTTTAGAGGATTATCCAAAAGCATTTAACGGTTAATAAATTAATATGCTCAAATTAATTTTAGGAGAATAAGTTTAAAGCAGATCACCACTTTGATCTAACTTTAGTTAGATCTTTGTGAGCAGGGGCCAAAAGTGTTTTGATAATCTTGCTGCTAATCCCAAATTCATAAACCAAGCTAGTATGTGACTTTGACTGTTTTGTCCAGTTTGTTTCTGGTTTTAAGTTTTTGACATATTTGTAGAAGGAAATACCCTTTTTTTGTCATGATAATGCAGAGTGCTGACTGGAGCAAGATGGTGCAGGAGAGATGTCATTTGCAGGATCATTTGTGTAAAATAATTTTTTTTTTGTACTTACATGTATTTTATTCTGCAACACATTTGATGGGTACATAGTCTACTCCACATCTATATCTGCTTTGAGATTTGCCTTTGAGTGAACTGTAAAATCAACTTTTTTATTTTGTTATTAAGTGTAAATCCTCACACTGTTTTTTTGTATTTCTTTACCATTTCATCATGATCTATAAAAAGCCATAATTTAGTTAGTTGTTTTTGTGACCACTTTATTTTAAATTATTTTTTTCCTTTCATTTTCCATCCCATTGTAAGAGTACACTAGATTTATCCCTTGGAGACTTACATAAACTATGAAAAATACAGTGAAAAACTAATAACCAAAATGCAGACTGCAAAGGAAAAACCCTAGCTCCATTTTTTGTCTGGTTAGTTTTATTATTTTAGTTTTTCTGCTCGAAGGTTAAAAATGTACAATGCCTGTATATAGATCTGTAGCAGTCATCAACAGAAGTTACTTTTAGCACTTTGCTGATGGTCCCAATTAGAATGCTTAGGAAAGGCAAGTAAATGTTTAATTCATACTCCTTGGGTTAAAACCAATTTCTTTTTCTCTTACACTTCTGATAAACTTTTTATGAGTAATTAGATATTTGGATGCTGTTGCCCAGAACTATATATTATTATTATTTTAAGCAACACAAATCTTGCAAGATGATTGACTTTCTTATTTTATAGTGCAAAAAGAGTTTATTCAAAGATGAAGTTAGACCCCCACCACAATCCCCTCCCCCCCAAAAAAAAAAATTACAATTTTATAGAGCATAAGCAAACTTTTTTTTTTTTTAATAACTGCTGTTTTTAAGATTTTTTTGTGTGATTTGTTTATTTTGACAGGGCTGCTTTGCAATTATCAGAGGGCATAGCTATGGAACGTGAGAGTCTTGTAAAGCAGTTGGACATGTTAAGGTGACTGTTAGATTATTATTTTTGATTGAATGTATAAGCTATGCCTTAATTTCAAGTAAACAATGGGCCGAGTCCATTGTTAGAAAAGAAACACCATTAATTAAATGTAATCTCTTAGAGACAAGATGAAATGGAAGTATTCTCATAGTTAATTGTCACTTTTGAGAAGACGTAGAGACCTTACCTTTGTCTGGGATATTATGAAGAAATATAGATTAAACATCCATCCATCTTTCTGTCAGATTTTTTATGTATTCTGTTGGAACAGACAGTACTATCTGCTCTGTTTTTTTTGTTTTTTTTTAAGAGCCATACCTGTGTATTGTGAGCATATATTTGTTTACTTGCAGAGACGTAAATAAGAGACTTCAGGACGATAAGGATGAAGCTGATGCTGTTGAAGCAAGGCCGGTACAGATGTTGATTTCCTTGTTAAAGCATAATAATTTAATATAGCACTCATACAATGTAAAATTAGTCTGCATAATGCTGATTTCATTCATTTTTATGCACAGTTTGATTTCAGTGTTAAAGTGACATAATTCAGCAATTGCACAGTTATAGTGAGTGTTGCACAGTTGTTGATTTCCATGTTAAAGTGGTGTATTATAACATTGGCACAATTTAACATTAGTGTGCATGGATGTTGATTTCCATGTTAAAGTGGTGTACTATAACATTGGCACAATTTAACATTAGTGTGCATGGATGTTGATTTCCATATTAAAGTGGTGTAGTATAACACTGGATATAATTTAACATTAGCATGCCAGATGTTGATTTCCATGTTAAAGACATCATAACCTGCATCGCTTGAACAGTTTTGTATTTTTTGATTGCACTAGTGTTGGTTTAAACATTTGAAATATCTTCAAGTGAAGATAAAGAGTTTTGTTCTTTTATCCTTAAGGCTATTATGATTGCATGGCTGGCTCTTTTTAATTTGTGGTTCATTGGTTGGCTTTAGTTCAATGCCTTAGTAGTTTATATTAAATTCATTCATTACATCAAAGCATAGCATCTTTGTGTACCATTTATTTTGTTGTTTTGAAAAGTTGTAGTTTTCTTCCTGTATTTAGGATGTTTTTGCGGTCTCTACCTAAATTATTAGTCATTCATAGTCAGATTGTCCTGTTCTTTAATAAAAAGATTGTTTGCAATTTAGAGTCTTTTATCACTAACTATTGGAGTCTCTGTAACCAGGTTGATTTTCCTTTTGTGGTTGGACATATTTTTTACATACTTTAGTGCTGAAAGAGTGGTTAACTTGTATATTGTTAAAAATTTGCCTCTTTGGATATACGATAATTATATTGTATAATTTCTGCACTTTATTTTCCTATTAACCTGCCCCCGCTTCATCACCTCAACCTGCCTCTCTCTTAGCTCATCTCAACTGTATAATATTTTAAAAAATGATTTTATATATCTTAAAATATTATTTTAAAATATTATTATTTCATTTATTTATTTTCACAAATATATGCACAAACACCTTTATAGGTGATGAAATTATTTTCTTTGAAAAAACAAAATCCAAATTTATGAAAGATTTAGCAGTAAAATAAATAAGTATTGATCAGTAGAACAAAAATGATGTAATAAAGCACATGTTGCTTTGAGAATTTGAATCAGCACCCTTGTTTTGTATTGCCTTCATTTGACAGGATGGACTTTTTCAAGAACTGCAAGAGGCAGAGGTAGACAAATAATGACTTACCCAGGCTTCTCTTTACCTCGTGAAATTTGTCTTCCCAAGCAGATTTTTTCTGCACATCTCGAAAGCATGGTCAATTTTATGTAGAATTTTATGATTAGATGTAGGGTTAGCCAGTTTACATAGAATAATTTATTATTGACTTTTAATTTCATAGCTGATTCTGCTTGGGAAAACAAATATCACTTCATCCATTCCGTTTAGTTTGCTTGAATCATTAATTTCTTTGTCCTATCCTGAATTATCCAACAGGTGTCCATTTTAAAATAGTTTTGATATTATGTTTTGGAGAAAACATTTATTTTATAGTAGAAGTTTGTGAAAGATTTTTTTATGGTTTTATGAATGTTTTAAGTTGGAGTAGAAATTTGAATAAGGTAACAAGGGTCAGTGTTGTGTTTGGTTTTAGATGTTTTTACTTTATTTTTAAAATTTAATTTTAAGTATATACTTGGTTTTTTTCATTTGCAATACATGCACATTACTCTGGCCGCTAAGTTTATGATAATGCAGTATATTAGTATTACAAATTTTATATTATCTGGCATGTTTTGACTTATTTGACACTTGCAGTAGTCTCTTATGGCTGCATGATTGAGGCCGAGCATAGTTGCATGTTGATTATTAAATTATGCCCCTTGTGCAGTTTTCTGAAGTCTATGTGGAGAAGAAAAAGATTAAATTTTAACCATCAATAAAAACAATGAGAATGGATTGTTGGGCTATTATGCAGTCTTAAAAAGGCCAGTTTTGAAATGTATTTCACTTCTAATTTGATGACCTTGAGTACATGCAGTAGCATTTGTTGAGTACATTTCTGTTCTATCATTATTCAGTTTCTTAAAAAGCTGAGTACCTTTGTTGGAGTAATAGCATGCATTTTACCACAAGGCCTTTGTGATCTTTCTAGAACCTTAAAATAGAAAATCAGGTCACATGAATCTGATGTCATTGAAGAGGTTTATGTTGAGGTAGGAGGCGTACTGCTTTGCTTCATGTCTTTATAGCAAGAGTTATTTCGGTGAAATATTATTTAAGTAAATACTGTATAACATTATTATGACCAATCGTGCAACCAACTACTTATTTGAAATTTATTTGTCTTTCTGATCCCACTTGCAGTAATTTTGTTTCTTCTGCCTTAAATGCAACTGGTAAGATGATCAAGGAATGCACATTAAGGAATGAAAAGGTGGAATGATAAACTCATAAAAACTGTGTAGCTAACTAGCTATATTTTGTAGTGTCAAAGAATCTTGTGTTAACCTAAATTTGCATGATTGAAAAATGCAGTATTGATAAATACATATTTCTTTTTGAATGATCATGTCTGTTTAATGCATACTTGCATCACAAGCAGAAAGGTAAACATCAGCTTGCTTTTCTACATGCCACTATAAATAAAACATTTGTTGCTGGTTCAACTTTATAAATCTCTTCAAACTTTTGGGCATGAATGGGTTTGTACCATGCTTTCTTTTCACTTAGAATGGTTTCAGGTTTTTCTCTTCTGTTATTGCATGAAGTAACGATTTCTACATATAATTGTTTTAAAGATAACAGAATAATTTTTGATAGTTTAATTTTAAGAAACACATTGCAAAATATTTTTTAAATTGTTACTGTTGCCTTTTTCAGAAATATTTATTTAAGTCAGTATTTAGTACTTGATTCAAACTTAATTAAAATATCAGTTTTGATTTTTTTCTTTTAAAACTTAATTATCCAGCAAGGGATTTTCTCATGGTATATAATACTTTGCTTCCATTTAATTTTGAATTCATTCTTATCCTGGCCATGAAAATGATCAGGTATAGTTTCATGATACATATGAGATGTAATTATTGTCTTTTACTACAAAACTTAATGTACTCATTTGGAACAGTTGTTACAATTAATATTATTATTTCAGCAATCTTGGACTATTAAAATCTTTTACAAATGAAAAATGTATAGCACTCATTTCCATTTGTAACACTAACACCCTGGAAATGCTTTCACCCCATATTTACAGAGATTGTTAATTAAAATCATTTATGATTCTAACTTGCCACTAATGTTTATTAAAAATATTGTTTATCCTCAAATATGAAGCATTTTTTTGAACCACTACATAATTTATTGAACTCTTGCACTTTCCTGAATCACTGTATAATTTATTGAACTCTTGCAATTTCTTGAATCACTGCATAATTTATTTAACTCTTTATAAACAACTCTTTTACTCATGGTTTCCTTAATAAGCAGGAAAAACATTGGTATTTGTTTGCTTCAACTCTGATTTTCTATTGGGGAGGCAACTCTGCCGAAATAAAGTATTTTGGAAGTGGGCTATCTTTTCCTTTATACTTGTACAAAGCAAATAAAAGTAACAGTATGTCTCGTAAATTTTATCATTAGAAATCAGATTCAGTAATTAATTTAAATATCTTTTGAGAAAGTTTAATTTTCTGTTTTGTATATACTTTCTTAAAGAAGAGTAACCTGTTCTATTATTTTACTAATAAAACCAGGCTTCTTCTAAGAAAGATTACAGATATAATCCATGGCTTACATGGAACATCCTTGATAGAGCATAATATTAGTAATTTAATGAATAAAGACTTTTCAGTATATGTCTTTATATTTTCACAGGACTGAAACAAACAAACAAATAAATAAATAAAGCAAATGCAAGTTTTAATTGGAAGGCTCACTTATTAGGTCTTATATGCTAATTAGGTTGTATTTCACTTACATTTGAACAGTTTCATTAGGTTTTATTTTAAAAAAGGGATTAATTATAACTTTTGATAATTTTTGCATTACTTATAAACAGAATAATTTAAATAAATTAATTGGCTGTTTGTCTTATAAATATGTCATTTAAATACTTATTAGTAATTGTATATAAATGGGCTTAAAGCAAGTAGTGTTCTGTGGTCAAGTGTACTGTGTCTAGTAAGTGAGGCAAATGGTAATGTTCTGGTGCCATTGTTCCATGTAGGCGATGGCACAGCAGGAGACAAACACAGGCCCAAGCCGGAGGGAGCTCGTCAAACAGGGATCAGTATTATCCACGTACTTCCCAGGACGGTAGGTGTCCACCAGAAGAAACTGTACAGTTAATGTGACCTAATTCATTATGTATTTAAGTTGACAATCCTTGTTTTTAAATTAACCTTTATCCATATGTTTAATGTAAACTGCTGACATTTATCAGAAATGATTTAGAATTAAACACATACAATAGCCTATTACTACATTTAAATTTGGTCCAAAATTAAACATACCAGTAATATCGATCATTGGGTTTAAATTGATCTGAAGCTATTTATTTAAAGTGACGTAGAATCTTGCATTTGAAGACCTTTAACCATCCATTTGAAATAACCTGCATAATTGACTTTGAAGTGATCTAGAACCTTATATATAAAGTAATATTCACCAGTGGTTTAAAATGATCTTGAGCTATGCTTCTGAAGTGACAAGAATCAATGATTTTATTAAATGAATTAATCATGTATTTGAAGCGACCTACCTGTATATCTAATTTGAAGTGACCTAAACCTATGCATTACAGGAACCTGTATGAGTGATTTGAACTGATCTAAAATACGTAAAATACGAAATAAACTATAACACTGAATTGAAGTGACCTGTTTCAATGATTTGAAATGACCTACTTATAATGAAATGACCTACCAATAGCAACGTGAAATGACTTTGAACTGTGAAGTGAATTATATCAGTGACTTATAATGACCTAGTGTCATGCATTTAAAATAATCTTTAATTTGCATTTGAAGTTACTTGAAATAGTGGTTTGCAGAGACCTAGAAGTGTACATTTAAAGTGAGCTACAAAGTACGAATCTGATTTGAAGTTGGCTTGAGGAGTTAGTTACCTAAGTAGATCTAGAAGCATGACTTTGAAGAGACAGAGAACCCTACTTTTAAAGGAATGCTGTTCTATATATATCTTATATTACACAGAATTCATAGGCTAAAAGTAATAATAATTTATTCTCTTTATTTTCAAGTCAACGGTAATAATTTAAATTTAAAAAAAAAAACCACAGTTAAGTTTCTTGGGGGTTTGTACCTCCAACAGGTATCACAATACAATTTTTATAAGTTCTTACTCTCAAGAATCAATATATTAAAATGTACAGAGAACATGGTAAATAGAAACTTATAAACAAATTACCTAAGTTTGTGACGATTCATGAACATTTAGCATTTCTTGAGTGTAATTTACTAAATATAAATTAGAATAAAAGTTTATTTTAATTTATTTTTTGTTGTGCATATAATTTTTTGAATAGGAGCAAAGCTTCGGTTGACATTGAATTAAAATAGAGTTTACCATTCCTAATAGCTAAATATCTTTGTTCCCATCATGTAGTAATGTAGTATTTTGTTTATGTAATACATTTCATGTGCTTTTATTGTGTCTGTTAGTGTAATATTTTTGGTTTAGTTTATTTGTTTTAAGCAAGATATTAATTTTGACAAGTCTTTAGACTGTCTTGCTCACAAATATGCTGGGTTCAACATTTTAACAACTTAAAAATATTTTTTGTCTAAGGATCGTGATAGGATGATACAAACTGTATATGCAATATCAAATGCATTGTCATCTGGTGATTTAATAACTTAAATTTTAAAATAAAATTGTGACATTATTTTATGACATATTTATTCATTTATTTATTTCTCTTTAACTTATATTTCTACCGTTGATTTTATGAAAACAATGGGAATAGCTTAATCTTTTTTCAGTTATACACACACATACTTATATATGCACATATATGCATGGATTAGTATGAATATTAATCATATAAAACTTTGAAACTGGTCTTTGGAAGGACCATTTGGTCTTTGGAAAAATCTTTCTGTATAGTTATCACAAACAGTAGGCATGAAATTGTGTGTGCATGTTTTGAAGGAGAGAAAACCTGCCTTGCACATGTACTTTCTGAGCATAGTATTTACTATTTTTAACAGAAATCATTTTCTAAATGGATTATGCTTTCTCTTGGTATATTTTTATTGGATAATTGATTTTGCTGCTGTCTGGATTCTTTCTTATGTCAGTCTGCACATTCTGGATGCTATGGTGTGAATTTTAGATTGTGTTAGGATCCTGTAAATTTTGAATAATCTTTTCTGTTGTTTATTTGAGTTCTAAACTTTTGATGTCACTATTCTGATTACAATCTATAAAACAGTAACTAAGGATCTCTCAATTTCTCTTTATTTCTCTTTAATACTGTGTATATGCATTAAACATGAGCAAATGAGAGATAGAGAACCCATACACACAAGCATTCAAATATTAAATTAACTTGGTTTATGCAGGTCTCCATCGCAAACCTCCGAGGTCCTTTCAGAAAATTTAGAAGTGGATATGGCAGAAATCGAAGAAGACTTTGAAATGGATGACCCTTTGCAAGCACAGATCTTTTCTTTTCACCAAAATAAAGTGACAACTCCTGCTACTTCAAATAATCAGACAAGGGCTGAGAATGCCCAATATGTACAAAATGACAATAAAGACTTAAATAATCAGTCTGCTGCTATGATTGGCAGTACCTTGAAGTTTACTGCCGACCCTGATAAGAATGTTGCCACAAGGAAACACACTCCCACTGACAGCACTCTTACCAAGAAGCACCATAAGCACCATAAAGGATTCGGTTTTCACTCATGTCTGACCACGTTGCCCCAGCAAGACAGCTATACCAGTGATGCAGAAAGTGAAGCGGTAGTGAAAACAGCCAGGTGAGTGTTTAATTGTTGTGCTGAGACATACTTTCTAGTTTGATTGGGAAATGTTCAACACATTAGATGGTTTAGATGCTAGTAAAAGTAGTATGACAAGGAGACATTTGACAAGAGTTTTGTTATTCTTTTTGAGGTTTATTTATATTGTTTATTAGACACAAAAAGATTTGACATTTTATGTACAGTGTCATGCTGAGAACCATGGCTTCTTCCAAGTCTGGATCAAAAAGTAAAATATTGATACTGTGTTAATTTTTCAATAGTTTTACTTCTAAAATCCCTCAAATAAATTAAAGTTTTGGTCCCTAAGACAATTCTGTCACTGATAAATTAAGTAGATATTGACACAATGTGTTAATTTCTGTCTTAGTTGATTAATTTTGACATTGTGTTAATTTCTGTCTTAGTTGATTAATTTTGACATTGTGTTAATTCCTGTCTTAGTTGATAAATTTTGACATTATATTTTGTGCTTTGTTTTCAGTAAACGTTTGCAACCTGTTGGAGCAGCACATAGCACTGTACAGGTATTTAATTATTTATTTTGCTGAAGTTTTATAATGATAATTTTACTTTTAAAGAAAATTTTAATCACAGTAAAGCCCCTCATTTATTCAGTTTTTCATTACTCTGTTTCTGGTTAACTGAGATAAATTTTCACTACTAATTTGCAAGAATGTACATGTAGAATCGGTGAAATGATCACTGATCAATCATTTACAGGCATCCCCCGCTTTTTGATGGACCGCTTTTCAACGATCAGCTCTTTCAACCCAGAACCCATACATTTGACATATGGTCTGCTCTTTTGACCTATTTCATCATGTTTCCATGACCTTCCGTGTGCTTCTGCCACAAACTGCTTTTTCTCTCGATTCGGCACAATCTTTTTATTCACTCTATATATAGAAGTCGTTTGAGGTGCATCTCTTAGACATTGTGCGCAGTGCTTCCCATGAATTTGTGCTTATAATATTCATAATGGCACCTAAAGGTAAAAGAACATATAAAATTCTCAGTTTGCAAGAACAGCTAGAACTAATCAAACTCCAAGAGAAAGGCACATCCATGACTGATTATTTACGTTTTGGAGCAGCCAAAATAAAGATTGTGTTCCACATTTCGATGATTTCTGGTTTTTAACAGTGCTCTGGTCCTTAAATTGTCGAATAAGCAGATGATGCCTGTATTTGAAAATCTTTTATTCATCAGATAGAACTGGTGGTGCTATGAAATTTATTGATTGAGTGTATGCATGCATTTAACATTTGGTATGATCTGTTCATATGCTGGCATTGCTATTTTATAACACAAGAGCTTATTATAATATATATTTTTCACAAATTTTACTAACAATAGTCATAACTTGGTGAAGGGATGAAAGCACTTTAAATAAAACATGACAAGCAACAAGTTAATTTAACAGCATATTCGGCAAAAATAAATTAATGAAGTTGAACTCCATACATTTGTTAATTGATTAAGTTTTGAGTTATGTTGATTCCAATATACTGATAACTCTGGCAAAATCATGCTTGCAAAATAAAAATTTAATGTTTTTTGCAATTTCCGAAATTGCACCAAGTGCATATAAAATAACTTTCCTAATTTTTCTTTGTTTCAGTCTGAGTCCCCTCGATCACAGCGCATTTTCAAGGTGGTGTTTGTAGGTGATTCTGGTGTGGGCAAGAGCAGCTTCATACACCGCTTTTGTAACAACACCTTTCGCCCTACTTTCAGTGCCACTATAGGTCAGGCATGTGTGCAAAAATAGAATGAAAGAAATTATTGACTAAGGCAATAAATCAGGCATATGTGCAAGAATAGAATGAAAGAAATTATTGACTAAGGCAATAGGTCAGGCATGTGTGCAAGAATAGAATGAGAGAAATTATATTCAGTAGGTCAGGCATGTGTGCACAACTAGAATGAAAGAAATTATTGACTAAGGCAATAGGCCAGGCATGTGTGCAAGAATAGAATGAAAGAAATTATTGACTAAGAAAGTGGCTTGTAAATGTATGGATCACTTCGCTTGTTCGCCAGGTCCTTTCAAGCTAGTGGAAAGTATATCAATTATGATCAGCTAGTTTGTAATTTGATTTGTAATTACATTTCATTGTATCAGGTAATTGTTCTCAGAATTTCAAAACTCACAAATTACATTGTAAAATTTCTGCCAGCTTCCATTTCACCAGTTAAAAAAATAAACAGCACAAACTTCCAACCCACTTATTACAATTCCATACAACGTTTTTCTATCAGTCCTTGTAAATTTCTTTAAATAAGTGCCAAGTTATTTTTTTAAATGTATTCACTCACTGTTTTTTTGACTATAAAAAAGATGCTGTATCTATCAGCTTCTTTCCTTTTTAAACAAAACTAATTCATCTATGTTTATTTTATTTTCTTTAAATTGGAAAAACATGTAAATAGTTCTTTCAAAATTCGATATAATGACAGGCGTGGATTTTCAAGTCAAGTCGCTTGTTGTTGGAGAGTGTGAAGTTGTGCTGCAGTTGTGGGATACAGCTGGCCAGGAAAGGTATAATAGTTTTTATTTAAAAAAATTTTTAATTTATTTTAAAAAATATACTTAAAATAAAACATGTTTGAGAAGTTGTAATTTCAGGAAAAGAAATTGTAAGTTGACGAGTAAAAAGAAAAGATGAAAAATTAAACTAGTGTATATCTGTTGCCATAATAATACTGCATGCATAGTGTTACCATAGTAATATCTGCATGCATAGTGTTACCATAATAATGCTTGCATACATATTGTTACCAAAACAATACTTGCATGCATAGTGTTACTATTATATGATTACTGTGCATACACAGTGCTACCATAATAATACATGCATGCAGAATGTCACCATAATAATATATAGTGTTACCATTGTAATTCATAGTGCTAGCATAATAATATATACATACATAGTGCTATGATAATAATAAATACACATGTACAGCTATCTATCCGTCTATGAAGCATATATATATAGTATTAGAATAATACATGCATACATAGTATAAAAGGTTATTAATATGCTATCATTAGTTTGAGCTTAGCATACACCTATACCAAGATTTGAAAAATCTTTGTCATCAAAAAGAAAAGATGTTCATGTGCTCGAGTGACACCTTTGTAACTGAATTGTCAAATGGCAGTGTGCTAACCAGGCTGTTAGGCAAGAATCTAAGAAATCCTTAGCTTAAAACTTGTTTTTGTTTAGAGAGTTGAACAGTGGTCTAGAGCAGAAAACTTTTAAATGCAATAAAGAGCATGTTGGAGAAAGGGGAGAGAATTGCACATTGTATAAAGAGTTGAGCTCAATTGAAGAGAGAAATTGTATCTTATTGCTATTGAGCCTCTGTGTATTTTTGTTAACCTTCACACTTAGGATTGTAAAACATTAATAATAATATTCCTAGACAATTTTAAATCTTGTAAAGTTTAGAGAGCAGAGATCTGTAGTTATATTTCTGCCATTGGACCCTATTAGCACTTTAGTTAACTGCTTCATTGCCACAATTTTAAAACTCTTCATATCATTTCAGAGAATTTTAATGGGTTTATACCAATATATTATTTGCTCAAAACAATTAGTTGTGATAAAAAAGAGAATTAAGTACACAAGATGATATGCAGCAATTTTGAGGTTATCTTCCCTTGCACTTTAGAAATTACCATTTTACTTTTGATTCAGGTTCCTATTTTTATGAATTCAGGTATCGTAGTGTAGCAAAACAATATTTCCGCAAGGCTGATGGTGTGATAATCATGTATGATGTCACTAAGGAACAGTCCTTCACTAGTGTGCGCAACTGGATGAGCAGCGTTAAGGTAATTGTTTGTGAGTGGTTCATTCTCATATGCAAAATTACTAAACTTGGAAGCAGTTTTAAATTTAATTTTCTTCATGCTATCAGATTCTGCATTTTGTTTACCCATATAAATATAATTTACCTTTAGCCACTAGGAGATAACTCTGGATGTTTGGTCTTTTATATTCACTTGATTAATATTTCACCAGTTGTATCCAAAATCTGTTTCACTTTATAAATATTTCTACTGTTATACCTCTTGTACTTGCTAAATATTTCAATAGTTATACCTGTTCACTGCTAAATATTTCAACAGTTGTATCTGTTCACTTGGTAAATATTTCAACCGTTGTATCTGTTCCCTTGCTAAATATTTCAACTGTTGTTTCTGTTCCCTTGCTAAATATTTCAACAGTTGTATCTGTTCCCTTGCTAAATATTTCAACAGTTGTGTGTACAGAATCAGGAGCAATGTTAACAAAATGTCAGCATATTTACCTTATGATAAATTAGGAGCCTCTAAATGTATGATGTACTTAATTTCTAATAAAATAGCCGTTTGAAAAAAATATATTTGATATTTCACAACGAAATTATGGAATTATTTTGTATTTGACAAATATTTTGCAGATGATGTATTGAACTTTGAGAGACAGTCTTTGTTTTTTCTTCAATGTAACTCTTTTGCACAAAAATTAAATGGGGAAAAATTAAAACATAGAGAGCTTTAAAATTTCTCTCATTGGTTTACAAATATCGGCAATACCAGAGGCATTGTAAACTGTTAGCTGCTTGTACTGCGTGCCTGTGTTGCAATGAATCTTTGAGTTACTGGAAAATAACAACTATTTTAATTATTGGTTTTCTTTCAAATTAAAAGGGCTTCAAGTTGAGTGTTCTGGATGAATTAAACTCAAGACTGTGAGTGAAAACAAAATAATAGATATATTGTTTTCAAGCTCTGTCCATCTATTCAAAACGTTAAAGTATTTGGAGTGATGCTAAAACATCCTTGACCTTCAATGAATCAGCTGGCAGGGTTATGATGTCTGTCTTTTGAGATTCCAAGGGGGATAATAATAATCGATTATCTTCCAAAGGGCCAAACAATAACCAGGGAGTTCTAAGCTAACCAACTACAGCAAATGCAAGAAAAAGGTACATTAAAAAAATGGCCAGGAATGGCCAAGAAAACTGCTGTTCCATCATGACAATGCACCTGCTCACTCATCAGCAAATGAACTTTGGTTTGAACTGTTATTTATCGGACTTTTAGCTTCATTGGACTTCTTCCTGTTCTGAAAGCAAAAATAGTTCTTTGGCTGGAAATAATTTTTTGATGAATGAAGAGGTCATAGAAGAAATGAGAGCTTATTACAGAGTTCAAGGAAACAGCCTGTAAGGAGGGATTAAGTGCAATGGAACGCTGGTGGACTAAGTGCGATAGTGTTAAAGGGGACTATTTCACATTCACGAAACAGTGACAACATCAAAAATCTGATGGTCAAGGTGATTTGCTAAATGATACCCAAGCACATGGGAGTTTGGAGAAGCGATGCTACAGTATCTTTGACCTTTGAGCACATGGGAGTTTGTTTTTCACATGGCCAGCTTTATGTTGCATTGTCGCATTCACGAGATAGAGACAACATCAAAGTAATCATCAAAAATACTGACAGTCAAGGTTTTTGCTAAATGTTGTTCAAATTTTCATTCAGAATGTAACTTATAATGTAA
Organism: Sinotaia quadrata; assembly: GCA_028829895.1. Taxonomy (NCBI): domain Eukaryota; kingdom Metazoa; phylum Mollusca; class Gastropoda; order Architaenioglossa; family Viviparidae; genus Sinotaia; species Sinotaia quadrata. The sequence continues at coordinate 76,239,155 of CM054179.1, forward strand.
AAATAATAACCAAGCAGGTAAGGAATGAAAGTTATAAAAACTGTCAGCGGACATTTGGAAAGGGATAAAATGATACAGTTTTCACTCCTGAAATGTTTTGGCAAACCCATTGCACATCACATGATCAGGTACACTATGACATCATCAGTACAGCCACAGGCACTGAGTTTAATTTCATTCCTCTGATTGACCCAGTGATATGGTTTTTGTGCGGTGTGTCTGCAAAATGCTGAAGGGTACGATAGGCATCCATCTCAAATGGTAGCTTAGGTACAGTCAAGGTCATTTGCTAAATGATGCTTGAGTTTTCACTCGCTATGTGACTTATAATCAAGTCTTCCACTAAACAAATTCGTTTATGTTCCTAGCAATGCATTTTTAATTTTCAACCTGTCAAATGATGGGCAAATACCCTAGTATTCTAAATAAGGAGCTTATAGCAGTTTTCAAAGATACGGTCAAGCTTATGTACAAAGAAAAATGACTTTTTAAAATTTAGATTCGATCCAATTTAAAGTAAAAACTGAATATATTATGTAATTTCTACGATATATTAAGGCAGACAGTGATGTTGAACAGATTCTAGTGATAAACTGGGGAATTGTTATGGTTTCACAAATACTTGCATTAAAAAATTACCCAACATCATATGTTATGAAATACTGTAATTTTCTTTTGCCATTTCATGGATTTGATTCAGAGAAATTAACTGAGTATGAATGAAGAGACATATTTCCTGCTTTTCATGATTGATGCCTTTAACTGAAAGTACAAAATAAACAATAATATATGTTTTGTACCTTGTGTTTTGCTGAAAAGAAAAAATGTATTTTCAGGAAGGGGTGGAAGGAGGAACCATTCTAACAATCGTAGGAAATAAAACAGACCTTGCTGAGGACGACATGGAGCGTGCAGTTAAGTTCAAGGACGGTTCCAAATTAGCTGTGGTGAGCATATTGAAATGTGACAATTGTTGTATATTATTTAAGGATCATATTGAAATTCCTTTTTTTTGTTTGTTTTTATGCTGGGCATATTTAGAAATTTATCGTATTACAAAAAGTCTTTCATAATTTATGTAAAGTTTGTAGCCTGATACAGAAAGAAAGAACATATTCATTTGAATGTTTTCTGGTTTTCAACATAGTCCCCTTTTATACTATAGCACTTAGTCCACCAATGTCCTATTGCACTAAATCAACAGTCTTGCAACACCATCTCATGAATTTTGTGGATTGTTTCTTCATTTGTTGCTTTTGGCATCCATCCACCGTGGGGATCCTCTTCCATGCACTCTTTGTCTGTCCACTTTTTTAATCATCATTCTCTAAAAGTATTATCCATGTCTGTTTTGCTTTTGTTTGGAATCATACCCTTCTATTCGAGATATTTGCTGATGGCACATTGCTTGATATTTTTTTTATCTTTTATTAACTGCTAGTGTCACTAATTTTGATGGATTACCAAACACATAGTACTTGACAGATTACTATACCATGTTGCATGTGATAGTAATAAAGATGAATTACCAAGCACACAGTACTTGACAGATTACTATACAGTGTTGCATGTGACAGTAATAAAGATGGATTACCAAACACACAGTACTTGACAGATTACTATACAATGTTGCATGTGACAGTAATAAAGATGAATTACCAAGCACACAGTACTGGACAGATTACTATACAGTGTTGCATGTGACAGTAATAAAGATGGATTACCAAACACACAGTACTTGGCAGATTACTATACAGTGTTGCATGTGACAGTAATAAAGATGGAGAAATGGCATTATCCTTGGAGCATTTCAAGCACCATCTCTGTATCTGTCCAGGGACTTTTCAAACACACCTCTTATATTCTACCTGTATATATGTGCTTTAACATTAGAAGTTTAATGACTCTAATATATGCAATAATGTGTGTGTGTGTTTCTAATTCAAAATGTCTCTGGCAATAAATCCACCATGAAATCTGTGATACATGAATGTCATACAGTTACTACTGTGACAATTGAAAGATTTAAGTGAAGGAAAAACATGATACCTAACTTGCAAATAAGGAAGTTTTAAAAGTATTTTTATACGCAACATCTGAATATTAAATTATTTATTACTTATAGATTATATTGTTAATTTCTTGCCTCATGTAATAGTAGAAAGACATAAAATTTAAACTGTTGATTAGAGAAATTTGTATTTTCTTTTCTTTTAATTTTTGAGAGTACACATGATTAGAGTAACTGAATAGTAAATGGCTTAAATGAATAATGACTAAAGTGCTTAACTCCCCAAAACAATAAGGATGTTAATGTCCCCTATATATGCTAATGTATGTTTATACAATTTATTTCAGGAATATGATGCCTTATTCTATGAAACGAGTGCAATGTCTGGTAGCCACGTTATGGAAACAATGCTTGGAATGGCCAGGTATATAGAATTTTTTTAGTAATCACAGCTGAAATATCCAAATTATTGTTAATAATTGTATCAGAATGCAGTGTAACCTCACTATAACATGATAATTGGGGTCATAAAATCAGATTAATGTATTAATGTGGGGTTATGCAATAATATGCATTATTAAGATATATATATATTTCAGGAGTCATGCCACGATTGTGTTATATCTGAATTCGTGTTATCGCGGGGTTCCACTGTATTACTATTAATTATCCTGAAATGGGCAAACGTGTAGAATTATTATTAATAATTATATCTATATCTTCACATTTGGATTTCTGTATAAATATCTCAGATTTTCATTTCTTTTGACAACAGACTCTATTCTGTTTAATAGTGTTCTCAAAGGATTCAAGATATAAATGAAGCTTTTGTTCCAGGACCCATAAGTCAGACAGATTGTCTTTCACTACATTATCCAGTTGTTGCAGTCTGCTGTAATTTTATTCTTGCCATATTTTCTAATTTTATGTCTGTTTGAACCTTTCTCTTCAGCCAGTTCTTTTATCGTAAGCCTCTGTGATCTGTAAGGGAATGAACTAATTTTATTTTCTTATTTTCAGTCTGTTGAAAGATAAAGAGGACAAGGAAATAGAAGCAGCACTAAAACTGACTGTAGTTGAGGAGAAGAAAAAAGGGTGTTGCAAGTGAAAAATATAGACTGTCGAGGAGAAAGATGTTGGAAATAAACATATCACAGAAAACCTAAATTGGTCATAATGAGGGGTTCTGCAAAGGAATTTGCAGCTTCATTGGACCTTTGAGGATGCACTTAAGAAAAACTCAGGCCAAGCTTTCGTTGTTCTGGTGCAAATGAATGAATTCTAATTCAAATATTTAATTGGCTGTAATCGTATGACTTTATGATTTAACATTTCTGTTGGAATCTGAAATGAAACATGTTTCTGTCTGTGGATATTAGAAGCGAATGACACTGATTTTGTGCATAAGGAGATTTTGTTGATGAGTTTGTTAGAAACTCTTGACATAAACATCACAGCTAGTTTGGTTTTGGGCATGAAGTGATATAATTTGCTTGAATTGCACAGAATAAGTTGCATTTCATACAGTACATTTGCTTGTTGCTTAAGGTTGACAAGAGCCTCAAAGATCAGTATTTGAATACTTAAAGCCAAAAAATCCACTGCTGTTGTAGGTTCTCAAGGACTTAAACAATAAAGACGTTAAATGTTAAAATATTAAGTGCTTAAAGTAGATTACTGCAACATGAAAATTCAAAATGCTTTATAGGAACACTACACAAAAACAACTCTGAAAGAGTTGAGGTTTTACCTAATCATCCTCAGATCAGGATGATACAGTTATTAATCATGAAATGAGCAATGAAGTGTGTAAACCTGGTGATGTATCAAAACCTTAACTGAATAGACAGCGGCTTAATATTACAAAGAGATACATCAAGTGATTATAGTCAGACCTGTTATATAAGTAGAGGTTTCAAATGGGATAAATCTTAAACAAATATGTCATGATTGACTGAGCTACAATCTGACGACATACATATATCTAGTATTTAAATAACTGACTTTTGGATGATTTTGTTGAGAATGAATTGTATTGATTTGAGAGACCGAGATGGTTTTAGATGCCATATTTAACTCCTGCACACAATTGTTGTGCAAGAAATTGTTTTCAATATCTTTAGTAATGATAATTGTAATCTCTGTTTATTTTTGCCACTTTTATTTTCCTATTTAAAAAAATTATATTGCTTACAAAGATGCTGAAAGCAACCAATCTAACTTTGATATGTCATTTTGAAATTTGCACCAGTGACTTTTGTCTCCATCCTGAATGGGTTGATACATAGTGGTTAAATGTTTTACCTCTACAAAAATTTAAATTCATCAGTGGACTTTGTTTATGAAACATATTTTGCTGAAATCTGTTCAGTATTTTAAGATTTAAAAAAATATTAATGAAGGTTTCCAGTAAAATTGTTCAGAGATTTATTGTCGAGCCATGGGGACACTCCTCACAGGCTTGGTGGTAAAGGTGGCAAGGAATATATTAACTAGAAAGTACTTGGTCTTATTGCATGGGGTGTTTCTTCCAGTTCATTTTTTTTTCACTTGAAAATATAAATAAATGAAGAGTGTACTCTGGAGAAAATGCTTTGGATTCAATTTTGTTTTCTTTGACAACTATAGCTGTTGAAACTGCTCTCTCTATTGAGGCTGCTGCCTTTTTTAATTTATGACACTGCTGTTGTATTTTGGGTACCCCTGTTGTATTTATGACTCTGCTTTTGTTTCATATTTATTATGACTGCTGGTGTGTCATATTTATGGATCCTATTGCTGCTTTTTTCATGGTGGCAAAGATTTTCAGGTATTGCCCAGAAAGTACTTTACTAGAGTATTTACATACAAGACGACACTGGTCAAAGGGTTTATTTTCACATATTGTATAAGTAACTCCTCTTGCTCAAAATAATAGTGCCAAACTGTAACTCTTGGAGTGCTTTAAAGCAGTTTACTTCGCCTTAAGTCTTCTCCACATCTTTACTGAGCATGTTAATGAATATTTTTTACATCTGAAAGTTGCCAACACATCTGTCAAGGCAGTCGGATCTACATGGAGGAAATAAATAAGTGAATACCAAAATTGGCTTAACACCAGGAGAGACTGGACATTAATATTGAGATTTGAGTGCATTTCCATGATTGAGATTACAGAAATGAAATGAATTTAGAATTTGGAGTGAAATAAATGGCATCATGAAACTTGTGTACATTTCTAGTTGAGTGCCACAAAGTTACTTGCCCTTCTGTGCTTCGAGTACTCTGCTCAGCCATATTGAAATGCAAATTACTTGTGGAATGTGTACTTGTTGCAGTTCACGCATGGACTATGATAGAATGTGGGAATTGAATTTGAACTTAATAGTGAACCATGCTTTTTTCTGCCTCATAAACTATTTCTTGTGGCATTAGATTCTTGTGTATTTGCTCTTTTTATTCAGCTTTTTAATTGCGCACATTTTATTTGAAATTTCAGTTTAGACAATGGAGAACATTTGACTTGATTGTAATGGTGGTGGCGCTATAATGGAATTAATTACTCATATAATGCAGTAGTAACTTTCATTTAATTGTGAAGATAATTATAGATTGTAAATGTGTGTGTACAAGTTCACGTGCAGCTTTAATAACTTTAGATATATTCATAACAGTACCATGTTGTAAATGGCACATAAAAGCTGAAATCAAAAAGTTTTAGATCAATAGTTTGATTTTGTAAACTTCAGCATGACTGCCCTCATTTATGACAAATTTCTCAAACCGATTTTCCAACTTGTTAAAAACATTCCTCACTTGTGGCACAGTAATTTGAGTTGAAATGAAAAAATGAAAATTTAACATTAACATATAACAAAAAACTTTTAAGAATTCAGTTTTCCACATGCCACTTACTGTGTACATACATCTAAAGTTATTAACTTTATATGACTTTTATGAGAGTATGCTCCACGCCACATCTCTTACGATTCGTACTGCATGCATGCATGAGTGTATGTATGTGTGTACATGAAATATAATAAAACTTTTTATATTGAGATATTTCTTTCTTAGAAGAAAAGCCACAAAAATATAATAAAAATACAACAGTGGAAGATTTGTTTCAAGTAAACTTTACTGATGGATACATACATTTTTATTTTATTTATAGAGTGCAAGAAAATGAACTGAACTTTTGAATTCACAAATATAATTGATTTCTTAAATTTTTAATTATTTTCTTTAATCAGATTGTTATGGATACAACTTTTTAAAAAAGTATCATTTCTTAGTCAGTCAGTATAGAGTAGGTTTTATGCTGAACATTGAGAATTAACAGTTAATACATTCTAACTTTTAACCAGTGATTCTTAAACATTGTTTCAAGGGAAACCAATTTTGCACAAGCTGTACTAAAATTCAGTTCTTAAGATGGAATTGTGGGTATTTTGTGTTTAACATGTAGACTCAGAGATACTCCACTACCAGAACATAACTATTTTCCATTAGTTGGTAGTCCTACATTTAACATCTGCTCTTTGTACAGCAGGTTTCATTAAGTGTGCAAGAGGAATTTTGAGACTGATTCTTCAATACATTCCACTTAACCACAAATGTTCACTTCATCATGTACATTCCATATTACTGTTGTTCAATGTTTATTTTTAAAAAAAATATATTTGTACATCTATATTTTTCATTTAAGGCTTCCTTTAGAAATTTCTTGTTCTTAGTTATTATTCTGTATGTTTACTTTCTTGTGAATGCAGAAATTTTTGACTGTATGAACAGTTCTGTGGTTGCATCCGATTTTCTAATTCATTTATGTCAAAGGCATTATCTTTTCTAGCCTAGAATTTTATCATTTGATATTATCAGTTTATGTCTACACTATTTGTATTTTCCTGGAAGAATTTGACTGTAAAAGCAGTCAACGCCTTTTGTTTAATCTCAAAACCAAGTGAACAGGTGTAATTGCTAAAAGATACTCACTGGTTTGCATTACATCACCAATTTCTAGCATATTCTCAACTTGTTTAAATCCAACGTTCACTTTCATAAATATCTAATTAAGGAGTGCCCAAGGTTGGGTTACTCAGGCAATTTATCAATTAAATTAACAAACGGAGCGGCAAATTTACTCCACTACAATATTGTTCATTTTATATTGTAAAAAGTTGAAGTAAAATTATTTTTTGTTAGAAACAGTCAAATTGGTAATATTTAAAACACAGAATCCTTAAATCAACTCAAAGTTACCTACTTGTTTTTACAAATTTTAAATATGGAAAAAAGCTGTTAAAAAATATTACATACCTGTAAAAGAAAAAAATGGCCTGACCATCAGAGCAAAAGTTAAAGATTTGTTTTTTCCATTAATCATGTCTTGATATTAATTTTTCAATGTTTTATGCATACTTTGTTTTTATCTATGTATAGTTTTTATTATTGTCTTCGATTACCATGTCAAATGAATATTTTTCAATAAAAGGATTTTACTTGTTAGAATTTGTGCAGTGTAATGTTCGTACAATCACCATCCCAATTTGTTCATTTACATATACATTGCTTTATTTCATAAATTAACTACAAAGTGTAATAGAAATGATTAAAACTAAAATGATTAACATAAATGTTGATAAAGCCATAAGGATGATGAGAACCTGCTTGATGCGAGTCCTCTTTAAGACATTTTGTTTTAAAACTCAAGGTCTTTAAATAGATTTTTTTTTAAAAGATTGCATATAGATTATAATGGGTTGCAGAAAATTAATTGAATCACTATAAACATTTTCAAACAGAAGTTATTTTAAAATACCAATATTTTTCTTAGCATTGCAGTACAATTTGTCAAAATTGTAAATTTCCAGTCAATAATTTCATCAGAACACTACACATACTGACTTATGAGTGGATATAATCCATTAAAATAAATTGTAATTGTTGACTTTGTATATATTGATCACAAGCAGATGCTATTTTAAAGCTGTTAATTTTGTCTGTCACCTGAACAATATATAAATGTTCTTGATTGAAGTTTGCTTATCACATTAAGGGTGAAAATAGTGCTATTTTTCAGCCAATCAGGGAAGACTGATAGTAGACCCATTCCTGCTTGCACCAATCAAAAGATTAAAGATAAGCTCTTACTCAAATGAGCATTGCATAAAAGCAGTTTTAATTTAATGTTACCAAACAGAGCATAAAGTTACAAAAATTAGTTATTGATAAAAACAAAGCCAAATAAGTAAACATTCTTGCTAAAGTCAGTAACAAAACACACAGTATTATTTCACCATAAGGGACTGGCATTGACTATCCTAACATTTTCAAGTAAAGCACATTATTATACGTGTTGCATTGGGCACTGACTTCTAACAAATAAATAGAGAGAGAAATTAATTCACAAGTGAACAATTTTGTCTAACTATATTATTATCAAAGAAAGGATTAAAATTCTTAATTTCTCAACAACAAAAAAAAAAAAGAAAGAAAAAGAGGCCAGTATATTTAAGCAAAGCATTCTTAGTAACCAATTGTTTCAATTAATCAAATCAAGACTTTACACATTGTGCATATGATGATTAGAGAACAGTTAGAATGTAGGTGAGATCATGTTTTCTGGTTGTGTTGCTATATTCTCTGTACAACACCAATTGTGAACCAAACTTGGTATTTTGCTTAGAAAAATATTTTTCAACAAGCAGGTTCTTAAAACATCTTTAGTAGCATAAAAATGCATTTTGTTTATTCAGAACATATCCAATGTACAGTATGAATCTATAATAATTTCACAAATATTAAAATAAGAATTTTTTTTACCTAAAGACTTTATTGCTGTTCATTGCTTTAAACAAGAAAGTGGTCAGTAATGAAAAACTCAGATGCAATATATATGTGATTATAATACTCTTAGCAAATCCCCATATAGTTAACATTAAATTTGTTTGCACTGAACTACCAAATGACACTCTTGGTATTCTACTAATAATGTTAGTGTTATCTAAGTGTGCTGTACCATGATATGCCTAATTATGTAACCAAAAATTCACAATGCATTACTGGAAAGCAACAAAGGCACATCAGAATATGTGTGATGTATTTATTTTCAAATTAAATTAGTAAACTGTCATACAATACAAACACAATTCTGTTGTAAATATTGGATATATAAATTGAAGATTTCATCAGGTCATCTCTACACAGTAGATTAGAAAGAAGTAATAAATAATTAAACTGCAAGATTTATAAAAAGGTAGAATGTGTGAATGATTAAAATATCTTTATTAACAGTGTTCATTAAATGCTCTATTAGGATTTCAAAACTTTAAAGTAACAGAATCTTTGAGCTAAGTGAGTAATATATTCTTAAATTTTTATTTCTTACAACAGATGTGGATGTCTTATAATTAAACAAAAATATCAATGAAACTATTAATGAATTATTATTAACTGGATAATCACAATATATTATACACACCACATGTGTGTATAAGGGATTATAAATAATGATACATTCAAAGTCAAATCAGAGTTGAAGATCACAGTGATTCTGTTCATACAGCTCCTTGAGAAGTATATCGCTCAGGAGTTTATATGAATCTACAGGCTTTCTTCTTTCTATATTTTTAAAGACAAAAAAGACACATTATTTGCTATGTGCAGAATTACAAGTTTTCTTCGATATCAACTGGTTCCATGTTTTCCTGATCCGTAACAGTTTCACTTCCTGCAGTCTTTTTCGACTTTCTCTTTCGTTTTTTTGGTGCCTCTCGTTGACTAGTTAACTCTGCATGAATATCCTCAAGATGCTTCAGCTAAAAAAAAAAAATTGAAGAATTTTAAAAGATATTATAATAACTGTTCTAGAACCAACAACCAAATATGCATTCACACACAGGGCACATGTCAAATCAAGTTAGTGATGAGGGAACATGAAGTAAACAATACTTATTGCAACAACGCTGGTCAAAGCACTTTAAAAGTCTTGCTGTACACACACACACTGATCACATAGAGATGCATGAAGTAAACAACAATTGCAACAAAAAAAAGCTGGCCAAAGCACTGATATGGAGTACTGTCATAACTAATGTCACAGTGAGTGAATTTTGAAAAAAAAAAAAAGATAGCAAACGTACTAAAGTAGGACTTCGACGCACCAACAGTTTGAGTATCATCAGGTGATATAACTGATCGTCTTCCATGTCTGCAATTAAAAAAAAAACAACCACTGTTTGTTTTTAATACTATGAATATGATGAATAAACAATGAAATCAAAGAAAAAATAGTACTTTGTGTTATTATTTAATATAATGATTGGATGTTGTTGTGTACCAATCTTTCATGATTTCTCTTCCCAACAATAACTTGAATAAGGACCCTTACATGTTATTAACTTGATGGGAATTATAGTAAATAAACATAATCTAAATAATGAAACAAATTTTGTCAATTAAATAATAAATAAGGACTTAAGTATTACATCAGACTAAGAAAAACCTGCTCATGAGATAATTGAAAACCACAGCCATAATCTTGCTTATAATTGTTATATTCATGTTTTACTATAATTTCCTGTTTGGTTTGCAATAATATTAATAATATTGTTTCCCTGGTTTGTTGTCCTTTATTTACACTTGTTTTAGAAGCTTCTGTTAATTAGTGAAGATACTCTAACAAATAAAATATGAGAGGTAAGGAGAGTTCTTTGAGTTAACTAAGAGGATCTAAATGCTCGGCAACATTTCGGACAGAGACAACAGCCTAAATTTCATGCAAATGTAATAACGTTATGCATGGACTGTAGCATTATGTGAATATGCAAGCATCTCAGGAAAGCCTAATGTTATATTATTAATTATTTTGTTCCTGGCATAGCATTCAAGAAAATATTATTACTTTTTAAAATTATGATAAATTTAAGAAATCTAAGTGTATTTAACATTCTGCAACTGGGAAAGCAATTTACTTTAAAAACAGAATTAAATTTACAAATTAAAAAAAATGGTTAAGATCACCATAGTGAGAAAATCTATAAAAGATTATTAAAGTTTTTGTACTACTATTAGAATGAAAAGATAATCTTGATTGACTGAAAAAGGACCCAACACTCATCCTTAATGAATCTCATTTGCTTTTTTGTGATGGGGCTTTTATGTGACCAGAGTTCTCAAAATGAGCAAAAATAGTCTGGTACAAAGTAGTAACTAGTATCACCAAATTGTCCAACAGCACAAAACTATATGACATGATATCAAATGCAAATTTACATAGTTTACTTTCTTTTTAATGCAAATTGCAATCCTGCAGATTCATACATAAAAAAATCTGATTTTCAAAATAAAGTAACTTTCTAAATGACAGCCTGCAAAGATTTATGTTAGATTTGTTTCCCTATTAATACTCACTTTCTCACACAATCAAGACTGATTTAATGTCAATTTTTTACACATCCACACTATTCCAGAACTATTCATACATCATATTCATAGGTTACAGCTTTAGAAAACAATATTAAATTGAATAATTTATTGTATTATATGGTTGAGCAATGAAAGCTGAGCTGACCACAAAAATCTATTATAATAACAGTTATGGCAGCATGCATACTATTTAACTTCTGATCTGGAAAGTCATGGATACTAGTATTTACTAGATCCACAAGGAAATTAACATACAAGATACATAACTGTCAGCAAGCTACTGCTGTGTCCGTCAGTGTGGCTCTACACATTTTAATTAAAATAAGTAAATTAAATAAAACTTTAGCTTTCAGAACAACCATCAAAGACAGAGATCGAAGTTTTAAAGACAGCTTTTCAGGCCACTGGTAGTAACTAGTATGCAAATATTTATAATAATACTGCATGATATTAAAATGCTGACATGAAGGCTGTATTAGTATATAACAATTAACATTAACAGAATCAAAATCCTCAACAATTAAAAAAATATGCTGATAATAATATGAGCTGCTTGTGGCAAATTTATGCGTGGAGACCTGTTATTTGCCTATCTCAGTATCTGTCCATGCATCTGCACCTGACTAATTATCTAAGCAGCAAATGCCTTCCTTAAAACAAAAATGTATACATAAATGGAACCCACAAATCAAAGAAAAAAATATGTTGGTCTATTTAGCAAACCACCCATCATCTCTCTCTCTGTCAATAACAATAAATATTACTCAGGCTCCAATGAACAAGTAGGCCTAAACAGACTAGGTCCTATAAATATAATATTTTTAATGTGTTTTAGTATCATAAAATGATAATATGAAGAAACAATGAAATCGATAACTAAAAAAAAAAAATAATACATACTTTGCAAACATTTCTAAATCAGTTGCAAAGGATTCAATCTGTCTCCACAGGACCTCTGTAATGGTAGCCACTGCTTGGTGACTGATGCGAACATCATATTTTTCTTCAGTGCCATGACAAACCTTCATTGTGCTGTAATGCATTGCAGCTTTCAGCCTCTGACAAAATTATAAATAGGCGTACATAAAATAAATCATCACTAAAGAATTTGTTAACCTGAACGTATGCATCAATTAATCCGAAGGCATCCGTTTCAGATAAGGTCCTTAACATCTTGAGCCCGATTTGTTTAAACCAAAAAAAAAAAACCTAAACCAACAAACATCCGAGTAAATACATTTTCTGATATCACTCACTGATTCAGTATTGATTTATGCAATGTAGGGCTTATATATCTATCATTCTATGTACAGGGTGATCACAACGAAACTTTATAGGTGTCAGCTTTTTGACGTTTTGCACTCCTTATAATTGTTTTCTTGGCAATTTCTTTCATTTGGAAGGTATTATTATACACTATCAAAGTATAGGCCTATTTGTCTTTGATGACTAATTGACTATACTGAGGTCTTAATTTGTTAGGTACAATCTGGATTATCTTTTTCTTCACGATTTATATAATGACGCATTTTGAACAGAAAGAAAACAAAATATTCTTCTATTCGAGTGGAGAAAGCTGTCCAGTGGAACAGATAGATAGGGGCCTATTTCAAGAAGAAAAACCTGATGCTTATGATCTTGCTAAGCGACTTTGTGGACACCCTGTACTTAGTGACCTCACTTGTCGTGCGCTAAGCACTTCAAACTCCTCTTCAATACTCTGGTTTGCTGCCGCCATATATTTATTAAAAAATAAGCTGTACAAAATTAATTTCACTTTCTGAAGGAACGAGGCACACATAAAACAAAGAAAGGAAAAAAAAATGTCTAGCTTCAAGTGAGGTCGTTGTCCTTCAAAAAACGCGCGAATGAAAAGAAGTCACAAGCTAGCATTTTGTACAACAAAATAAAGATAAATACCATTTGAGAATGAGGATAGAGCACCGACAGCGAACTATGAAAATTGTTATATCGACAATATCATCTAGGAGTCTTGTAATTTAATATAATGTGGTAATAATATAACTATTATACACGTGCTCATTATATTAAACAAATTAAATATATATATATATTATGTAAGATATAAAAAACAGAAAGTATGACTAACACTTCCAATGATCTATGAATTGAATTTATATTTAGCATAACATTAATATTTAAAATCTGGCAAGGCCTAGGCCTTTTACAAAAAACAGCGATAAATAATTTTATAACAAAAAATAAAGACAGCCTTCAATAATTAAAGTGGTCTGCTATAAGTTATCTACAAACAATGAATCCTAAAGGAAAAATAAGAGTTATTAGTCTTAAGCTTCAATTCCAGTGACAGGAAGGGTTCTCAGTATTTATATATCATTCTGCAGCAAGCCTTATTACTGAACAATATATCATTGACAAAGCAAGACACTTTAAAAAAAATAATTTTGAAGGTTGTACATTTACAACAAAAAAATCATATATGCTTACAAGCCTAATTTATTATATTCACTTCAATGTATTCACATATGCTTAAAAATCTAATTTATTTACCATAATTTAGTTTAGTTTTACCAGTTTTATTTTGAGGGTCATGTGTAGTGAAAGGTAAAAGACTACTAGAGTGTCATTAAAGTTGTTACTCTTAGTGTGTGCATTCATTACAGCTTGTAAGAACTGACACCATGACAACATTTTTGTTGTTATTGTACTGCATAAAGTGATATTTTCTGAAATTGTGTCGTTCCACTCACAAATTAAAAAAAAAATCTTAAAACACACCTCCCCAACAACAAAAAATATTATATAATACTCAAAGAGCATTTTCAGACATTTCCGAATAAACGAGAGCAGAGACCACCCCCACCCACCGCATGTTCCATTTTATTCTAATTTTTATGTCAGAAGGGAATTAAGAACTATAATTGTTTTTACTTTAGGTAAAAAGTGAAAACCTAGTTTACATCTAAATTTGTAGCCAAGCAAACTCTTTAAAGCCTGCTTAAAGTTACTTCAATCAAGAAATCAAAGAATTAGTTATAAAATTGTTATGCAGGGTGTTTATTTTATGCACTGATGTGATATATTTAGCTCTTTCCAGAAATTTATGAATTATATGGCAAGATTTGAAAGATGTTTGTGTAGTACTACATCATTTACATTTTGTACAGGAACTGAAGTCCCAAACTGCTAATTCAAAGCAGCTATAGCATACCTTTCCATCAAAAACAAAACACAAACAAACTTGACAGGAACAATTTCAATAAGACAATAGTGGTACCAGTCACTTAAAATTTTATTGTTAACAAAGCATATTAGATTAAATGGAAGAATATATAGCCATGGTTCAAATACAGTACAAACACAACTTGTGGTTAACACCAGCTTTTCTGAAAACATCATTCTTATAACTCTGAAAACACATCATTTTAGTGGGAACTGTCTGACATAATACTATACATATACATAACATAAAGAATTTATTATAAAAAGAGGAACAACTTTTAAACCCACACTTTCAACTAAATTTATTTTAGAAAGCATTCTACTTGAAAAACACATTTTATAAATTATTTAAAAACAAATCATTATAAATTACTTTTTTTCTGACTGCGAGTTATAAATGTAGTATGCTTTTATGTTTTTCATTGCTTCAATTGACAAAATTGTTGAGATACAGAATTTTTTTTAAAAAAAGGGGAGGTTGGGGGTGGGAACTGGTGTGTCATAATTACTTTAAAAGACAAAATATACCATTATTAAATTCATTAATGAAAAAAGACATTCACCATAACAAACTCACACAGGCAAAATGTAACATTCTAGCATTGCATTCAATCATAGAAAATATATTTAGAATTTGTCTCCTCTAACATATAATGAAATTTTAAAGTATGCATCTTAAAAAAAATCAATGTAAAGAATATGTGAAATTAAGTTCAATGGTGCACACCAGCAAACAAAGCAAATTTCTAAAATTTGTATGACCTTGTAAATTTCTGTCCCTTTCTCTCAACAAAAAAAAAAAAAAAGAATGGAGAATTTAAGTTCTGCACAATGATATGGTGTTAACATAAGCAAAATCACAACCTCAACAACCCCAGAATTCTTTAACTGACATGCTTGCCAAGTGCAGAAAAATTAAGTACCATCTGATATTATTTTTAAAAATGTACAAAAGTTACATCCAAAAACAGTGAAATAAAAATCAATCAGTCTAGAACTGCATTATAAGGTTAAAAATAAAATAAATGACATCTCACTATGAAAATGTACTAGAGAAAATGACTAAAAACATTCATGAACAATTTTATGTAAGTGTTAGTTACAGGGAAACAAATTTCCACATGCAATAACTTATTCAACATTTTATTTATATCTTAAAATACCACCCCCCAAGAAATGTTTTCAAGCTTAAATTTATACAATAAGGGACTGAGAGGGTTACAATCGTTCATCACTCCTATTTAATGTTCTCAGGCATCTATTTACCGATTCTAAAATACAATCAAAATAGCATTAATTTTCTCTACAGAACCTGTTGTTATAACCATTTTTACTATTTGACCAAAAAAAATCTACACATCTACTAGGACTCAAAGCAAAATATTTTGTAATCATCTTCAACAGAGATTTCACAATCCTGATGCATTATCAACACTTGCATTGTTACTTTACTTCTTAATACTTAAATCCACCTTAATTAACAATCAAGGAATTATGACAGGTTATTATGAGTCAAGATATTTATCTCCATAATTTTCCCCTGACATCCAAACTCTCTCTGAAAGAATATCACTTTCACAACATACAACAAAATGTCAGTTGACCCAAGCTATCTAGCTTGGAAAAAAACTAGTTTCAGTGATAAAGTCAAAATAAAACATATTCTTTCTGATGCAGCAATTCAAGGAAATAGAACCATGTTTATGTGTGTGTTGGCTTGGTGAATTAGAAAAACAAATTTAGCATGATTTCACCAACCCCAACCCCCCCAATATCCACAAAGGTTTGTGTGTTAAAGATTAGGGCTATCTTACAACATACATATATATATTAAATGAGATTTGGATGAAGATGATTTACTACTTAATACATGTATTTACAATAATATAAACAAACAATAATAAATTATACATAGCCTTTGATACACAAGCACAGTTTATTCATAATTAAACCCCAAATAAATGGACACAGGAAAAAATATCTGTTATATTCTTTTAATCTTTCTTCTCATCACTAATATGTTTATGTGTGCATGTGAGAGAGAGAGAGAGAGAGAGAGAGAGAGAGAGAGAGAGAGAGAGAGAGAGAGAGAGAGAGAGAGAGAGAGAGAGAGAGAGAGAGAGAGAGAGAGAGAGAGAGAGAGAGAGTACTTTATACAGATTTAAATATACAGACATTTTCAGTCTTTCAAAATTAACAGTGAAAGCTAAATTAAAAACAAAATCTTGACATCTGCATCAATACATGCATCCATCTCCAATGTGTCAAAGGGATAACCCAAGCACAAAACAAACAAGAGATCAAAACAACTGATCAATATTCATCATATGCTAGATTCTGTTCTGTCTGCTGATAATTGAACTAACATATTAAGAAATCTTTCAATGATTATGACCTAAAGCATATCACCGGTTATCTAAATTACCAGTAATTGAAATCAGTCTACTGCAATTAATATTTTAGGAAGTAATTCACATGACCAATATACTGTAAGAATTCAGGAAAGAGAAGCACCCCAACCCCCGCAACTATGCTCACATTAATCATACCCTAGTGAGGGAAAGATGTTTACACAGGTCACCCCATTTCTTAGCATTGCCCCTCTCTGTGGTTTTTATTATATACATGGAACATGTATATAATAAACATGATTTCACTGGACATGACTACTGAATATTCATCATTGGAAATGAGGGAGTGGGGTGAAGGGGAAGCCTGCCTATATATACACTTGAATATGGCTGAGTTGAGAATATGAGTAAATTGTGTGTGCAAGAAATTTCATATATTGTGCAGGATCTCACCAGTTCCTGTAAATTAGCCTTGAAATTTAGGAGTGTTGTCTGAATAAACTGCTACTATTTAACTCTAAAGCAGTACATCTAATAGAGACTCTTTTCCCTCACAATGTACAAAGATATTGGTTTCCATGACAATGAATAAAGCTTCTGTGACTAAAAGGATGTTTTAACATATAGACAAGATAGTAGGTTCTTGAGTATCTTGGTACAAAAACGACAACACTCTAGACAAAATCAAAAACATTCTAAAATGTTTTCTTAAACTTCAGAGCAGGGTCATTGTGAAATACTCAACAATGTAAAGGGCATCCATTTTAATGTTAAACAGTTTTTGCACACTTACGGCCACTTTCACAGTGCTTTGGGTAAAGATAATGGATATCAGTGTAAAGCTAATTTGCCCTCCAAGTACTTTAATTTGGTTGGATATGAGAGCACAAAAGTAAAATATAAAGATGTGATAAAGATGATTCGATGATGGGCATATCTGGGAAATGGGTTTCCCTGTCTGGTCAGAATTTCTGCTTATGTAAGATTTGTATTTACCAAAACATATAGGCAAACTATTTTACTTTAATGTTAGCTATCCTTGCATGCACATACACTAATTAATGGTACATTTCTAAGAAAAACTGAACATCACAATTAAGTCTACATTAATGGTAGCAACTGTTTATTATACTTATTCCATACAGTCTTTACATATGTAACACATGGATTATCTTTAGCAAATTCAATAAATAAATGCAACTCACTGAATGTCCTGTCTCAATGCATTCCAACTGTCTGTCTAGTACTTAGTCAATCCATTTGAATCTGAGACTATTCTGGTTTTGTACTGACTCTTCCTTTCATCTCTATGATGCAAGAAAAGATATAGCTACTGTTATACCCCCCACCCAACAAACACCCCAGTAATGTGAACTACTGATCAAATACACCTCACCCATAATTGGTTATAACAACAGTGAACATTCAATCTATGTTTACTGATGGATAGCTAAAATCCTCAGAACACAGAAGCTGACCTAAATCTGTAAAGTCCCCTTGCATATCAAATGACAGTTTTAAGATGTTATGACCCCCCCAAAAAAAAAAAAAAAAAAAAAAAGAACCAGTTATAATGACTTAATATGTTTCTGGAAGGAAAAAAAATAAGTAGAAATTTTTGTTTTCAATTTCAATGTGCCATTTAAGTCTTCAGAAAGACTCAATCCATCAAAAAACATAAATAAATATGTGGACTTTTACATTTCAAGTTGCTGAAGCAACAAACTTGGTATATATACAAACTGGTACATTTATTTGGAGTAACTGGCTAAATTTATTTAAGTCAAATGTTTAAATTACATTGTCTAGACCCATACTTTGTTTCAAAGTTTACAGTTAAAAACAAAAAGAGAGTAAAATAAATCCAGTATCTTTACAAAAGATTAAGAACTTTTTTAAAATATACAATATTTTACAAATGTACCATATGGAAATCACAAAGAATGGGCCAAAAATAAAGGCTTAACAAATTTCTATAAAAGTGGCCATCACAAATAATTAGCTTTTTCCTCTTACCAATGTCTCACTTGTAAAAACATAGTCAGAACTTTAAAAAAATCTTAAATACTTATGTTTTATTATTATTATTTTTTTTTATAGTAGAATGACCACTGACAATATGACTTAATAAGTCTCACATCATCAAATCTGTGATTTACAAGCAGAAGACTATATGAACAAAAGAGCACAACACGAACAAAACCTAGCTACAAAACTAGAACTCTTATAACTTTGGGTCAGAATTTCGTCTGGCAATCTTCAAAAATTTCAAATGGCCATGATTTATAAGTGACTAAAATGATATAAAAAGAAGTTTTCCTATAATAACAATCTAATCAATTAGCATATAACAAAATTAAAAGTTATCTTTGCCTTTAGGTCAACTATATGTGGACATTTCTGTCACTGCTTAAATCAATCCCCCCCTCCCCAAATCATTCATTCCTAAAAGACTGAAATTTAAAATCATTCCCTGTTCATATTAAGGCATTAAAGAGGAACCAAACAGTGGTTTCTGGTGAAGATGCCCACATCTTTACCAAATAGAGGTTTAAGTAAATATATACA
The DNA here is from genome assembly GCA_028829895.1 of Sinotaia quadrata. Classification (NCBI taxonomy): domain Eukaryota; kingdom Metazoa; phylum Mollusca; class Gastropoda; order Architaenioglossa; family Viviparidae; genus Sinotaia; species Sinotaia quadrata. The sequence goes on from CM054179.1 coordinate 76,258,694, forward strand.
CAATAATAATCTTAAAAACCGCCAAGACAACATTTATAAATACAAATTCATATGTCTTCTCAGGAAACAGCCATTTACAAAATTAAATAAATTTGTACAACTCTTTACTCCTATTTTGAAAGAGTATACTCAGAAATGCCTTGCAAAATGCATGGCAGGCAACCCAGCAAAACCTGTCGTATTAAAATTTGCATATTACAAATAATTTTTTCCACTATGAGAATATTGTTGTAAATAGGGGATGCATGCACATGAGCTTATTAAAACAAAAAAAAAATGTTGTATTGATGTATAATAAGAGACTTTACACTGTTAAAATATAAATACACAAGTACTTTTAATTAAAAATAAAACATACTATTATTTCAAGAAATTTTCAGTTACACTGGGAAAAAATTCTTTCAGAAAGGTAACAACTGGAGCAAGCAAATCAAAGAATCTGAACATTTGTTCATACCTCAATGAATCATGAAAATGACGGTTTTATTTATTAAATAAGCAAATATTCCCCTTTTCATCAACATAATTTTATTTTAATATGACACTCAATAAGATGTGGAAGATGCAGTAAACTTTCAAATATTTATTTTTTTCATCTTGGCAATCAAACCAGATTTGAGACAGCAAGATAAAGACCACTGAAGAGCTTCAAGAAATAGTATGGTATATGCATGCGATGTGACACGTAGAGACAATCTGTGATGTCCCTACATCAAGTGATTAAAAACAATGGAGACAAATCAAAAACTAAGTATAAGTAACAGACACGTAAACATCATTGCATCAACACTAAATCTCAATATGATTGAAAAATGCTAGCTGAAGTACTTCACAAGGACAAGGCCAGAATTGTTAGTCCAAGTTTTCTGTGTTGCAAATCAGTGTATTGTGAGGTATTACGGTATTAAAAAGGAGATTTGAAAACTATTCAGGTCAAATTAAAATAAAATTAATAAAAGTGAAAACAGCTGAATGTGATTTTAAATGTAAAATCTCAAAACTCAAATAAAAATAAAAATAACAGTTTGATGATGTCCAAGTAAACACAATGAATTAAAGCAACTCTGAGCTAACAGTAATGTATATCCACCCCAACTATTTCCTATCTTAGCATATTTATAGAAATTAAAATAATACACCACCCATCCCCACTCCCCCGGAAAAAAGAAAAGAAAAAAGCAGTATGATGAATCTACATTTAGACTAAATATATTTGATTACTGTAAAGCTCATATTTAGCCACACACTATATATCAGCACATATGCATACACATATATAATGCTCCTCAGTCCAGTAAACTGTTTATAAGGCAGTAGGCCCTACAATGTTGGCCACTGGACTACCATCATACTACAAGTGATGAGCACTATGTACAAAGAAATTTTGATGCATTTTGAAATAAAAATGTCATGCACTCATACTTCTGTCATCCAATCAGGAGTCGTGGTTATAATATTAAAAATACATGTTCCCATTACTCATTTAGCAATTCAAACAAATGTGTTTGCATTTTCTTGTGGAACTTTCTTGTTCAATAGTATTTTTTTTTTAAAAGAAAAGCACGAACAGGCATAAATACAATAAAATATAAATATTATGATGGTTTCACTCTGTCATTGCATAATATTGCAAAACTGAATTCCTATAAAAAATAAAAGCTCACTGATAAAACAAGTTAATTTATACATCAACCTTAATGTTTCCATTTAAGGGGTAAGAAATTTCTCTCTTTGCTAAATCAACCCTGGGTAAGATGTGGGCTCCTTAGTTTGAAGCAATAGTTGCTGTGGACTATTTCCACATAATAGATATTTAAGATAAGGGCTCTCTCAGTCACCAACATTAGTGTTAAGATGTGGGTAACTTCATTTTGAAGCACCAGGTGCTGAGGACTATTTCTAGTAAATGATAGTTATGATGTGGTCTATTTCAGCCAGCAGCAATATTTGCTGAGATGTGGGCTACTAGTTTGAAAAAAATAATTGCTCAGGACTATTTCCATATAAATTATAGGTGGTCTATTTCAGTCAGCAGCTTTAGTTGCTAAGATGTGGGCTATTTCAACATAAATGAAAGATACAGGCTACTTTGGTCAGCAGCACTAACAGTGGGCTATTGCACTATAAATAATATTGAAGATGTGGACTACCTCAATCAACAACTCTAGCCTTGTATGAGCTACTTAGAGCACTATTAAAAGGGCTACTCCACACACCAGCACTAGTTACGCAGAATACTTTAAACTGTAGTACTAAGTAGGGTGTGGGTTACTTCAGACCACAGCTTCATAAAAATTGCTTCTTTACAGTACTAACTCTGAAGATGCAAGTTAATAGTTACTTCAGAGAGCAACACTGTTTCAAAGACTATTGCACAGTAGTAGCTGTTAAAGTACATTTTTTTTCAGAGAACAGATCTATTCATCAGCCATCTAGGCTATTTCAGTTGGCTAGTAAGACAGGCTACTTCGCTGCTAATCTTTAAGATGGGAAGTATTTCAAAGAGTAGCATCAATTGCTAAGATGCAGGTTAGTTAAGCCAAGAAAATTAATTGTTATATTTGGTGGAACACTTTAGATTGCAGCATTAGTTGCTGAAATGTGGGCTGTTTCAAAGTGAAGAACTATTTGTTATGTGGGCTGTTTCAAAGTGAAGAACTAGTTGTTAAGATGTGGGGCTGTTTCAAAGTGAAGCCCTAGTTAAGATATGGGGCTGCTTCTAAGTGAAGAACTAGTTAAGATGTGGGTTACTTCAAAGTAATGCTCTGCTTGTTAAGATGTTAGCTGCTTCAAAGGGAAGCCCTAGTTTTTCAAATGTAGGCTACTTCAAAGTGAAGAAATAATTAATGAATGTAAGCTGCCTCAAAGTGAAGATCTAGTTAATGAATGTAAGCTACCTCAAAGTGAAGTATTAGTTATTAAGATGTGGTCTACCTCAAAGTGAAGACCTAGTAAAGATGTGTCCTTCTTTAAAGTGACAAGTTATTTTTAAAAAGTTGGTCTACTTTACATGTAAACAATATTAAGAAGTGAGCTAATTCTGAATGCAGCACTAGTTAATAAGAAGTGTGTTACATGTGACAGCAGGAATAGGCTAACCTAAGATAGCACCAATAAAACTGAGATCCAAAGTAACATTTATAATATGCTGAGCATATCTTCTGGCAGAGTCCTATTACCCCCCCCCCCCCCCCGCCCCACTAAACTTTGTTTCTTGTAAAATATGATTTTCTAGACAAAATATGGACATTACAAATTTATTCAATAAATAAATCATTGTTGTAATGAGCATTTACAATAGTATATACTAAATTTTACTTTCTTTTCTCTTTCAAAAACCCAACTCACACACACAAAACCCCCAAATAGTTCATGTAGCATTCACAAAATCTTCTCAATGTGAAAAAAAAAAAAATCAGTCACTTTGCAAACATACTATGAACTATTCAAACCTCTTTCAAAATAAAAATGATAAACAAACATTTAACCCCTTAATCATTGAAAAATGACTTGGAAACTCTCTGTAGACTTCTAATTAATTTTTATAATGAAGGAAAAATAGTGTAAGTAGGTAAAAATTAGATGTTGCAAACTAATCCGGTAGAAGCATCATAATAATAGAAATTGCAAAAAAATAAAAAATACTATACTAATTTCAATTCATTAAACTGCAATAACATGCTAATAATTCTAACGTAATCTTCTTCTTTATAATTAAGCAATGAAACAAAATACTAGTCCAGAGTGCAACATCATATTATTCATTGAAATTAATATCTTAAGGGTGATTATTGTCATTCCTATAGAAAAATGACAAAACAGCAACACCCCTTCAACAAGGCTTTATTATAGAGAGTAAAATATCCTCCATATCAAGTATATGCTTGTATGTGAGCAAATGCTTAAGATGAGAAAACACTCTGAAGATATAATATCCTTTGATAAAGAACTGTTATAGAGAATAAAACAGCCTCCCTCTTACAAGCAAATGCTTTTGTGCTTACAGGATGAGAAAATTCAAAGTGGAAGATCTAGTTTTGGGGTTCATGCTAAAGGGGTTAAGGGCATCTATTCTAGAAGCATATCATATATGGGATGACAAGTTTTTAATGCTGTGAAGATGTAACATTCTTCTGGTAAATATCTGTTATAGTGAATAACCCCCTTCTGACAAGCAAATGTTTATAGGATAAGAAGACTCAAAGTTAACACAATGGGGAAAAGTATGTGCTGGACTAGTTTACTTGGGGTTAAGGGTAACCAGAAGCACAAAAAAATTGAATAAAAACTGACTAAAATTATTTTAACAAAACCCACTGAATTCCACCTCTTGTGCTACAAATGCTAATTCATGCAATCATGTTTGGTTCAGAAATATCTATTATCAATACCATAATTATGAATACTCTTGCAATCCTATACAACAAAAATTATCCACATCCTGATATTAAATTATAGAAATAAAACCCAATCACAGAACACGCACAATCTGAAAAATAATCATGCACCCAAGCTGGCACAATGGAGCGTAATTACAGGCACTGGCAGTTACTTCTTCCGATCTCTGCAACCTGCCTTTTTGATCTCCTCCTATGACGCGGCCAGCACAGGCATGTTCACCACCCTTCTCTGCAGTTCTTTCAAATTCGCAAGCTTTCTTGTACTCACCCCAGAGAAATATAACAAGACTGCACATTACAGATCTGCAGAGGGTTGATGGTTTTTTAGTACTTCAACTCTAGCTGAAATCAACACTGCCATTGAATTTCAAGACTGGTGCAAACATATTAGAATGACATTATCTCTGAGCAGTGATATTTTCAGAGTGGATAATTCTAATAGCATTATGACTTCACTTGAACATAAGGCCACTAAACTTAGAAAATGTTTCAATATGTGATTGACTTCAATGACTAAAATGCCTACATTCAATAAAAACAGCCTTGACAGACTGTCATATGATGAGATGGATTTTGATAGCTTAACAAACTGCAGAAAATCATTAAAAGAGAAAATATATTTTTTTTTTTTATAAAATAAGAAACTTTTGTCTGTTAAGAATAATAAATAACTCCAAAGTGCTTTTCTTTAAGGATAAAGAGTTCTGAATGGGACTGCTCGTTTGTGACAACTCTCTGGATAATAAATCAATCTACCAATTAAAAGCATTGCATTTTTTCTCAATTCATTGTGGGGAAGAAATATAGAGATATCGAAAATGTGCTCTGGTGATGGATTTAATCCAAAGTAGTAAGTTTCATTATTTCCAATATATTATCTCCACAAATCTCATGCACTGAAAGTTGAGAAACCACTTTCATGTTGCCATTTTATATTTCAAAGTTTACAACAGCATATCCATCCAACAAATCAATATGACTACAATATGATTTCCAATATTTGCACATATTCATGCTGTCATTACAAGCAGTAAGCAACAACGCTTCCCTGGCTAGTATTAGCATAAAAAAAACTCTTGGCTAGAGATTAAGAAACCTTAAAAACAGCCATCAAAGACACTATAATCATAGATTTCAGAGTAACAGCAGTGACAAAATAAAATAAGAAGACTTCCTATAAGACACATCTCTAGGTGTCAATTTCTGCACAAATATGGTGGCCAAAGCAAAAGTCCATGCATACCACAAATAGAGTGAGATAGGCAACCAGCAGCTGTCTGATCTGAGAATATTTTCATCAAGATACATTGCTGCATTTAACTCAAGAGCACAGAGACCCCTCTCTCCATGACTCACAATGGCATCCTCTCTAGAAAGGGGAGATCATTCTGAGGAGAACTGGGGGAAGAAGTGCAATAAAATTGAGTGTCAATTCATTCTGCACAAAAATATTACTATCATCGTTTTTGATGCAAACAGTTTACCCAACACATTGTCTTTTGTCCACTTTCAGTATGAAGTGTTTCTTTAAGGACCTAGATGCATATTCTTCTGCATTTTGATCCCATATCTATATTTTAAAAGTATTTTACTATATAATTAGGACAAAAAATTAATATAAGATGTCCAAATAATCTTTGTATACAAACTCAATTAAAAAAAAAAACCCTCCATTATGGAGATAGGAAATAAAATGCTGAAAATATAAATTTCAGCTCCTTTTCATTAAAAAAAAAAAAGTTAAAAAAAGAAGAAAAATTAAGATTTAAATTTTTGTGTACAAATGTTAAAAAAATCATTGATTCAAATCACTGTCTTTAAAAACAAAGAAATTAAAATAAAAACAAAAACAACACAACAAACATTTACTATGTGAGAGAAACCATACAATAGCATAATTCTCTATTGGAAAAAAGTTAAGTAGCTGAAGCATAAAGTGCAGTTACAGGTGTGGCATAGCACTGTGTCCTTCATGATTGGGTAGTCATGTTTGAAGTAAAAATATGCCATGAGCAATGTTTGTGCCATTTTGCTATCTCGGTAAGTTAAATCCTTTCGTTCCATCGGGGCCTTTTGGTTGTCTCAGCACACAGTTGGAGGGCATAATTATTTCTTCTCTGTTGATTCTTATTTGCCTGAAACAAAATGCCCAGCACATAATTTAGAATTTAAGTGACAAGTGGAGTTTTCCCCCTTTCGTCAGCTACTTTAAAACTAAGAGAAGTATCAATAAATATCACTGCACCAAAGCATCAGAAAATAGCTAAACAGTTTCAGCTTGAATAACACTAATATATACTAAATAACTTTCTACAAAACACAAAGGAAGGATTTTTTTTTTTTTAATGTGAAAGATTTAACATATCGATAACTAGATAACTATAATTGTTTGATACATGGTACACTCAAGTTTAACATTCCTGTTTGGGAGTTCCAAGATAACCCCTGCAGAAGCTGCCAAAAATGAACTCCCTTTGTCTACAGAGTTGCATCCCTTTACTCAAGTACAACAAGTGCAATGTAACAAGTAATTACAATTTACATTTTTGTATATACAATTATTACATTCTTACTTGCTTTGTCATACTAATTTTGTCTTTTCTGTATTTAATTAAAGCGTTGCATTTGAGCTATTTTGTTATTACGCTCTGTTTTTATAACTGTGCTTCATGTTGTGAAGTTCAAATGTCTTGTTTGTCCATTATGTCGATAGCTTAATATTAGCTTAAAATCCTTCTTGTATATCATTGCCTAGTTAGATAGAGGAGGGGGGGGTCCCTATCCACATGAGAGATAGGCATGGGAAGAGATTTCCCTCCTAGATAGTGGCTGGCTTGTAAAACAGGGATTTTGGGGTGTAATTATAAAATATTATAATTAATTTTATATCGGGGAAAATCCCTTTGCACCCGGGGCTGGCTTGGGCTAGCATTTAACATCTCATAGGCTTACATCTTGGATCTGGTGTGAGGCTAGCATTTAACATCTCAAAAGCTTACATTTGGACCTTGGAAAAACCTGAAGATTCTATAGCTAGTATGCTCTTTGCAAACATACCTATATACTTATACCCAATGCCATGGAAAGAACCTTAAGGTTTCATAGCTAGTAAGCTCTTTGCAGACATACTATAGAGCAAAAGAGAAGTATGGGGATACAACTCTACAACAAGAAGAGATTAATCTTCAGAAAGTTCTCCACTTCATCAGCTTCTGATGGGTTACAGCTAAGCCTGAGACAGTGATAAGTTTGAATATATAATACAGCAAGCTATCTTAAAGTTACAAATGTCTGGTTGTATGATCAAAAACTGCCATTTAAAAATATTAAAACTTATATATTTTAAAAGAAAAAGAGAGATAAATTCTTAACAGTTAAAATTAAGTAAATAAATTGCACTTGCACTTACTTTGAGAAAAAAATTTGAAATAATATGTAAAATAAAAATAATTTTTCAGTGCATTTCCTACGTTGTTCATGCTAAAAGGATTGTTAATTTAATAACAATAATTAAAACTGTCTGATACGAAAAGCAGTCCAGTTAAAATTCAGAATCTTATTACAATAAATAAATGAAAGTATAAAAATTAGTCACACTTTTCAACTAAACTGGTAGGGTCAGAGGCCACAGTGCTGCTGGCATTCTGGTCTAGTTCTGGATCTGCAGAGCCAAATATTCTCATTCTGGCTTCAGCATATTCAGCTTCTCGTTGTTCAAGTGTTTTCATTGGCTTTGAAGTTTTTGTAATTCTGCCCATATAATTTAATGAAACTTTAAAATAGAACAAGCATGCACGCACTCACATACAGTACTATCCCAATTAGCATTACTCAGTGAAGTATTGCTTCATTACAACGCTCATACATCTTTGAGTGTTATTTGCACAATACAAAAATCCCACAAAAATATAATTTTTTTTTTTTTAAATGAACACGCATAAAAGTTTACTGGTATAAATACTCACAAGAGAGTGACTACCTTTGTTTCAATGTACTTACTTAGCTAATCAGAGCACTTTATGCTCACATCACATTCACCTCAGATGTAGCCAGAGTATTTAACACATATATGTATGTGCACTCACATCTACATTCCAGATGTAGCCAATCAGAATATTTTATACATATATGCTCATATTGAATCATTCTCATCCCATGTGTACACTGGAATTCATGATAATGTTCAATAATACAATAATATACACCAGCCTTACTTAACCATTTTCAGGTTTCAGGGAACTCCTACATAAAAAATTATATCTACAATGCTTATTTCTTTTCAATCATGATCTCTCAGGAACCCCCAATCCTAACCTTATCGACCACTCGGGGAACTCAAGTTGAGAAAACCTGATATACACTGTACTCTTCATACATCATTCTAAAAGCATTAATCCAAATGATGAACAAGCCAATCTGAGTATGACAAAATAATAGAAATGCAAATATATACAAAAACAAATAAATACATGAAAACAACCTTGGACTGTTGCTTGTGACTCCATTTGTGTTGGGGTTAGGATCTCGTTTAAGAATCCGAACTTGAGGTTTGTACTCTGTTCTGCTGGAATCCTCCCTTATCATGATGGCTGTGGAAGTGGTGGGACTGAAATACAATTTGAAATCTAAGTTTAATGAGTGGTTGTGATATTAAATTTGTAAAATAATGTAATATTTCATTTTTCTTTCTCTAAGTTGTTAAAAAACAACCCAACTCTCAGATATAGATATTATAGTTACAGATATTGTAGCTACAGACATACTGCCATAAACAGACATCAGATGGTTCCAAATATTGACTGAATGGCTCAATACTAACAATACAAAATTTCAGGTACAAAATCAGTTAAAAATAACAGATAATAAAGAAGCCCAGGTAGTATTTTACATCTAACTGGTATCTTAAACTAGTTATAGACTACATTTCTATTTCCTTAAATGACTCAGTTAATAACATTAATTAATTTAAAGCAAACAAATAAACAAACAGAAGAAAAGGATTAAGAAGATATTTTGCACACAAACTGTTTAATGATTTTCAAAGAAAGAAAAAAGAATCCCCAGCAGCTTAGAAATGATCTCTTGTTAATCTCTGGCACTGTTTTAGTAAACAAACCAAATGTACAGACCTCAAAATTTGGGGGATAAATATAAACTATGGCAATGCTGTAGTTTTTAATCAGCACTAATACTAGTAATAGATAATAAATACAATTAATATATATGTTAAAATACAGAACTTAATTCTTTACCTCTTGTCACAATTCACCTTGGATACGGACATTTTTTTCAAGCGTTCATCCAAAGCCTAATGATATGAAAAAATATATTTAACAATGAAGATTCAAAGGCAAAATAGTATCACTTGTAAACTTGTGCTACCTTTAAATCTGCAATTTTAAAAACAACAATGTACCTGATTTAAAATAAAGATTGACTGAAAATAAGTCACCAGTCAAATAGATAACAACAAAAGTGATTTTTAATTGGAGCAAACCCACAAGAGCAGTTATAAATGTGTGACCATTTAGTGATAGACAAATAGTGAGGCTGCTGGCTAACAGGAAAGAAACCAACAGATGAATAAAGAGTACATCAATTATTGCAGATGGAAAAATATTATTCATGGCTTAAATGAAAAATTTAATGATATAATGCAAAACAATGATTTAAAACCAGACTGATGTTGAGGCTAAAAATACTGGCCAATCATCTAATGAATTTGTGTGTGTGTGTGTGTGTGTGTCTGTTCACATGCATGTGTAAAGGAAACTAAATTAAAAAGAAAATTATATGTTACTGAACTGTACTTTACTATGTTATCAACAAACAAACCAGTAGTACAAATTCTATAGAAAGTATCACTATGAAAATATCTTTAAAACATTTCTTCTGTTAGTATATATCTGTGCAATCTCAAACCTCTATTCACTTCATTAATATTTATAATAAAAATACAAAAACTAATACTGCAATATACCAGCAAACAATTGGTACAATACTAGTTTATAAATAAAATAAATGATTATGTTTTTTAATCAATACTAAAATTTGAGCAGTTTTAATGCTCAATTCTGATCTGCAATTTAGTTTGTCAAAACTGGATGAATTTAACTAAATTATGTATGGATGATATTATTTGTTTTAATTTGGGAATAATTAGTCAAATAAATTGAAAAAGATTTGAATTCTGAGACAGAATGCCAGACAATGTATGATGTCAAGCAAATACTTTTAAACTCTAATTATATGGCTCTGCAATATTAAATTTTAAAACTTGTGCATTTACTTTATGATCCACATAGTAGAAAATGCCTATTAATATACTGAAATGGAAATCCAGGTTCACAATCAACTTTCATCTATATTATTATTAAGTTAATATTGTATTGGATTATAAATGTTATTTAGAGATCAAGATTTCTTTCAAGGATCTCTATCTTTCTTAACACAAAACATGTGCGGACAAACTTGTGCACAGTCTCACACACATTTGTAATTTGACAATCATCAGAAAACACATTTTAACATTAGTAGTTAATACTAGTTAATAAAATCAGTTTTGACTGCTGTCATAAGAATCAGTTTATGAAACATCTATCCTTCTCAAATGAATAAATCAACAATGATTTGTTTTGTCCCCAATTTTCTAAAAAGTGCATTTTAGTTTTTACTATTTTTTTTAAAGCACCTGAAATCCAAATGATAAAAAAAAGTAATGAATTGATGATTTTTAACTTAAAAATATAGGTTGCATTTTATTAGTTGGAGCTAGCATGTGTGTTGCTTAATAAATTTAAATATGAAAGAGGGTTCAGTCTGTGTTAGTGCAAATTTAATAGATGTGACCTCTCAATTTTAGAGCACCTAGGGCAAGCAGTATGAAACCTAAACCTAATCCTAAAGCACTCCCCTTTCTGCAATTAAAGTAAGTTTAGTATCAACCCTAACTTAAAAACGCTCCCTCTCCACAATTAGAACAAGTTTAGTATTAACCCAAAATCTAATCATAAACTAACCTTAAAATATTCTCCTCCTCACTATCAGTATCAGAGAAAGTTTAGCATGAGTCTAAAACCTAACATTGACCAAACTTGAAAATACTTTCCTCTTGGCAAGTGGTGAATTAGAGTTAGTTTAGCATTAACCTAAACCTAACCTAACTTGAAAATATTCCCGTTCCCCATAATTAGAGCAAATTTAGTATGAACCCTAACTCTCCAGTATGAACTCTAGTCTTATGACTATGGCACTACCATGAACATGGTGGGCTTCATTATATAATTCTTAAACCCTGTCCTCACACATAAATGAATACCTATGATCATGATATATTTAGTTATATTTTAATCTAGTATTTAATTAAATTAATCTTAAAATATTTAAGTGTTGTATAATTTACACAAAATCACAAAATCACTTATAAAATAAAATAATAAACATAATCAATATTTCATTTTAGATGTGTGATAACTGAAGCATAATAGTTAATACTTAAATTATGTTCTAAATAAAAATATATTTTAAAATATTCTTTTACCAATTTTACCAATTAATGCATATTTCTGTAGGTATTTCAAATAGAAAAAGATATATAAGTTTACTGTTTAGTGTCAAGGATAGTATCATAAGTATGTAATGAAAACTTTACTAATGTTTATTACTGTATATGTTTTATGTGTTTTTCTCAGAATTATGATGTGGCTTGTTGCTAGTAACCAAGCTAGGGTCCATGAATTTAAATGGAATGAAATCACATTTAATTTAAGCCTTCTTTTATTACATTTTTAACTTTTAAACTGCAAATATTAAAAAAAAAAACCCCACTTTTGGCTCTACTTAAGACTAAGTTTAAAAATTCAAACAAGAATATTTGTTATATAATGTTAGGCCTACTTATGTTTACCTATCTGTTTTATTAATATTTGCCTACAAAGCAATGGCTTGCATACTTTTAAATAATCTAAAGTAGTTATGATGCGAATTTCGAAATGAACACTAACAAACTGCAGAGATGTAGAATAATTTCTATTCCTTTTAACTTTAAAAAAATTAAAAATTTAATTGCAAGTGCAATTGAAAAAGTAAGAATGAAGACTGGTAAATAATAAAATTGAAATAGAGTTATTATCAAGTAACATTTCTATTTACAAAACCATTAATTAGATTAATAAAATATTTATAAATAAATACTTCGTTAATTTTTGGTAAAAATGATTTTAAAATAAGCAAAAGTTATACACTAAACAATTAATTAACATTACAAACTTGCTTCAAAAAGTTCAACCACTAGTCTCTGTCAAACTCTCAGTACACGGTCAGTGAATCACAGTTACAATTAACGAAATAGCAATAGAAAATAGGATATGATGGTAAAAGCATGTGTGAAAAATGACGCAGTTAACTATTTTCTAGATATTCGAGCAAATCATGTAGACTTTCATAAATGGCATTAGTTTTACCCCGCTATCAACTTGGTCTTCCCAAGAGTCGAGGACTTCACCATCTTCCGCCATCATGATGAGCACATGCTTGTACGATAGTCGTAAAGTTTTCTTTTCTGTTTTCTTTTCTTAATACTTATATAGTTTATTATATATAATATAGAAAATGCAGAACATAACATTCTTTTAACTAATATTGTACATTTTACAAGAAGAATATAATTTAATTAATATGTGTATATATTTACGACAAAAATTCTGTTGTGGATATAAACATGGCAGACTCTAATTCAGATTCACAAAAAGTTTGTGATATTTCACCTCACGATAAAGCAATTCTTAATCGGATTTTTAATCCAGGTTTACCTTTCAGTGACATTTGCGAAGAAGAAGAAAAATCTTCTCTTCATGATGGTATAATTTATAATTCAATGCATGAAATAATATAATATTCGACCTTGACCTACTCATTGAGGGATATGTAGAATGAAACAAGAAGAGTGTAGTAATAAACACATTTTATTATATTATTTTGAATATATACAAATGCTAAACACTCCATATGAGACAATATTACATTCCAGGAGCTAATGATTCATACATTACACTAGTTGAATCTGTTCTTTTTGTTAATAATACTTAACAACATACCCATCTGACATTATTTATTTATTAGTAATAAACTTAAAATCAAATTTGGTTGTGGTTTTCAGTAATAATATTATTGAAACCCACAACCAATTTGATTTTAAGTTTATCATTAACGCATATTAAAAAAATGACAGTTGTACTCTCAGTAAATTAAATTAATCTGCAGTGTAATTCACTCAATTCTAATGTAAATTAACTTATTAAAAAAAATTATACCTTGAAAATTAAAATTTTAAGTCTTGGAACGCCAAAGATTAACTATAATCAAGCAAAAATCAGAGACTGTTAATGAAAAGCTAAATAGATTTGCAAGATAGTATGATGTTAGAGAATGTTTAATTATTCATTCAATGGAGTGAGAAATATCAACATTTATTATAAAATGTGAATCTAATTCATATTGAATTAAAACAACATACTGCACAGGTAATAATTAACTTTATAAATGAATAAAAGGCAATTAGTATTACTTAGTAGTATTACTAATATTACAGACAGCCTTAGGCAACCCTCAAAAACCCATGAAAATAACATATATAAATCAATATTTTTTCACAAAAATGTCAAGATTTTCTATCTACTTTTTAATAAAATAATATAATTAGTGGCAATCAATTTGACTAGTATTTCAGGTTAGTGATTGCAATTTGCAAGTTGTGATTGTGATTTGCAAGTTGTGATTGCTGAATATATATATCATAATTCATATGTCTTCAAAAGTTCAATGCATACCATGCAAGGGCAAGAGGCATGTTCAGCACATGGATACCCACCCCATTCAACATATTGTTAAGTGTGAATCTGTACAGAAGTAACTCAACAAATCAGATCAGTTTGGATTCTGAAACAGGATTGTTGGAGTAGGGAGTCTGAGTCGAGGAGTTGGTTGCTGTAGATTTGGAGTCCGTAAAAATGTCTTGACTAACTATAAATTTTATGAGATTTGAGGCTAAGACAGATCCACTTTTGAACATAAGGGAGTAAAAAAAAAAATCTTTTTTTTAATTGAAATAACATCTCAGTAGTTGTTTATTATTAATTTAGTATGTTTTATAATTTAAGCAACAAAAGTACTTTGCGAAGTTATTGAAACAATAAGCTATAAACAAAAAATCTTCTGTGAAAGGTGTACAGGAAGATGAGACAATGGCTGGGTCACTACATGATAACATTCAATCACCTTCATCATCTTCAACTGTCAATAGTAATCATAAACTGATAAGATGAAGAATTTGAAAACTATCTAGACATTTAGGTTTGATCCAAACATTGGTACTTAAATTTGAAAAATTTCAAAGAAAGAGAAACTCCATCACATCTAACCAAATTCAAAATAAGTTTTTCACTAAGCACTAGCACAGTAGCAGGGAAAGAGGTTGAGAAATATGATTGTACTCTGAACTGAACGCTAAAAATACTATACCTGTTACCCTGAGAATGAGATTATTCAGCATGCTGCTTTGATTTTCACAGCATTACCATTGACTCAAGTCACTGTGGAATGTGTTTTCTGTCCTTGGAATCATCAAATCTGATTTGAGAGTAGCAATGAAACTATTATAAGTAATCTTTTATATTTTGAGGGGGTTTTGTATTATATTATTGTATGATTGAAATATAGTTTAAAAATTAAATCTTTGAAAGCCACCTCTTCATTTATTTACAGCTATACCGTACTCATACATGTAACTCCATAAGTATATAATTTTATGCCATATAAAATATTATTAATAAACTACAACCCAAGCCAGGAGTCAGACTTCTAAAATTTCAGGAGTCGGAAACTGTTTAACCGACTCCACAATCCTGTTCAGAAGAGTCAAATGCAGTAGTACATGCCTGTCATTGCATGGCCAATGTGGGTATCACATATTTTGTGTGGTTTCCATGGGCTCTGTTTAAGGTTCATTCTCTTCATTTTGTGTTCATTTAAATCTTCAGTAGAAACACAATAAGTACAATGAAGCAGTCAAATATATTTCTTTTCTTTTTTTAAAGTGATATTGAAACCAATTGCATGGAACAATAATTCATTAATTGCCCGGCACATCTCAGCAAATAGGTGAATCTGTAGGAAGATGAATCTATTGTTACAGGGTCTGAAGTAGAGGTGTGTTGTGCAGAAATTAACTCTTCAAATGTAAACAAAAATAATAAAAAAGCTAGGTGGCAGTAACTGATTTATAGCTTAGGTAATTTTTTTAAATATAAAAATTGCAATTATATCATGTTTAAACAAAAAGAAGTAATAAGACTGAAGTATTTATTATTACAACAAAGAGAAAATTGCAGTTCTTTTTGTTTCCCTGAACCTATTGTTGAATATTTGTCATGGCTACAATTTTTTTAGGATAGTCCTTAGGTCCTTGGTTTATGAACAAGTTTCATTCTAAATATCATCTTTAGTCAAATTCGTATGTAAAATTGTAACTCAGAACTGATAAAGAAAACATTTTAAAAAATAATTTTTAACAGTACAGTTTGAATTAAAGTTACTCCTTGTCCTTAGTGTTACTTAGTAGTTATTCAATAACTACTAAGTAACTTATTGTTGCCTTCATCAGAGCACAACTTTCTATCATGATCTATTGTACACACTTTAGTTTATCAGTTTATGTTGCAAAATGGTACAGATTGTTGATTGACTGTAGCTTAATGCCTTTCTGATGTCTGTCAGTGTTTCACCTCTTTCAAAACACTTTGTAAATTATCATAATTTTACATTTTGTATTAAATTATGTATTTTATATACATTATTATAAATTAGGTAACTTACACTTTATAATTTGGTTCATTTCCATGGAATGCCTTGTCAGATATTCATAATCTAAGGACCAACTTTACAAAATATTACTATTACTTATTAGTAGAAGTCTGAGAACTAAGACTAATGTAAATGTAATACTAATAATATAAAAATTAAGATTATATGAAAACTATGAGCCTTATGTCTTATGATGATCCCATGAATTTCAATGATCAACCTTATTGTTGATAAGAATTGTTGAAAGTATTTGTGGAATTCTTTATTTCAAAACAAGGCATAACAATTAACAGAGTTACCATCCCAAATAAAACTAATCTATCCAGTTAGTTGTAAATTTAGAATGCTCTACAAATTCTGCAAACTTTAGTTTTGACAAATATGTTACTTCTGGTTATTTAATAACATAATTTTTATAATTGTAAAGTACATTTTTTTTTTTACTTATTTGTATTATTTAGAAACAAATGTGTATACATTGTATTTTATATCCTCTTAGTCAAGTAAGCAATCTCACTCTACAGTCTTTTATTGTGAAGGGCTTGCTAAATAACTATCTTACTCTGATTCAGTGATTGGGCAATAATCAGGATTTTTAGAGCTTATTTTACCAGTTTCTTTGGGCTTAGTTTGCTCCAAGCCAGATGTATATGATAAAATTTGTAGAGTTTCACCTATAGATCTAAAATATATTTTATCTTGTAATTGACAGAATTAGTTCCCTTTGATAGCAGTGTATTTATTGGCTCTGATTTAAATTTAAGACTTTGCTGAAGATGAGTCAGTCAAGAAAGCTAAGGACTTAGAGCTGGAAGGTGTGCAAGCAGCAGAATCTGGAGATATTGATATGGCCTTGGACTGTTTTTCTCGCGCTGTAGAAATTGCTCCTCACTGGGCTTCAGCATATAATAACCGTGCCCAGGCACTGCGACTGAAAGGTGATACTAAAGGTATGGCATTTGATTATTAAAGGTGACATTGATGGTGCCTGCATGACTTTATGCTATTATTTCTATTTTGGAGTACTTTTTAGTATAACCAGCATGGCATGACCTAGTTGATTTTGACCCCTTAAAGCATTGACTGATTTTGTAGACATATCAAAAATGCATTTAATATTATTCATTTTAATGAAATTAAAAATGTATTTTAGATATAAAATCTCAATCAAAATTTAATTTACTTTCTTAATTAGGAGCATTAGAAGATCTGAACATGGCAGTGGTGATCAGTAAAGGTGAAGGAAAAGCTGCTTGCCAAGCTTTCACACAAAGAGGGCTTATCAGGAGACTTGAAGGTATAGCATTCAGTGTCGCATTATTCATAAGGCTGACTAGGCTGAAGCCTAGGGGTCTGCCAAAAGCAGGGGCCCACCAAATAAGTGGGGAGGGGCATTGGGTTATGTCGAGGAGCCCAAAGAAGCTCAAAGCCTAGGGACCCTGCCATGTTGAGGGCCGAAAGAAGCTTGAAGCCTAGGAGCCCTGTCATGGCTAATACGGCACTGATAGCATTCTGTCTTTTTCTTTTTAAAGAGATTTGAACTTAATCATTTGATATTTTCTCTCCTGGTTTGTTTCTGTGTGGATTTCCTCTTTTCTACTTATTCTACTTATTATAGTTTATGTGGAGATGGTTAGTTTTCACATGGTATGAGCAGAACTAATTAAAAGGGAGGGGCAAAATGCTGTACATTAAAATTATTTAATAAGCACCTTTGAGGGATTAAAAGTTTATTGCAATTCCTGTGAGGAAAGAAGTTATCGTGGGGGAAAAATGAAGTAACATTTTTAGAATTATTTTAAATTTTGCAAACATTTGAATTGCTAAATATTTATTGATATTTCAAATCCAACTTAGTATGGTATTCAAATAAAGAAAAAGCAGCTCTGTAGTTTAGTCCAGAAATAGTAAAATGTTGCTTGTGAATCAATAGACATAGATTTTTGCTACTAATTTATTATATTCTAAATTCAGTTAATGTTTTCTTTTGTTTTTTTCTTATTTAAATTGAAAGATTTATGTGTTGCTTTTACTTAATATGTTCCTGAATTGATATTTTATGCTCTGTTCCCTGAAAGAGATGTGCTTGGTTATGAACAAGGGAGGTAAGTAAGCATTTCCACTTAATTTGAATGTAAGAGTTGAGTCCCTTCTATTTTTCTACACGTTCATGATAAGAGAAGTGCAGGACGTTAACTTTTCTTTATAACTCTCCCTCCCTCCCTCCCTCCCTCCCTCACTCACTCACTCACTCACTCACTCTTCAGCACTTGAATATCTTGCACATAAATTAGAGAGTGATTCTATTTCTATTCTGTAAAATACAAATAGAAATAAATTGAGTACATTTATCAGTGATTAAGAAAATTTATTGCTCATGCTATAGACTAAAAGAATACCCACCCAACCACAGCCCCTATACATTCCCACCTCTTTTACACTGAGCTACTTTCAGAGATAATATAGAAACTACAGACAGTTAAAAAGTACATATTTCTTCTTGGTTGCAGGTAATGATGATGGTGCCCGAGAAGATTTCCAAGCAGCTGCAAACCTGGGCAGTGAATTTGCTAAACAGATGTTGATTGCTCTTAATCCTTATGCTGCCCTCTGCAATCAGATGTTGAGAGAAGTTATGACCAAGTTACGAACTGGACAGGACTAGATGTCCATTGTTTTAGCACATGTAAAACATCTGCAGTTAGATTTTTTTTGTGTTCAGAAGTGATGACTAGTTTAAGCACAGGTCAGCAAGGTGCATCATATTATTATAATTCGTACCTATTATTAGAATCACATGATGTAACTTTTGCTTTAAAAAAATACTCTAGTGCTTTATATAGGAACTTCATAAAGTTCAATCGCTGTTGTTCAGATCTCTGTATTAATTTTTAATTTGTTGGTATACTCGTGGCTTAAAAAGAATTTGATTTTTTAGAAAAGTAATCAGAAATATATTGTTTTTTTTAGTTGGTGTTTTTAACTCTCCAGACCAAGATATACATGGATGGCCAGTTATGTCTCATGTGTTTTTCATTTGAATCATTTGAATCATTTTTAATTAAACAACAAACATATATGGTGCCAGCTTGAAGCATTTATTGTCATAATGTAGCAGATGCTAACATCTTCCACATGTATTCAGAGATTTTTATCACACAGACTATTTACCTTAAATTCTCGTATTATATATATATATATATATATATATATACACACATACATTCAACTACATTCAACTCCACTGAAGCATTTCTTTTATGCCACTCTGTTTTGTGATATTCATTTCTTCTTGTTAATGTTTGTAGTAATTTCTTATAATTAAACATTTATACTTTAAAAAGAAAAAGAACAGGCCTCCACCCCAACTATTTTATCTCCACTTTGTTGGCCCTTAATTATAAAATTGATGAGCCAGCTATTTATATTCTTTACAGTAGAAACCCATTTATCTTGATCCTTACTATTCAGGTGCCTGGACAAGAAAAGTTTTATGCCTTATTTTTTATTGTATGATCTTTGTCATGTATTGCAAATTGTTTTTGCACATGATCTCAGCACTGCTGATGTTGTCCACTTCAACAGTTTTTAATTCATTTTGAAGCACAAAGAAGCTTTGAAGAACTCTTAGACATTTAGACCACAGAATGACACCATTGAAGTGAATTGAAAAAATACATTGTACTATGGTTCATGAAATTATGTTAATCTTATACTGTAATAATAAACATACTTGATTTTAAAATTAAGTTTGCAACTTATTTTATGCATTTACAGTATTTTTTAATTTAATTATACATTTTTATTTATTTATTTAATTTGTTTAATGGAGTTATCAAAAGTTTCATTTGTCTGGATATTTATCCATTGGACCAAAATAGTTTTTGTTTACAACTTTAACAGATAGCAGAAAAAGATCAATTTAAAAATGCATTCCACATATTATTAATTGTGATTTTACTGCAACATATAAGAGTATTGAATATATATATCAAATTGTTTTGTAAAGTTTGATTTTGCGGGCTTTTACAGCAATGAAAGTTAAATGCTTTTGAATTTATAATAACAAAGTTTGCATGAAGGCAGAGAGACAAAATTATTTCAAATGCAAATAATTAGTAATAAATATCTTTAATTTAGGTAATTGTATCTGCTGTGTAAAGTGGGAAAAGTTTTTAAAAAGTATTTGTCCTATCTTTAATATTTCCAGACACACTGCTTTGATATTTTTATTGTTTTTATGAAGAAATATATTTTTTGACTGCTTTTTGAAGAAATATATATATTTTTAATGTGTATACGGATATTGTTATTAGTTTAATTGTACTATCAGGTGGTTAATATGTTTTTGATAATGAAAATAAACTATATTTTATGAGGTTGTTTACTTTTAAAACAGAGTTTGTGACTCAGAATTATTGTTGTGCTTTCATTTCACATTCCAAGTACATTTTGAAAAATTGTTGAGAGTTATTATACATATTTGATAGAAAAATATATATGAACAATCTTTGTAAATACATTTTGTATGCAATGAATTTACATATCATATATTCACTCTATATGAAGTTTGCATTGGTAAAGGTATTTTTTGCATTACAGTGGAAATTGAAAACCTGTCCTGCAATTATTATGTCTCTGTCATTTTGTTTTAATGATGATGTTCATATTTTAAAATATACCTTAAAATAAAATTTGAAAAGTATTGAATGAAGCTATTTCATGATATATCTGTGCAAGTGAAGTATTTAGGATTGTTTTATGGCAAGTTGTCATATGATTGAAATTGAGTTTGTTTTTATTATTTTGAGCGTTTTCTAGTAATATAATTAATGAAAATGTTTCCTAGACTGCTTGAATATTTTCACTCCCATCACCTTAACTAATAAAAATATCTGATATTTCACTTACATTGTTTTCATTACTATCACCTTTAATAACTGTCATGCCTTGATATTTTACTCACATAATTTTCACTACCACAACCATAACTAACCTTTATGTCTTGATACCTGCATATTCATTACCATAGCCTTTAATTAACCCTCACGTAGTTTTCACTGCAAAAAACGCTTACCATAGAGAATTGAAGAAGTCACTAAATGTAGCTCAGCTGGAAACTCTTAGTTATTTAATTATATTTATTATAATTAAACTTCTTCTCCTAAAGATCCAAATTTGTTTTTAAAGCTAAGCATTGCGTATGGTATACAAATGCAGGGCATGAAAAATCTGACAGGAAAGTCGTTGACATTGTTTTCTCGATGTTTAAACAGAGTACTAGACTCTTAAATGAAATTGTCAGTAACATAATTCCATGTTTACAGTTTTAATATGATTCTGAAGGTACACATTTCAGATTAATGTACTAAGACTGCCCTGTGAGGAGATGGCATAGTCATTGATTATTAAATATCTATAGATGTGTATCTGTCACTCTTCAACAAGGAATATAATTTGCCTTGATCCACATACGATTGCCTGAGCCAAATATTGCTTTGAGCCTCATATTAATTGTCTCTAGCCATGTATTGCATTGAGCCACATATTAATTGTCTCAAGCCACATATTGCATTGAGCTTCATATTAATTGTCTCAAGCCACATATTAATTTCTTAAGCCACATTAATTGTCTCAATCCACATATTGCATTGAGCCACATATTAATTGTCTCAAGCCACATATTGCATTGAGCCACAACTCTTATGTTAGTTAGTGCAGTCAGCACTTGGTTGCTACAACTCTCTTCTGTGTGGATGCTGCAGGAAAAAACCCTACCAACAACCAGGCCCACGGGCAAAACAGTGCACTGGGGCCCTTACCTACACATCCACTCATAGGAATAAAAATGTAAATGATTGATAAATTGCCCCTAGGCCCCTGGCAACTGCCCAGCGTGCCCATGCGTTAAGACGACACTGCCAACAAACCAACACCCCGCCCCCCAAAAAAAAATTGCCCCTAAACATGACAACAACTTTAGAAAGTTGAAAACAAAATTATTCAGATGCACTCTTTAAGTTCTTACTGCCCGTTCACTGTAGAATCACTCAGGGTCATCCCACTCTGTTGTTCTACTGACCCCACCAGTATTAGCACCCAAGCTTGACTATCTGCAGTTTCTTAACTGTGACGTCCACCCGTATTAGCACCCCAGCTTGACTATCTGCAGTTTCTTACTGTGACGTCCACCCGTATTAGCACCCCAGCTTGACTATCTGCAGTTTCTTACTGTGACGTCCACCCGTATTAGCACCCCAGCTTGACTATCTGCAGTTTCTTACTGTGACGTCAGAAGCAGCAGATGATTAGGTTTTTTTTGTTGTTGTTTGTATCAGAGATCTGCCACTAGCGTGTACTGCCCTTAGATCTCGGACATAGCCACACTTTGACATCTTTCCAGGAAGTTCGTAATACTCATAGCCACACTTTGACATCTTTCCAGGAAGTTCGTAATACTCCCTTTCTTACCTACAATTCCACGCTTAACTTTCATGATCTGTTTCTTTTGGTTGATTTCAAATCCGCTTCAACTCGATGCCTTCTTGCGGTAGTTTGGTATGTTTAGTGAACTTGTGTAGCGTCTGTTTTGTATTGTGTGTTATTGGACACTTTTAAGTTCTGTTCTACTGAAGGCCTGCATTTTATGCTTATAATACATGCTTCCCCCCCCCCCTCGTAAAGTGCACTCATTATAAGTCTCCATTATTACTATGTTTTTAAAATGCTGAGTTTTACCGCTCATTTCGAAACTTTAAAAAAAAGAAAGAAATCCCAGAAAACGCGTTGTCTATTTACTTGGATAACTCGTAATAGCAACACCCCCCCTCACACACTTTCACTTCTGAATCCTGGGTCGAGCTTATGCTAGTGTGGAGGTGTGGGGTTACGGTCACCATTTCCTTGTTGGTTACTAGGAGGTTCCAAGCTGAAACTTCAAGCCAGACTCGGATTCGCTTCGTGACCAAAATTTGTCACAACAGACAGGCGGCATAACTCTGTATATAGTCCGTTGCTGGGAAATGTCAGTGGGAGGGAGAGACGTTTGCTATTGGATAATAATTAATTATTATTTTTTTTTCCACTTAAACGTTTATCTTGAAGTCCCCCAATCAGGCCTCGAGTAATCCCATAATTTACTCATTTGCGCGGAGAGCGAAAGTATGTAGGTGCTTATGAAGTAACCTGCTGTGCCCAGTACCAGTTTCTTCATTTCACAAACGCATACGTCACTGAAATAATAAATTAGTGGGGAAGAAAGAAGGAGAGACTGAGAAAGTAATTAATTGAACTCGGTAAGCTATTTTGCAAAATGGCCAGCCTGCCAACCAGTCCGCTCTACGTGCGTAGTTTTGAAAGGGAGAGCATCCGGTTTATGTTTGTTTAATCAGGTTCTAACTTTAAATCATGTCTTTGCATTTAAATTTTCAGCAAAATATATTTAACTGATGAACTGACTAAAACAAACGTAGGTATTTATTATTTATTATTTAAGTAAAATTAAGAATGAAAGAGACAAATGATTAACTGTTCAGTGTTAGAAGGAAATTATGTTAATTTCAGTAACATCACAAAGAAAAGAATATGTCGTTGGCTGTTACTGTTGGGGTGGGTGGGTGTAGCTATTGAACAACGCCAGTAATAGAGGATATATACATCTGAAACGAAAACAGACTATAATATAAGCTGAAAAAACGTTACTTAAAAGTAAACTGCTCAGTTGAAGTAAATTTACATTTTAAAATTCTTCAGCATATACAGAAAACTTATGCCGTTATGGCAGTTTTTATAATGATTTTTTAAAATTGTATTTAGATATACACTTTAATTAAATGTAATTATGACGAAGCAAAACGTTGAGAAAAAATAGGTTAAGATTGTATATATATAGCACAATGGAGCTTGACTAAATAACTACTACTAACTAAACGATACTCTATGTACCCCTTTGGTCTGCCACTCTTTATATTCTGCAGTGCTGACCGCGAATGTTGTTCTAATAAAGCAATGATACTTGTAAAACAGCCAACGATTTCCATGTTGTACTGATAAGGCAATGATACTTGTAAAACAGCCAACGATTTCCATGTTGAACTGATAAGGCAATGATACTTGTAAAACAGCCAACGATTTCCATGTTGAACTGATAAGGCAATGATACTTGTAAAACAGCCAACGATTTCATTGTGTGAACGATTAAATGGGCTTATGTCTTATTACTACTCCATAAATAAAGATTTGAACCGTTAAAAGCGCAGACAGTAAAACGTATATTTTATTTACACCTCGTCCAAGAAAATGAAAGTACAACTTTGAGGGAGAGACAATGGATATGAAAGTGACCAACTAACTGACAACTCGGTGAATTACAATAAACTACTTGTCTAAATTCAGTAGCATCAAAAGCGAGGAGATAACTCTTGCCACTCCCATGCACTTTAATCCTTAGCCATATACACGACTGACCATCTTCTAAGATGTTGGCATACTTAGTCGTAACTATGTCTGTCTACCTTTCAAGATGCAGGCATACCTAGTAGACTACCTTTCAAGATGCAGGCATAATCTGGTCTACAAACTGTATATTTGGACTGGTCCTATCTAGACTAAGGGTCTCAAACTCAAACCACCCAGAGGGCCGCACGAGGTCATCTTCCATTGCCCAAGGGCCGCAACACGCATCCATCTATCATTATATTAAGGCTAGCATCTAGTACTTTGTTAAATGAATTTAAAGAGACACGGTATATAACTATATATGATTATATTTTAAAATACAACAATTATAGGCTGCGCTTTTTGTTTTCATCGTACACTTAAAAGAAATGAAAAATTAGCAACAATTATAATCAATACCTGCAAATTGATACGATCAAGTCCATTTCTTGGTTACTCAGTTGTCAGCGTTTTGTTTCAACCAGCACACCAATGTTTGTCTTTATATCCTGAGATGACGTCAACATCAATGTTTGTCTTTATACATGTTCTTTAATCCGGCATTCTGCAGCATCAATTCCCGTCACTGGTACTTGAGAGGAACTTTGCCTGGTTGAAATACATGCTGACAGTCTTTAATCCGGAATGCTATGGTCCATCAGCTCCCATGGTGTGGGACATTGATTCTTCCGTATTTAAGTTTTCTTGAAGCTTTATTTATTTATAGATATAATGTTTGTGTGTGTTTGTGTGTGTGTGTGTGTGTGTGTATGTGTGTGTGTGTGTATGTGTGTGTGTGTGTGTCTCGTGTGCGTGCGTGTGTGCGTGCGTGTGTGTGTGTCGTGTGTGTGTATGTGTATGTGTATCAGCAATATTTATGTATAATTATAAGAAAGTACAGCATAGCTTTTCAATTTCCCTAGCAGCATTCTTGACTGAATTATTTCCTCAGTTCTAGTGGAAGATCCCAGTGAGAAGAGATTTCCATGTGTTTTGAGCTCTCAAGCAGACAACAAGAAATTCAATGTCATCAGATAAGTGGTATATAAGATAAATGTTACCCTGAACATTAATATTGTTAAGTGTGTTATTTCATTCAACTTAAGTCAAAAGTATTGTTACTTCAAAAGAATAAACACTTTAGATGTATAATAAATAAACTTTGAAGGAAATAATTTGCAGATAGAAGATGGACTTAGAGGCAGGCTAGATCCCTCTGAGATAATTAGGTTAATGATTTAATGATTTAATTTGTAATATATATATATATTGATTGATTGATTAATTGACTTAATTGTTATTTATTTTATTTTTATAAATCCTTTTATTAATTTTTTACTAATGTTTGTGTCATTTCTTATTATTTTCACTTTATGTAAATTTCATCTTGTAATAGTACATATTGCCTCTGTTTTGTTCTATATTTAGTGGGAAATACTCCCTTGGGGGGACTCGTAGAGTCACCAGGAGGGTGTGTCACTCAAATGTGCTGTCCTAGATTGTAATTAATTTATGACAACAACAATAATAATTTTGAAATCAACTCTCAATCCAGTGTAATGTCTCAGTCTCTATTCTGATGTTTTCTCAAGAAACTGAGTATGTTTAATGCAAATAATATGTAACATGACAGAAGTGAGACTAAAAATCGAAAATAATTCAAGAAACAAACAGTATAATAATAACATTAGATTGAGCAACAATAAGAGCAACCACAAAGATTACAGAAACAGAACCACCTGTCCACCCAAAGCATGACGGAGTGTCTGATTTTAACATTTCAAAGGAAGAAAAATTTGTTGCAAGTCAATAATTGTTGCAAGTCAATAATGTGAGGACATATATTATTTTTTAAATTAAGGCAGAGTGTTAGCCAGTTAATGGGTTAAACCCGTAGTCATCGAACGCATTCTACAAAATTTTTTGATAAATAAGGCGTCAAAAGAAAAACAGAGGTAAATCAGTCTTAGTGTTCTTCCATCTACGGGGCAGGTAAGTGTGTATTGTGACTCCAGGGTCTTTCAACTAAGGGGCAGATAAGCGGGTGTTTGTGACAATGTCTTCCAACTAAGTGTCATGTAAGTAGGTGTTTGTGACAACATCTTCCAACTAAGGGTCTGGTAAAAGTAGGTGTTTATGACCACTGGTTCTTCCAACTAAAGGTCAGGTGTTTGTGACAACATGGTCTTCCAAATATGTGTTAGGTAAGTAGGTGTTTGTGACCACAGGTTCTTCCAACTAAGTGTCAGGTAAGTAGGTGTTTGTGACATCAAGTTCTTCCAACTAAGAGTCAGGTAAGTAGGTGTTTGTGACAACATGGTCTTCCAACTAAGGGTCAGGTAAATAGGTATTTGTGACATCAAGTTCTTCCAACTAAGGGTCAGGTAAGTACGTGTTTGTGACAACATGGTCTTCCAACTAAGGGTCAGGTAAGTAGGTGTTTGTGACAACATGGTCTTCCAACTAAGGGTCAGGTAAATAGGTATTTGTGACATCAAGTTCTTCCAACTAAGGGTCAGGTAAGTAGGTGTTTACGGAAACAACTCTTGGAATCTAACATACAGCGGCAGTGTGCCTTTCTGTAAGCAAATTTGATTGCTCCCCCGCTCCAGCCCCCCCCTTCCCTCCACTAACGTTATCTTTCCGTTGATGTTGACCTATATCAACTTAATGCGTCGAATTCTGCGTGGGTAGTGTTACCTACCTCTGAGGAAACGGAAAAATTTGGAGGTACCCATGTAAACCATTTCGCGAGGATATTTAAACCTTGGAGTCAGTCAGTTGTTCAATTACTTCAGACATAACCAATGAAAGGCCCTAAGTAAAGGGAATTGTGATTCTTTGATTTCCACTGTATAATTGTACAAGTCTGAAGTTTCCACAGAATGTTCGCCAAACTGATAGTTGTCGCCTTTCTGGGATCGGTCTTCGCTGTTCTTGGTGAGCACTTTTGAATTTCACTTCTAGTGACTGGTATTTTATCTCGCCTTCTCTCCATCTCTTCTCAGTGTTTCTCAAATTCTCATTTCATTTTCTCCCTCTCTCTTCACTTTTTCATTTTTGAAATCTCTTGTTTCTTTTCTCTATCTTGCCTCCCCCAGTTTCTTTCTCTTTTCTTTCTCCCCTGACTTAGATCTAGATCTAAATCAAATTTCTTCTCCCATCCATGTAATTTTTTTTATTTCTTCACCTTTTCTCTTTCTTGACTTTCTTTCACCTCTGAATGTTTTTTGACTTTTCTCTCTATTTGGTATTTTTCTCGTTCATTCCCTTTAATTATCTCATATCTAGACTTAAAATATTTTTTCTAATCTTCCTACCTTGTGTTTTTCTTGCTCTTGCTCTGGTATTTTACTTGTCTTTCTCGTCTGTCTATATTTTTCTCTCTCTCCGCTGAAACACAACCTCATGAAGTCATGTGTTGTGAGCTAAACCTTTCTTTCATTGACATCACACACAATACAGTTTCAACACGATACAAATTTTACACACGACACGTTATTATTTTTTGTACATGTGATGTTTTATTTTCTGCTCACTCCGTATTCATTTAAAATACTGTAGTAATAATATGTTTCTTTCTTTCTTTCTTTCTTTCATTCATTCATTCATTCATTCTTTCTTTTCTTTTTCTTTCTTTCTTTCTTTTTTTCTTTCTTTCTCGTTCGTCTATTTCGCGTCAGTCTCTCATCTATTTCTCATCTTTTCTCTTTCAAACATCTCTCCAACTGTAGTTTTTCTTTCTCGTCTATTTCTAAACTTCCCATCTATCGTCCTTATTCTCTCATTACTCTCTCATTTCTGTCTCATTTTCTTGTTTTTCTTTTCTGGTCTTCTCTCATTCTCTTGGTGTTTCTTATATCCAACTTTTAAGATCTCGTTTCTCGTTTTCTTGTCTCCCTCTCCCTCCCCCTCTACCCCCCTCTCTCATTCCTTCTCCCAATTCTCTTTCCCCTTTTTTCTTTTCTACTTTTAAAAATCCCCCTTGTTTCTTCTCGCTTCTCTTTCCTCCCGCCCCCCAGTTACTTCTTTTTCATTTCTTCTTCTCTCTTTCCACCCACCCCATTACTTCTCTTTCATTTCTCTCCTCTCTTTCCACCCCATTTACTTCTCTTTTATTTTCTCTACTCAAATCAGACCCGTGGATATGTGTTTGTTTGATTTGTTTTTTTAATGCGTGAGGTAGTTCTGGCTCTTTGACTTGTTTTCTTAATGCTCGAGGCATTTTTGGCTCTTTGACTTGTTTTCTTAATGCGTGAGGTAGTTCTGGCTCTTTTACTTGATTCTAACGTGTTTTCTTAATGCGTGAGGTATTTCTGGCTCTTTGATTTGCTTTCTTAATGCTGGAGGTATTTCTGGCTCTTTGACTTGTTTTCTTAATGCTTGAGGCATTTCTGGCTCTTTGACTTGTTTTCTTAATGCTTGAGGTATTTCTTGCTCTTTGACTTGTTTTCTTAATGCTTGAGGCATTTCTGGCTCTTTGACTTGTTTTCTTAATGCTGGAGGCATTTCTGGCTCTTTGACTTGTTTTCTTAATGCTTGAGGTATTTCTGGCTCTTTGACTTGTTTTCTTAATGCTTGAGGTATTTCTGGCTCTTTGACTTGTTTTCTTAATGCTTGAGGTATTTCTGGCTCTTTGACTGTTTCTTGTATTTCAGAGGGAGAACGCCAGACGAGACAAATGAACGCGATTCCAAGCGACTGCTCAAGTAAGTTACAAGCAGGAACACAAACACAGGAAGCCATAAACATCTACACTCTCACACCTTGATTGCATGTAGACTTACCAACCACATACAAACATGATAGTGAGTTTGCACAAGGTACATTAATATTCTCGAGTCCGTTAAGTCCATGTTCTGAATTTTGTGTTATTAATCCAAAGTTAAATTTCGTCTGCAATAATTTAAGACTTCTTATATTTGGTTGGTTGAGAGAGAGAGAGAAAGAGAGAGAGAGAGAGAGAGAGAGAGAGAGAGAGTAAATTAAGATGTGTGGATTTACTGTATCATGTACATAGTAAAGAACATCTGTCAAAAAGAAAATAAAAGAATCGATATTGAAGTCTATTAACAGGAACATCGAAGTCCAATTTCAATGTACATCTGAGTTATTTTACATCACTGTGATGGATTATAACGTGTGTATTTGGAGACTAAAATTTCTTTCAAGGACTAATAGACCTTCACTTTGAGCATACACATGCTCGGACGAACTCGAATGCACACTGACAAATACTCACATTCACTGTCTGTCTGTCTGTCTGTCTATCTATCTATTTATCTATCCAAAGGCAATATAACTTTCAAACAATGAAATAAAGACGTTTATTTATTGTTGACCGTTTGAATTTTACTTAGGATGTTTATATCTATGAGTACTTTTCGTTTTCTTAAATGTATTTATTTTATCTACGGTAATATTGTAAATATCGTTTTCTTTTTTAACAACGGTTCAGTTTTGAGAACATGTATCATTGTTTAAATTGTTTCTTGTTTTAGATACCTTTCAGCTGGCCACTAATCCCTGCGCAAGCGGTCAAGATCGAGTATATTACTCTGTACCCAACGACCCTTACAAGTTCGTTCAGTGTGACAGCTTAGGGCAAGCATACGTCGTGCAATGTCCGACCGGTTTGGTTTTCGATCGGGTGCGTTAAGTTTGCTTCTAAATGACTAGATTTTACCTGAAAACACGAAGATAATTGATTGTTGTTTTTGTTTCCTTGGATTTGGGATTTTAATTATCAGCAATAAGGAAATAAGGATCACGTGTCGTCCGAAAGGCGTGTTCTAGTAATAATTTATATTAGTATTTTTTTTTATTCATCTGATATAACATTAACCGAAGTAAACTTTAGTGAGACTTATTAGATTTATGTTATAAAAGTGAGATAGGAATCACGTGGTTAAAAGTGAACATCGTGAGATAACATTGACCTAGTTCGAAGTATATATCATGACATGAGAATTACTTGTTCGAAGTAAAAATGTTAAGAGAACAAGATAACTGAATTTTTTGCATCAAAAAATAAGTTAATGGGAAGTAAGAAAATCCCCTACCCCCCTTCCCCGGACTCCACTTTTTAGGAAATAATGCTTAGTAACAGTTGACCATCTCCCTTGAGGAGTGTCCTTGAACCTTTCTTTGTGACCTTGACCTCTTTCGTTGTTTTGCATTTAGGTGACAATTTCCTGTCAAGCACAACAGCAGCCCTTGATGACCTTAGTGACCAGCCCTTGCTCTACACAGGCCGTGACCAATGGTCAGATCTATTATGCCTACATCGGGGACAACACAAAGTTTTATGTGTGCACGAGTATTGGCCAGGTGAGCGTGACTTTCACATTACAGACCAAGTGAAATGGAATCTAGGTCAGCCAGCCACAGATAAGAATAAATCCGCATGAAATGAGTAATTACAAATTCTTAGAATCAAGACGGCAAAATTTAAACTTTGTATAAATGCATTTATTTTGGTATTGAAAGTCAATATTTCTGAAAGAAATCAGAGCTCTCGTTCATTTGCGAGACTGACTTCTCACCATAGCAACATACATTTGACGTCATGAGTGGGAACAACAATCCGCATGCGCTGTCCGACATATTGTCTTGCGTTAAACGCTTGGTTTGAAAAATTAAAACATGTTTAAATAAATATTGCTGTGTGTATGGCTGCACAAACAGCGGACAAACCAAAATAGTCATTTTTTTAATATTTCTCAAAGATAACAAATTACGAGAAAAGTACCTACAAATCTGAAAAGAGAAAACTTTTATCCGACAGCACAGACAGTAGTGTGTAGCAAGCACTTCGAAGAAGAAGACTGTGAAATGCAAAGTTGTGATTTTCCCTTTAGTTTACGCGCACCAAGTTAAAATTGTTGTTTTATTTTGTTGGTATTTCCTTTTGACTTGCACGTCTTATGTTTTACTTGTCTTTACGTTAAATTTCCCTTTAATATGTGCACCCCCAACCCAACCATCCCCAGTTAAAGTTAATTATTTTTCTTCATTTAGTCTGAATTTCCCATTAGTTTGCATTATGTTTTATTTGTCCATATGTCTGAATTTCTCTTTTATTTGAAGGTTCAAGGATGTTTTTATTATATTGTAAGAATTTCTCTTTAGGGGCGTGTTCCATGCCTTTATGCTTGAATGTCCATTTGACGAGTATGTCTTGGGTGTAAGTAGTCCTTCATTCTGCATATTCTTTTAGTTTGCAAATTCCACATTTATTTCCCCAAAACTTCTAGTTATTTCTAGCCCTTTCTCTGTTGGAGTGATTTTATTTTTAGTCCACATTTCACTTAGTTGTCATTGTAGCCTGGGGTGAGAGTTAAGTAGATGTTACAGAAAGACTTAAAACCCCAAAATAACTCCCTGGCAATTTAAAGGAGTGTGTATATATATATATAGTGTTGTAGTCAAAAGTCAGTCTCAATATCGTTTTAGTATGACGTCCATATACTGAATGTGCTTTGCTGTCAACGTTATCTTCACGTGTTCTCTGTGTATGTTCAGTGTAATTCCTTGTAAACTTCCCTTTACTTTAAATGGTATATATATATATGAACGATTTTTGACGCCTGTGAACTACACTTAGGCTTGTCCGTAGAAATTATTAAAGAAGTGCTACTGCAATTGAGTTGTAGAGGCATGGAAGCAAAGATACTTGGTTTTAAATGTGTGCAGTATGCGCGATTTTTACGTGTGAGTTTCACTTTAAGTTCGTAGATGAGTGATTAAACAATCACCTTTTCTATGACCACTTTCAGGCTCAGCTGCTCACCTGCCCACAGAACCTTAAGTGGGAACAGACTCGACTGGCATGCGTTTATCCCTCTGGCACCGGACTGACCGTAGTCACGAACCCAGTCGGAACCTCTACAACGGTAAGCTTAATTTTTACATCAGCCGTATCCACACCCAACTCAGCAACCACAACACACACACACACACACACACACACACACACACACACACACAAACACACACACACACACGCACACACACACACACACACACACACACACACACACACACACACACAC
Source organism: Sinotaia quadrata (assembly GCA_028829895.1). Lineage (NCBI taxonomy): Eukaryota > Metazoa > Mollusca > Gastropoda > Architaenioglossa > Viviparidae > Sinotaia > Sinotaia quadrata. The sequence continues at coordinate 76,291,443 of CM054179.1, forward strand.
ACACACACACACCCGCCCACGAAGAAAAGAAAAAACAAAAAGAAACAAAAAACAAAAAAACCACCAAAAACCACTCCCACCAAAAAACCACTTAAAACAAATACCTCCCACCCAAAATACAACAAAGCAGAAAAAACAACAAACAGAAAACCCTAAACGAAACAAAATCATTAATAAAACCATAACATGTTGTAATGAAAATGGAAAAACAAAGAAAATGGATGACATTTCTTTTACAAAATTTCCTTTTCTATTTACGGCTGACAGCAATTCACCAACCCTTGCATACAGCAACAGATAGCAACTCGGCGTTATTACTTCGCCCACCCGGACCCTAACCGATTTATCCAGTGCGGACCTGGGGGCGAAGCCTACGTCATCACTTGCCCCAGTGGTCTGGCGTGGAACCAGTACTCTGAGACATGCTCTTCGACCTTTTCTGGAGCCCTCGTCGGTCAGATTGTAACACCGTGACAACGAAGCGACATACACAGTAATGTGCAAATTGGTTTCTTTCCTGAATGCAGAGATCATTTACTCACGAGTACTGGGCAGTGGTGCTAGAGAAAAGAAATGAAAATGAGTTGACATTGTTTATTTTTCTCTCGTTCACGAAAGTTACATCATTTGCAAGAACTCGTATTGATATTTGCACGAAAGACTTGTCTGAAGACATTCACGTGATTCCTCCAACCTGATGTGAAATTAGCAAAATGTATGTTTACTTACCTGTATTTCAAGCCAATGGACATTTAATAGTTTTGCTATTTTCTTTTGCGGTTCTACGGTCCAAATGAAATTAACATGTCTAATTATCTGGAGTTTTAAAAACGTAATAAAGAGGTAATCAACATAGTTGGTAGATGTTACAATCTATACTTATATCTCGTGTTTGAATATTTTAATGACTGAATATTTATTTAATATTTTATATTAAGAAGGATTTTATTTATTTTGTAGTGTACCCAGTCGTGTATGCATCCATTTATTCGTCCCTCCAACCGTCCATTTGTCCATTCTTAGACTATCTATCTATCTATCTATCTATCTATCTATCTATCTATCTATCTATCTATCTATCTATCTATCTATCTATCTATCTATCTATCTATCTATCTGTCTGTCTGTCTGTCTGTCTGTCTGTCAGTCTGTCAAAACAAATATAAGACAACAAAAAACAAATAATAAATTGAATACGATCCCACTTCGCTGTGCAGTCAGTAAACCTCTCTTTTGCAGTCACTAAACCTTCATTTTGTACTTAGTAAGCCTCCACTTTGCAATCAGTAAACCTCCGCTGTGCAGTCAGTAAACATCAACTCTGCAGTTAACTAAACTCCACTTTGCAGTCAGTAGACCTCCACTTTGCAATCAGTAAATCTAAACTTAATTAGTAAACCTCAACTTTGCAATCAATAAATCTCCATTTTGCACTCAGAATACCTACATTTTGCCCTCAGTAAACCTACACTTTGCTGTCAATAAATCTCCATTTTGCACGCAGAATACCTACACTTTGCACTCAGTAAACTTACGCTTTGCAGTCAATAAACCTCCACTGTGCATAGAATTCCTATACTTTACGTTATTGCAAATTCATTACGCTTGTTCTCATAATATGAGGTTTATAGACGACTTGTGATATATAAGCACACTTATAAACACACAAAACACAAGTTTAAATATATCTTTAATAATAAGCTCAATTGTAAGAAAAACCACGTTGATAAATATATCTTTTAATACAGAAATTTAAATAAATGTTTAGATGCATACATTTTTGATAGACCAAGAAACCGTACTTGCTCCACTAAACACATGGTTTCATATATAAATTTAAAGATCTACCTTATTACATCAACACAGTAATACATCACTTTGAGAACTCAATGTTCAGTATACAAATTTTTAAAAATATCTTTACATTATAAACAATTGTGACCTTCAAATATGTGTATACTTTAGTATGTCTATAAATGTGTGTATTGAATTAAAAGATGTATTCTTCGGAGTGTTTGTTTGTGTCTTTTTAATGCCGATTTAAAAGGCACCCGTTAGCGTAAAGACATATGGGTAAAGTACAAAAGATTACGTTGAGGAAAGGGTTTTTAACATGTTGGTAAAATATAAAATGCTAATTTAATGAACACGTCTTTATCTCTGGAATAAACAAGATACAACTTTGATGAAAGCAGTCTTTTAACACAAAAATTTAAAGACGTCTTACAAATTTGTAAGAAACAAAACCACACTTTCATATGTTTAATTGTGCAATATAAAGATAAATTTCAACACCAGCACCTCCACCAGCACAACCAGCTTCAGCACTACGAGCACCACCAGCACCAGGTCCGCACCACCACCACTACTAGCGCCACCATCATCACAACTACTAACATCACCATTTCTACTAACAACAATTTCTTGAATTTTTGGAACATTAATTAACTAATCACTTTAAATATAAAATAATATACATCATAAAATGCACTTAAACAAACAGTGATAAACACATAGCAATAGTATCTATCTATCTATCTATCTATCTATCTATCTATCTATCTATCTATCTATCTATCTATCTATCTATCTATCTATCTATCTATCTATCTATCTATCTATCTATCTATCTATCTATCTATCTATCTATCTATCTACCTACCTACCTACCTACCTATCTACCTACCTACCTACCTACCTACCTATCTATCTATCTATCTATCTACCTACCTACCTACCTACCTACCTACCTACCTACCTACCTACCTACCTACCTACCTATCTATCTATCTATCTATCTATCTATCTATCTATCTATCTATCTACCTACCTACCTACCTACCTACCTACCTACCTACCTACCTACCTACCTACCTACCTATCTATCTATCTATCTATCTATCTATCTATCTATCTATCTATCTATCTATCTATCTATCTATCTATCTATCTATCTATCTATCTATCTATCTATCTATCTATCTATCCCCACAAACATATTTACACACATGCAGTGGAGACATGAAAAAGATCATAATATCGCACTCCCCATACAGACCGATCGACAGGTATACAGTTTGTTCTGAGTGATGAGCACGTATGGAATTAACATCAGAAAACCCGCTGCTATCAGTATTTATGAATGAAGAAGTGAGGACATAGTGCACAGTACAAACTATAGTAGACACAATGAAACCATTTCTGTTTCTCATTGCAAGTCACATAGCCATCCATCAAATTAAAATGAAAAAAGTGTGTGTCGAGATAACACCTCTTATTTAGTGTTAACAAGTTAGACCTGTTGAAGACAATTATAATTTTAACTGCATCATTAATTACTCTGTCACGAATCTATCTTTACTACAAAAACAGCAGAGATCACAGACCTTGCACAATACATCTGAGTTACAGCGAGACTGAAAAAGAGGTCATAGGTCATAAATCTCTCGTAGAGCGTTTTAGTAACATAGGAAATGTCACCGTGACAGATCGATAAAACAGTGCATTATATAAACTACAGGAGGAAATGCCTCAGAAGACATCTACACAGATCAAAACACGTATCAGCTAACAAGTGGATATTTTAACACTTCCATGGTCAATAATTTCGAAAAACCGGTGACTCTTACAAGACAAGTAGCTGAGAGACACTAGATCAAAAGTTAAAACGTTAATAACAAGTAATAATGATTCTGAACATACTGCTGGTGTTGGAAAAGAAAAGAAAATATGACAATACTAGGAATGGAACAGAAGCGATAATGACATAACATTATTAACCAGACCATAAAACTAAGATTAATTATTTAAAGACCATTTATTACTATAATAAGTATGACTGTTGATATCAGATTTTAAAAGAAGAAATGTTCGAATCCTGCTTTTGAAGGTGACAACAGTACTGATATTGCTATGATTTTGATAGCAAAAATGCTGAATACAACAACAACAACGAAAATAATAATATATTAAAATGAGCTTACTTTAAGACAGTCGTAAATGAGAAGCCATGCAGTGCCGGTTTATTTATCAGGTTTCACGTTTGCCATGGCACTATGGGTTGACATAGAGATGTTTATCAGTCTCACACCTGAGAAATGGGTCACGTGATTGCTGATAATGGATGGAGTCAACGTGAAGGCCGTACCCGATAAAGTCGAGCCGTTTGAACATCACTTCCTTTTCGTCGACGTGCGTATCCTCATCACCGACGTATCGGATGCTCCCTCTATCCGCTCCCCACCACAGCCAGTCTGTAATTAGATCGTTGGACGGCAGTTTGCACTTCCTGAAACCGATCACAACCCTTGGCCTACTTTCTTCTTGTCATCATTCCTGCTGTATTTGAAACTGCAGAGATTATTAATGAGGGCGAAGAGCTATTTCCGGATTTAATTAATAAGCTAAGTGTCATGAGGCTATAGCCAAAGTAAATTAATTAGTAATGCGAAGACGGTCGTGTGTATAAAAGTCCGTTAAGATGCTCATTTGTCCAACTTCTTCTGGGAGAACTGACAACAACGAACTGTTGCTGCATACGAACTGGATCAGTTGTTTCCTGCCATTCTTCAAGCCATTACCAAAATCTTTTACGATGCTGCTGGCTAAGTTGATTGTTGTTGTCCTGTTGTGCGTTGCTCTTGCTGAACCAGGTAAAAACATAATGCATTTGTTGCTCTAAATACTACGTGTAGTATATTTCTGTTCTTTTGTATTGATGAAGTGTGAAACTAGTATATGTTGTTTGTATAGATGAAGATGTGTGAAACTAGCATTTTTAATACTGCTTAGACCTCGTTTCTTTCCATGTACTTTGCTTAGAAAGTGTAACACTAGTTTCGACCCTTCCATCCGCTTGTCTCCCTTATGAATATTTGTATCACAAGTGTTAAACAGTTAAACACGTGATCATTTCATTCGTATTATTTGTCATGACAAGTTTTGTGCACAGCAGAATGTTTGTCAAACATTTAAACACGTGATCATTTCATTCGTATTATTTGTCTTGACAAGTTTTGTGCACAGCAGAATGTTTGTAAATGATAACATTTTAACATGCATTATCATTTACTTTACATTTTCGAATATCTCTTTTTTTCTTTTGACTGTCTTTCTTCCTGTCTCATTCTACCTTCTCTTTAACTCAGTTTTTTTTCCAACCTGTCTCTCTTTATGTTTCCCTCTCTCCGTCTTCTATCCTGCCTTTAAATATTACTGAATCAGCACTTTTTTCATTTCAGAAGGCGAACATGAGACTAGGCAAATTTCCGTGATTCCAAACAGTTGTACCTGTATGTATACATTTCTCTATTACACATTCCAATGCTATACATTGTTACACATCTCAGCAAATATACATTATGTTTATTCCATGACCTAGTATATATCACATGTATCAGACGGTATGCAGTTCCCGCATGTATGTGTGTCATATTCCGCTGATATAACGCCCGTTTGTATTTAACACGCCATGAATAATATCACAATTATTTCCGTGTAACCTGCTTGCCAATTAGGCTAAACTCCCTCTGACATTGGTAACTACTCAACATCGCTTTCTCCTAATGCTACCGGTTTTTAATACTTTTTGTTATTCTTTATCTCGTAATCATTACCACTATAATCATCATCATCTTAATTACATGTCAACTCGATTCTCTTCAACAGTAATAAAGAAAAGGTTGCAAACGTAAGAGATATGTAAAAAAAATCTTATTTATTTTCATGCAATGCGCAGAAAACGAAACTGCAATCACTTATGTTTATTTCAGCGACCTTTCAGCTGGCCACTAATCCATGCGCAAGCGGTCAAGGTCGAGTATACTACCCTGTACCTAATGACCCTCACAAGTTCGTACAGTGCGACAATTTAGGCCGTGCCTACGTCGTGCAATGCCCGACCGGTCTATATTTTGATCAGGTAGGTCGTCTTTTGCTCGTAAATGAGAGCACGTATGTTAGATTTTGCCTCCTCTGCATCTAGAACATGGACATCCATTCTAGAACAAAAGTATATTCTTGGTTTTATGTTTGTCTGTGAAATCAGCGAACGTGAACAGCAGTTCTGAAAACCAAACGAAAGAAATAAACACGCAAAGAAGAAAGTCTTCCGTCCTGAATCTTACGGAATCTTTTCTCTTTTACATTCTTACACAAATCTGCACTATCACTGTATCTTTTTCTTTAAAAAATTTTTAAATAATCTCATATATGAGAATACATTCTTGACATTTAAATGCAGCATTCCATTTTCAGGTTACAACTTCCTGCCAAGCTCAGCAACAACCAGTAGTGAACACAGTGACCAGCCCTTGTACTGCCCAGGCCATGACCACTGGTCAGATCTATCATGCCTACAGCAATGACAACACGAGGTTTTACGAGTGCACTGGTATAGGTCAAGTGAGTACAGATTTCGTCATCAAATGGTCTAATTCATAAACAGACAGATGTCTACATGCAAAATATTATTTTTACTCATCATATTATGCTGGCATTTTATAGCTCTCTCTGGCTCTTGACCTTTGCTTGCATGAGTTTGCTATTATTATTTGTCATTTACATTTACAATCTGGTACGCGATACATATACAGGAGACTATTTCTAATGTAGGATTTGTATTCGGAAAAGTATTTGACCTTGTCAGGCACAGATCAGAGAAGAGTGATTTCCCTTATCCCATAACTTAATAAGTTCTACTGGTCCATTTATTCCTTCTGTCCATCAGGCTCAGCTGCTTTCCTGCCCACAGCACTCAGTTTGGGACCAGAACCGTTTAGCCTGCGTGTACCCACCCGGCACTGCTGTTAGCACGGGTACCGGGGTCATCGTCTCTTCAACGGTAATGATCTTTGTCACTGAAGTTAAAAAATATTTTTTTCAGTTTTACTTATTTATTAGAAAATATTCTCATGTGTTGCTAGTATTTCACACTCTGTTGAAAACTTTCACGACTATTCTTAAACTATATATCAAGGTCGGTGGTATTTGAAAATCCTCTAGGTTTTTTGTGATCAAATACCAGTTCTTGTGAATTTGTTACTTCGTTCTGAACCGTTCGTTAGAAGTTAATCATTTTTAGAATCTCAACCCTCCCCCACGTAGATACTTTGAAAGAAAGAAGGGATAATCGAACATACGTTAAGGAAACGATCAGATGGGTTAGAAGTGCTCCATCCGTCAGCAAACGACTTTATTTATCCACATTTTACTGATATACTTGTACATATATTTGCAGCAGACGATATTGCCCTTGGACACCTGACCATTACTCGACGTTTTAACTGCCTTTCTTTCCTAACCAAGATATGATTCTGTTATAAAGTTGTCAATGGTAGGTCCTCTATCAGTGAAATAGAGCAAAATACATAAACATGGAGAATGTTTCAGCTGCGGACAATGCAGTCAACCACTCTCTCTTGAGGTCTGGCTCCGATAAAAAGCGAAGGGTACATTGTTTTGACAGTCAAAACGGTGGACTGGAAAATGTTCCAAGCAAAATGCCTCTTTTAATTTTTGTCCAAATGTTTGTACATCCACGCACTGTTCAGTGTGATCAAATGCATCTGTTCAGGATTTGTAGCTTAAAAACAATATTAAATACAAGTTACTAGTTATATGATTATACTGCGAGAAATGATAACAGAAAGTTCACCAAACAATCTATTTTTATAACACTGCGAGAAATGATAACAGAAAGTTCACCAAACAATCTATTTTTATAACATTGCGAGCAATGATAACAGAAAGTTCACCAAACAATCTATTTTTATAACACTTAAGGCAATGATAACAGAAAGTTCACCAAACAATCTACTTTTATAACACTTAAGGCAATGATAACAGAAAGTTCACCAAACAATCTATTTTTATAACACTTAAGGCAATGATAACAGAAAGTTCACCAAACAATCTACTTTTATAACACTTAAGGCAATGATAACAGAAAGTTCACCAAACAATCTATTTTTATAACACTTAAGGCAATGATAAGAGAAAGTTCACCAAACAATCTATTTTTATAACACTTAAGGCAATGCTTATGCTATTTGATCTGTATGTTCTAAAAAATCGTGGGTAGCTACACTAGCGAATTTTATTCATTCGTACACGATTTTTGTTCAAATTCCAGCAACAGTTTACGAACCCTTGCACCCAGCAACAGTTACTCACCCATCAGAATTACTTCGCCCATCCGGATCCTACCCGGTTCATTCAATGTGGACCAGCGGGTGAAGCCTACGTCATGACCTGTCCAAACGGTCTGGTGTGGAACCAATATTCCGAGACGTGCATCTCCACTTTTTCTGGCACCATCCTTGTTTAATGTGAAACCTTCTAACTGCTGTAAGTTTGCTAGGGCCGTTTCAACCGTTAAAAAATTAAAGTAAAAAATTTGGAATTTTACTGCAAGAATAATAAACCGAGGTATAGTAAATGCAGGAGGAAGAAAATTGTCTAGAGACAAGACTTTTGCGCGCATCAATCTGCACAATGGACATGAACAAACAGAAGTTTATTGTAATAGTTTGCATTCTATGATCTGACGTTTAATTGTAAACAAGCCAACGTGAGTTTATTGTAATAATTTGCATGTTAAGATCATGAAATAATTTTGAAACATTTCCAACTTGACTTTATTGTAATAATTTGCAATGCTAACATCTGCAAATAATTGCAAATAAGCCCTGAGCAACATTTTGATTTGTCATTTATGTTCTTCATTTAGCATTGTATAGGACTGTTTCTTTAAAGATGAATATTTTAAAACGTAATATGCTATATAATGTTCTTTCACACTGTCTGTTCTTGGAAATCAGAAAGGTGTGTCATGTTTTCATCAGGCAGTAATAAAGGTCAAACCAGAAAATAATTTACCTGTTGTCATTTCTTTAAAGTAATGAGTAACTGAGCATGTTATAAAAATGAGGATGTAGAAAGTGTGTTGATCATAAAGACAAATATAAAATATTCAAACCATGTAATGGACTGATAGTTAGACAATGCAAAAGGACATATACATATATATCTGTGTGTGTGTGTGTGTGTGTGTGTGTGTGTGTGTGTGTGTGTGTGTGTGTGTGTGTGTGTATGTGCGAGCGACATATTTGTGAGTAAACAGATTGAGGGATTGACGGAATGATTATGGATGGACGATCGTGAAGATGGGCTGATATATGAACACACTGATGGACAAACAATGCCAACAAATAGATATAATATTATGGGTGTAGGGATGCAGAGGGATATGTTTGTGGGCCTGGACACATTGATGAACAAACGGATAGACTGAGTGAAATGTGGATTGACAGAATATGGACAGAAAGAAATGTAGTTTATATGTGGATGGATAGACGGAAAATAAATTGATGTATGGATGGACAGATTAGGGCACACTCGAATAGATGGTTTAATATATGAATGAAAATATTGATGGACAGACAAAAAGATGGATTGATCTATGGATGTACTTGGATAGAAAAATGGATGGACAGATGAACATAGATATATAAAAATACTGATATATTGATGAATAGACAAACGGATGGGTAAATTGACAGATAAATTTGTGGACTAGTTAAGTTCAATTAAACACTTGTAAGATACAATAGGAAACAAATAAACACTTGTAAGATACAATAGGAAAGAAATAAACACTTGTAAGATACAATAGGAAACAAATAAACACTTGTAAGATACAATAGAAAACAAACAAACACTTGTAAGATACAATAGGAAAGAAATAAACACTAATAAGATGCACCGGACAAAGGAGCAACAGAATGACAGCCTGTTTCACGGGAAAAGGCGTAGAGCCAAAATTATATTTTATTTCATGATCTACAGCTGCTAGGGGAAGTAATCCCGCCTTGTCAAAATTCGCCCAGCGCCCGTATATGCCAATACACAGTGTGATTGGGGTCTTAGCCATCTTCATGGGGACCAGAGAGATCAGCGGCTGTGTAACCTACAGATTTGCACATGCACGGGAAATCTGGAATGCACCCATGAAGATGGAACAAAGTGCGTCACCCTCTTCAAATCTTCAAATCGTCCCTGTGAAGCCTTGGGGCAAATTGTGTGTCAATTTATGAGTGACGCGACAGATTACGTCATCTTCTCTTCAAGCATCCATTAATAGTGACACATACAGATTACGTCATCTACTGACTTAGTACAACCCACGTCTCCACGTCAAGGAGCTAAATCTGGTCTAATCAACAGATCGTGAAAAATAGATTTGAATGTCCGAGTCCAAAAGGACTAAATTTTGTGAAAAATGAATGGAATGAATGTTGTGTAGATACAGGAGCATCAATGCATTTTTTGGTTTGGCACCTTATTGCTAATTTTTGAATATATGGTCAATGATTTTATGAACAAAATATCCAACTAGAATAGATTAAATGTTCTTATTCTTAACAGTTCTAGATGCCTTTTGCCTTTTATTTACGCATTCTGGTGCTGTGTACATCTGTCTGACTTTTGACTTTCATTCATACATACATTGGTGTGCACTGCAGTCAAGGCCATTTCCCCATATCCTCGTTCATTCATGGTTTGAAACACGCCAGGCGCTTACTGTTTTTACACTTACTTCCATTTCCCATTGAAGTGTGACCACGACTGTTTTCAAAGTAGGAATAATATTTTATTTGGTTCGTTTCCGCCTGATCTTTACTTCGTCTTTGCAAAACATCTGTTTGGACTCTAATTGTGACTTGTTTATTTAAGTCAAATGTGTCTATTTTTCGTGTGTCTAGATTTTATTCATTTTATTATTTTTATTATTCATTGATTTGCGGCTGGGCAAAGTTTGATGCCTTGGTCTCGTAGAGCCTGACATTATCACATGGAATAGAATAAAATGGAATTTGAAGACATATTTTATGCGAGTGCATTATAACTAGATCAAAAGTTTGATTTATAAATGCATTAAATGAGGATGTTACTGCACTAAATTGAACCTTGACTGCACTAATTGTGTGTGCATAATACTGTAACGACCTAGTATTTAAATATATATTAAATGGTAGATTATGACGTAAGCAAGACCTAGATTTTATTTGAAAGAAAAAGATAAGGGAAACACTTATAACTACCTTGATGGTGATTTAAACCATAAGGAACGAGACGTACTTAGAGCCACAGTGAAGGAGACGTACGTAGAGCCACAGTGAACGAGACGTACTTAGAGCCACAGTGAAGGAGACGTACTTAGAGCCACAGTGAAGGAGTCGTACTTAGAGCCACAGTGAAGGAGACGTACGTAGAGCCACAGTGAAGGAGACGTACGTAGAGCCACAGTGAACGAGACGTACTTAGAGCCACAGAGCCACAGTGAAGGAGACGTACTTAGAGCCACTTAGCAACCCCTTCAAGAAAATTTAGAAATCTTCAAAGTTCTCATTCATCATAAAGCCAGTGATATTAACTTGTCAATGAGAACACTGACATTTTGATGAATGAAACAAGTGATATTTACTTGTCAATGAAAACACCAACATCTTGATGAATGAAACAAGTGATATTTACTTGTCAATGAAAACAGTGACATCTTGATGAATGAAACAAGTGATATTTACTTGTCAATGAAGCCAGAGACATCTACGTGGTCAATGTAATCAGTGATATTTAATTGGTAAAGCCCTCTCCATTTATTTAAAATTCAAATTTGACTTTTAGTTGGTTCAATACGGTAGAAAGATGCAAATCAAAGGTATCAATTGAAACTTTTACACATTAAACAATAATCGCCCTAAAGAGGGTAAGATTTCTAACAACAGGAACAACTACTACTGATAAATCATAAACCCCTAAAGAGGATAAGATCTCTAACAACAGGAACAACTACTACTGATAAATAATAAGAAATACGAGCATCGGATGAAGGGGACTATGGAAGTAAATTTTGTTGCTGAGTAAAAATTTACATAATATGCAATAGACTTCGTAATTTCATGTAAGGTAAGACACTGATAGAGCAGTACACAGTGCATTATACCAACTACAGCAACGACGATGAAATGCGTAAAATGACAACAAAAGTAATGAAAACAGGCATCAGCAAATAACCGTACACGTTAACCCCTTCAAGGTTAATTCATGTGACAAACAGAAGAATACCAAGAAGACAATGAACGTACTATTAGCTGAGAGACACGATTAACGCAGGAAGCAAAAACACTCGTTATTAAATGAATAATAAATAAAGATGATGATGCCTTGAGAAAGAAAATAATAATGTTAATAATATCATTGTTGATAGCGAAAAAAAGAGATAATGATAATAAAATTAGTAACCACACTGTTAAACCTAAACAGTCAATGAATGAATAGGGTTATTATTATTATAATTAGTATATTAATAATGATGCCTGATGAAAAGAAGCAAAGATCGAATCTGGATTCTGAGGAAGACCCAACATTGTTTAATTTATAAATTACAAACTACTAAATGTTACAAATACAGTATTAAAATATTAATAAGTATTCGAGAACAACAATAATAACGCTGTTGATAATAACAATATATTAAAATTAAGTGAACAAAATAAATAAGAAAGTCGTAAACGGCAGGAACAGTTTATATACCAGTTTATTTATTAGATTTGCAGAATGACACACGATGGAAGAGGTGACTGGAGATGATTTCTGTCACGCATTTTAGAAATGGGTCACGTGATCGCTAATAATAGATGAAAGGCCATACCCGCTCAAGTGGAGTTGTTTGAACAGCACTTTGCAATTTCCCTTCCGTTGACGCTCGCGTACGCTAATCAACGTCATATTAGGTGCAATCTTTCTTCCGCTTCCCACCCCAGCCAGTCTCTAATTAGGTCACTGGACGGCAGTCTGCCCTTCCTGAAACCGATCACAACACTTGGCCTACTTTCTTTTATCTTCTAGCCGTGACTCCTGCTGTGAGTTATAAATAAGATAATCTTCTGCTATTAGCGAGAACTATTTCCGTAATTAATTAATAAACTAATCAAATATCCTGAGGCTGTTAGCAACTAAAGTGAATCAGCAATGAGAAGAGGGTCGTGTATATAAAGGTCCGCTAAGATGCTCACTTGTCCAACTTCTTCGAGGAGAACGAACGATAACGGACCGTTGTGCAGACTGGAAGGTTCCATAGTTTCCAGTAATTCTTCAAGCGACTACCAAGATCTCTGACGATGCTGGCTAAGTTGATTTGTGTTGTCTTGTTGGGTGTTGCTCTTGCTGCCCCAGGTGTGTACTAAAAGCATGTTTTTCTTTTAGAAAATACCATATTTAGTACGTTTCTGTCCTTCTGCATTTCTTGTTAAGCACGCATTAGCTTTATCACAACCATCAACCAGTTCAGCTTATGAACTTTATGTTTCACTAATGTTAAACAATTAAATATTACTACCCATTATAACAGTTTTATTTTATGTCAAATGTTTTAAACAACAGGACCTTTTAGAATGAGTATACTCGTTTTAAATAACGTTTTCATTCAGACATTTTATACTTCGAATTCTCGTCTCTCCGTTTTTTCTCTCAGTCTTTCTCATTCACTCCTCCGATCTACTCTTTTTCTGTTTTTCATTGACCCTCACTTTTTCTTTGCCTCCCTTTCTTCAGTCTGTCTGTCTGTCTGTCTGTCTGTCTGTCTGTCTCTCTCTCTCTCTCTCTCTCTCTCTCTCTCTCTCTCTCTCTCTCTCTCTCAACATTTATTAAATATTACTGAGTCAGCATGTCTTTTCATTCCAGAACCTGAACATGAGACCAGACAAATCTCCGTGATTAACAACAACTGTCCTAGTACGTACTTGTTATGTCTATTACATGTCCCAGTACGTACCTGTTATGTTTATTACATGTCCCAGTACGTACTTGTTATGATTATTACATGTCCCAATACGTACATGTTATGTTTATTACATGTCCCAATACGTACATGTTATGTTTATTACATGTCCCAATACGTACTTGTTATGTTATTACATGTCCCTATACGTACATGTTGTGTTTATTACATGTCCCAGTACGTAAACACTATGTCTATTGTATATGTACATTATATACGCTATGTTTATTTCAGATCAACTATGTATAATATGTGTTGTTCCATATTCCATTATGAATGTGAGGACACCCTGGGTATCAAATACCAGTAAACACTTAGCATACTATAAATATGAATATAGTAATTAGTTCTATAGTTTATATATATATATATCCTCATCCTTGCAAGATGGCCAAACTCCGTCAAATTTTGATCAGTGCTAACACCAAACACCACCAAATACTGTCGGTTTCAGAGACTGCCTATAATTAGATAAGTTATTTACAGCAGCACCACCGCAACTAATACAACCACTTTCCTCCTCTTCCTCAATATTAGAGGAAAATGGCGGGGGGGGGGGGTTAAATTAAAAGAAAATCTCTCTCATCTCCACTCTGTCTCTCAGCTCTCTGTCTCACATACACATTCTCAACGAACAGTGTATACGAAATGGAGTTGCAAGCCCATATTTTTCTTTCAGCAACCTTCCAGCTGGGCACTAACCCATGCGCAAGCGGTCAAGGTCGAGTATACTATCCTGTACCCAATGACCCTTACAAGTTCGTGCAGTGTGACGTTCTGGGCCGTGCCTACGTCGTGCAATGCCCGACCGGTCTGTATTATGATCAGGTGGGTCATCTTTTGTAGCTGAGAATATTGTGTGTAGTGTTTCTTGAAACATACTCAAGATTATCCTTCCTGTAGTCCCTCCAACCACAACCAATCAAAATCTCCCTTTCTAGAACAAAAGTAATTTCATCGTTTGCAAGTGCCCATCTTTAAAATCAGCCAGATAAAGACCCCCCCCTAAAAGATCATGTCTCACAGAATCATAGGAGAACTCTGTACTGTCGGTGTTGCCATATTTGTTTGGCTTTACTGAGATATTTTCTTTATCCCAAATTTAAACGAAGTCAATTGCGATAAAGAAAGAAATAAAATATCTTATTTTGTTGCAGGTTACAACTTCCTGCCAAGCTCAACAACAGCCTGTGGTGACCACAGTGACCAGTCCTTGTACTGCCCAGGCCATAACTACTGGTCAGATTTATTACGCCTACAACAACGACAACACGAGGTTTTACGAGTGCACTGGTACAGGTCAAGTGAGTGCAGATTTCGTCATCAACTGTCTAAGTCTCAAGTAGTCAACTTTGTCTGTATGCACGTTTTTGTAGTTCATCGTCTAAGATGGCGTTTTCATGGTCAATGGCTAACGAAGTTGTTGCAGGATTTTGTAAGTTGAAAATGTTTGTATGAGGGAAAGGAGTTTAGAGATGAAATATACCTGAAATATAGTGCTGCATTAATTTGACTTTTGCAGAGGAGCTGACCTTTTATCTCACTTTTGTCAGGTCGTGCTATGGTGGCTACTGTGCTGTATTAGAATACGTCGGGGTGTGAATCCGGCGTTGTTATTAACTTATCAGTAAAATGTGTTGCTGTAATTTGATTTCTATTAATTCCATTCAAGAGCCAATACAGAGGAAATTGTGGTTTGAGTTTGGTCTCGAGAATGCATGAAGTTTATTTTGAATGTTCGTGTGTGTGAAATGTGAAATTCAAGACGATCTTTACAGTATGCTTGGGAAGTGCATCGAAGATTCTGGAACTATGTAACGTGCCTCTAGAATGGTGACGTGTGTTCTCACCTAATATGAAAGGCAGTAGTGACTTGTTGCAAATTGTGGGATCGTGAAACACATAACAGCGACAGCCGCCATATTTAAACAGGTTAGGTGCATTGACTTTGCCTATTTCTCTGAAACTCTACTCTCATTTCTGTGATGATATCTATGAACTTGATAATATATTTATGTTAATTGATTGCTAATGTCTATTCTATGATAAACTGAATAATTATTCAGCATTAATTGAACATTGTTGTGAAGTGATGTAAATGTCAATGCTCTTTTGATTATATACATTTGTTGATTATTGGATTGTTGATTTAATAAATATATTGTAAAATTTATTGACCTTCTTACACAAATTGATAACCTTAGGTTGGAGATTAAAAAGATTTCTTCCTAAGGAAATATTGTGTGACGATAAATGTTTGTCTTTAATGTTGTAGAAGAGAAAAAACGTTTACAGCGCCCTCATATCCGCCAAGCGAGAGAGACAGTGGTGTCTTCTGCAGATTATTAATAACATAAATTAAGATTGTCATCAGTAGTAATTAGTTAGGAATGATTACATAATAATAATCATCATAACCAATAATTAGTGTGGCGTAGGCGTCTCAGATTGTCTCCCCTCATATATTCACGATCATATTTATGAATGTGTGCAAGGAAAAAATTGTAACATCTTGCTTGGATACTAACTGTTTTTAGCCGCTAACGGTTTGCCCTTTTTATTATTTACAAATCAGTATTGACAATCAAATTAATGGCCTACATAACTGAGATACTACATATTGCTTATTGAAAGATTTGAAAGCATGCACGCTATTTTCTTATTAAAGAGTGAACAAAATATTTGAATTTATTATTAGTAGTATTACTATTATTATTTGTTATCGTTACATTTGTTCATATTTACAGTTCACTGTGTGAATGTGAAGCTGTGCTCTGAGGGCATAATTTGTATTTGGAATGGTATGAGGATACGTTAGGCACAAAATTAAGAAGATAGGTGCTCCCCCCCCACCAATTACTTTTATTAATATATTCTTAAGGTCGATGTGTTCTTCTGTCCATCAGGCTCAGCTGCTTTCCTGCCCACAACACTCAGTTTGGGACCAGAACCGTTTAGCTTGCGTGTACCCACCCGGTACTTCAGTTAGCACCGGTACTGGGGTTATCGTCTCTTCAACGGTAATTAATTGTGTCACTGAAATGATACATTTAACTATATATATATATAAAAGAGACAATTATTGTTTAATTGTAAAACAGAGTTATTTAATCATATGGCTCTTTGCTGTCTAATATTTAATGGATCACACGAAGGCATTGTCTCCAACTGTCTGGTGTGTGAATATGGCAGTTATATACATTTATGATAACTATTGCTTACATTGTCTTTTATTATCCATAAGCCACAAAATCTATCAAATATTTTTTTAAGTCGTCTATGTGTCCAGGCAACCGTTGTGAGACTTAGAGATACCTATTTTCTTAATCTTCGTTAATGCTACTATTGTGATTGATGAAAATTAGGGGACGCAATTCTCGATCAGTTAATGCTACTATTGTGATTGATGAGAATTAGGGGACGCAACTTTCAATCACGTTCTCGAAGATAGATTTTATTTTGCTAGTTTTAGCCTCCAGTGTGATGAAAGATTGTTTTCCACTTGAATTTGGAATGCTTAGCAAGTGTTTCACGTGAATATGTTTATACTCAAGCGAGTGACCTACATTCATCGGCGCCTTGCATCTCCTCGCTACTGACCCACATTAAAGTGCAGCACAGTAAATCACGAATTAATCTCAGGATTCTGGTCACGTTTAATGAGGAAGTATGCGACGGTCATCAAAGTAGAAGTAAAGTCACTGTTAACGAAATGGTTTTGTCTCGTATTCTCCGAGTAGAAAAGCAGTAACTGGTCTGTCACAAACACGCTGATTAGACGCAAAGTAACTGATACGTCACTAACATAGTAATGAGAAACAAAGCAATTTGTCTGTCACTGTCACAATGATTAGAAACCAAGTAATTTGTTTGTCACGCGTTGGTAAGAAAGAGAAATGACAACTCAATGACTGTTTGACGCACTCTTTCACCGGACTGTAAACATTTAATTTTTGTCCTTGTAATAACTGAGTATAAACAATAGTTGAAAGATCCCAGTGTTTCGGTAAACTTTCAATTTATGAGCCTCTGCAGCAGAAAGGGAGTTAATTTATAAAGAAAATAAAACACTAATTGTTTATGTTACGTACTAATAATTAATTTTATTGATTACATCTTAATTCATTAATGAAATAAAATAATTATTGTTTATATTGTAGACTAATAAATTATTCAGTACCTGAAGTGTTTAAATTATTCATTATTTAATCGCTAGTGAGAATTCAACTATTTATAATTCTCAAAATACTATTTAATTTCACTCACCTTGAAACAAATCTGCAATGACAATTCTCATTTACTTACTAAATAATTCCCTCTGCATATTTAATTATTCCTGATTAAATGATTAATCATTCTCTAAGAAAATATAGAAAATATCTATAAGAAACAAAACAAATCTTATCAATTGTCATTTCTGTTTGATTTGAATATAAGTTTCAAACGTTCAATATTAAGCAATTCGAGAAAAGATTTTTAAAATTATTTTCTAAAAAAGGAAAATAATATTTTTTCCTGTTTGCAATTCTAGCAACAGTTTACAAACCCTTGTGCCCAACAACAGTTGGCAGTCTATCAGAATTACTTCGCCCACCCGGATCCCACCCGGTTTATTCAATGTGGACCAGCGGGTGAAGCCTACGTCATGAATTGTCCAAGCGGTCTGGTGTGGAACCAGTATTCCGAGACGTGCATCTCCACTTTTTCTGGCACCATCCTTGTTTAAGATGTGATGGCATCTAACTGCTGTAAGCTTGCTTGGGCCGTTTCAACCATTGAAAATATAAAAATAAAACAGTTTGCATTCTACTACAAGAGCAATTAATTAAATAATAAATGCGTGGGGAAGAAAATTCTACCGACAAAAATTTTGCCCGCATCAATCTGCACAATGGACATAAACGAACTTGTAATAACTTGCAGTGCTAAGATCTAGAGTTTAATTATAAACAAGCCAGCTTGAGTTTACTGTAACACTTTGTATCCTGAGACCTGGAATTAATTTTACAAGCAAACTCACAGTAACACTTTGGTTTGTCACTTCTGTTCTCCATTTAACATTGTATAGTACTTTATCTGTAAGGGTGAATATTTTATAAAGTACTATGTTAAATATTGATCAAAACTGTGTGTTCCTCGAAAATCGGAAAAGCGAGACATGTATTAATCGGGCAGTAATAAAGGTCCAACCTGGAAATGATTTACCTGTTGTCGTTACTTCGTAATAATTCGTAACTGAGCATGTTTACAAGAGGGAGAATGTAAAGCGAGTGTTAATGATAAAAGATATACAAAAGATGTATCGTACTGATGGATAGACAGTACAAACGGATATATATATGTGTGTGTGTGTGTGTGTGTGTGTGTGTGTTTGTTTGTTTGTTTGTGCATATGAGTAATTGAATAGATTGATCGACTGACGGAAGATGAGTGATTATGGATGTAATATGGTGAAGATGGGTTGATATAAGAACACACTGACGGATACACAACGCTAACAAACAGATATATGGATAAGTAGACGGAGGGTCATGGAGAGATATTTTTGTGAGTCTGGACACATTGATGGATACACGGATAGACTGAGTGAAATGTGGACTGACGGAGTATGGACCGAAGGAAAGGTAGTTTATTTGTGGATGGACAGACGGAGAATAAATTGATGTATGGATGGAAGGATTAAGGGACACTCGAATTGATGGCTTGATATATGAAGGCAAAAATTTGAGAGACTGTCGAAAAGATGGATTGATTTGTGGATATACATATATATGGATAGCAAATGGATGGACGGACGAACACAGATATATGAAAGGACTGAAACATTGATGGATATAAGAACGGATCGGTAATGTTATAAATACATTTGTGGACTAGGTAATTTCAATTAATCATTAGTAATATATAATAGTAAAAAAATAAACACTAGCAAGACAAAAACGTAAACAAATAAACACTAGTAAGACGCAATGGTAAACAAATAAGCTATAGCAGGATACAATAGGAAACAAATAAACACCAAGAAGTCCCAATAGTAAAACGATGAACACTATTAAGACAATAGTAAACATACAAAACAATTTTGCTTATTAGAATACGAAAGGTGAAACAAAACAATTGAATTTGCTAGAAATGCAAATTATAGAAATTAAAATATACTTACAGCAGAATTCATGATAAAAATATTTAATCATACATTATTTAAGATTTAAAATCTAATAATACTGTATATTTTACATGCACCTTATTACAGCATCACTTACAGATCAGAGAGTTATTAAATGTGATGAAAAACAATAGGCTCTTCAATGAAAATTTTATGTAAAGATTTAAAAATAATATTCAAATTTATTTGAAAAACATAAAATGAAGTCATTAATGCCCTATCGCGAAAACATTTAGCTCCCCCCCCTTCAATGCAGCACATACCCACCCCCCAACACTTTAATTTATTCAACGACACAAAACATTTACTTAAAATTCAACATTAACTTACAAGTACGATTTACAAAATGCAGAATATATTTACAACATTTAAGTTTTGTTATGATACAAAAACATTTAAGACCCCTCCCCCCTCCAATAAAAAACATATTTAAGTTTCAATTTATGCAATGCTACTAAACGTTGTCTTAATACAAAAACATTTAAGGCCTCCCCCCAATTGAAAAACATATTCACAACGTTTCGATTTATGCAATGCTACTGAACGTTGTCTTAATATGCAATATTAACTTAGAACTACAAGTCCCAAAGGGCAAAATGAAACAATGTTTTAATTTAAGCAATGTGTCACAAATACTACCTTATAATGCAACATTAACTTAGAACTAAGAACCGCAGAATAAAGAATATTTAATCGTTTTAAGGTATGCAATGACACAACCTTGACTTTCCGTGCAATATTAGCTGAGAACAACGGTCTCCATTTAAGGTCTTATGAAGTGCAAACAGCTTTACATTGAAAGTAAATACAAATAATCTTATTGTTGTGGAAGACAAGTTGAATATGAAGCTGATGTTTTTCATTGTGACGAGCTCAGAACTGATTCAGACTTGTCGTTCATCTGGAACGTTTTGTATTTCATCCATGGCGATCTCAGCAATGCTTTCCTCAAAACATAATTATTAATTTTTTTTAGATTGCAGAGGTGATGCAGATGAGAATTGTCAGCATATGAACACGGCACCTAAGCATAAATAACATATATAAACACAGCTCTTAACATATCAACACAACATTTAAGCATTTGCAACTCATATGAACACAACACCTAAGTATAAATAACAGAAATGAACACATCACTAAAGTATGAACAACAGATATGAACACAACACTAAAACATAAACAACACATATGAACATAGTACTTAAATATAAACAACAAATATTTAACACATATAACACCACTTTGATGAACATATCTCTATTACTCAAATTTGAACCCACATCGTTACAGACAAGAATACATATATGACGTACTATACACATCTTTACAGACAAGAATATATATATGACGTACTATACACATCTTTACAGACAAGAATACATACATGACGTACTATACACATGTTTACAGACAAGAATACATACATAACTTACTATACACATCTTTATAGACAAAAATACATATATGACGTACTATACACATCTTTACAGACAAGAATACATATATGACGTACTATACACATATGAAGACATTAGGAGTGTATGGGTGACTGACGGACACCACTACCATGAAGACATTATTTCATAATTTTATACAAATTCTTTCTTTGTAAGATTAATAAAAATACGCTGGTAATGACGTCTTCTAAGAATGCATTTGCTAAGTAACTGACCTTGTCTTCTGTATAGTTAGTTATTTCCCTTGATCCTTAGACTTTTTTCATAATGGGTTATATTTCAATCAAAGTGTTTTAAGAATAATTATTCAGATTTTGCATGATTAGCATTACATCTTATCTTTATTAACAATAACTAACACTGAATGATGAATACTATATGGAATTAATATTAGGTAGCCCTTTCTCTTAATAGTTAGGCACGCATTGACCGATAAATACTACAAGGTCTCAGCGAGGAAAAGGAAACAGTTTATTATAAACAATTAATTATCTCCCTTTCACACTGAAAGCTGCTGGCCACTCCTCGTATTAAAATTGATTGACTGTACTCTGTGTGCAGTGATCACACAGATTTAAGTAAGGTTTATAAATCATTTATTACATGATAAAATCCCTGTTAAGAAAATTGTTATATCACTGTAATGATCTCATCATTATTTACTCTCATTAATTTCTTTCGTTAACAACAATCCCATCCTTACTAATACTACTACCACCACCACAACTACAACAATACCAACACAACTACTACTAATACCAGCACTATTTTTAATGCTTTGCATTCTACTACTACCACCATCATCACTAATACCACTGCCGCCACTACCACTACTTCTACTACTACTACTACTTCTACTACCACTACTATTACTGCTCTACTACTAATTCTACCACCACTACTTCTACTGCTACTACTACTTCTACCACCACTACTATTACTGCTACTACTACCAATTCTACCACCACTACTATTACTGCTACTATTGCTAATTCTACCACCATTAATATTACTGCTACTACTACTAATTCTACCACCACTACTATTACTGCTACTATTGCTAATTCTACCACCATTAATATTACTGCTACTACTACTAATTCTACCACCACTATTATTACTGCTCTATACTAATTCTACCACCACTACTATTACTGCTACTACTACCAATTCTACCACCACTACTATTACTGCTACTATTGCTAATTCTACCACCATTAATATTACTGCTACTACTACTAATTCTACCACCACTATTATTACTGCTCTATACTAATTCTACCACCGCTACTATTACTGCTATCTACCACCATTAATATTACTGCTACTTCTACAACTGCTAATACTACTCTTTGCACCTCTGGTGTCTATCTCTCGTAGTTTGAATACGAATGTTGGAGTTCAGTGTTCGCTAGCACTAAACAGAGTTGTCTCTAAATATCTTCCACTCGCACACACCTTTAGTTTTGTTATCAGACCAGTATAATGATTCTTGACAAGTACACAGAAGCAATGTTGTCAGGTAAAACAAGTGCATTTTTTCGATGATCTAATTGGAAACGTGTGCAAAACGTTACTCACATGTATTAGCTGTCATCAAATTTAATCGGATTTAGCGTTGTTAAATGAAATGAACAAAACATGTGAAAATAATGTTTTCTCTCTATTTCTCACGGAAATGAGTACCGGGCTCGACTGAGGTGCTGTGGCATGAAGTTAAACATTTGAGTTATTGGTGAATTAAATCTAGTTGAAGAAACTGAGATTTATGCCTTTAATTGTTATTAGGGTAAAAATCAGAGGTACTAGGTCATGAAGTTAAATATTTGAGTTGTTGGTGAATTAAATCTAGTTGACGAAACTAAGATGTACACATTTCACTGTTATTAGGGCATTGAACTGAGGTCTAGGTCATGACGGTAATCATTTAATTGTTAGTGAATTAAATCTAATAGAAGAAAGAAGAAACATATATTTAAACATTTCGTACAGCCTTTCTCAACTTTTCCACACTGGAGGAACTCTTGAAATCATTTTCAGGCCTCAGGAAACCTCTGAACAAAAATTGCAATATCTACGATGTTTATTTTTTCCCAGTCTCTGGGAACCCGTAGCGACCTCTCCCTGAATCCCGCTTCAGAAACCTGATTTAGTAGCTGTTCTCAGACGAAATAAAATAAAATGGAATTTGAAGACATATTTCATGCGAGCGCATTATAACTAGATCAAAAGTTTGATTTATAAATGCATTAAATGAGGATGTTACTGCAATAAATTGAAACTTAAAAGCACACTAATTGTTCGTGCATAATGCAGTAAAATCCTAGTTTTTAAAATATATATTAAATGATAACTTATGACGTAAGCAAGACCTAGATTTTATTTGAAAGAAAAAGATAAGGGAACACTTATAACTACCTTGAAAGTTGATTTAAATCCTAAGGAACGAGACGTACTTAGAGCCACAGTGAACGAGACGTACTTAGAGCCACAGTGAACGAAACGTACTTAGAGCCACATTGAAGGAGACGTACTTAGAGCCACATTGAACGAGAAGTACTTAGAGCCACATGAACGAGGTACTTAGAGCCACATTAGTACTTAGAGGAGATAGAGCCACAGTGAAGGAGATTTGTAAATTGTTTCTTGAAGGGCTACTAATATCTCATCGATCATAAAACCAGGACGTCTACTTGTTGAATGAAATCAGTGATATTTACTTGTCAATGAAACCAGCGACATCTACTTGTTGAATGAAACTTAGTAACAGCCCGCTCCATTTATTTAAAATGGTAAAATTTATGTGGGTCAGTAGGGTAGAAAGATGCAAATAAAAAGTAACAATTGTAACTTTTAACACAAAACAACAATCGCCCTAAAGAGGGTAAGCTCTCTAACAACAGTAACAACTACTACTGATAAATAAGAAGAAGAAACATCATGCGATGCAGGGGCCTGTGGAAGTAAATGGTGTTACTGAGTGAGAGGTTCTGATCTTGCACAAGACTTCGAATTTCAAGTAAGACAATACACTAATAGAGATAGAACAAACAGTGCATTATACAGTGATAGGACAATACAAACAGTGCATTATATACTGATAGAACAATACAAACAGTGCATTATACAATGATAGAATATACAAACAGTGCATTATACAATGATAGAATATACAAACAGTGCATTATACAATGACAGAACAGTGCAAAAGATGCATTATACGCTGACAGAGCAGTACAAACATTGCACTATACAGTGATAGAACAGTACACATAGTGCACTATATAATGATAGATCAGTACAATCAGTTCATTAAACGCTGACAGATAAGAAATAAATAATGCATTATACACTGATAGACAAGTAAAAAACAGTTCATTATACACTGATAGACAAGTAAAAAACAGTTCATTATACACTGATAGACAAGTAAAAAAACAGTTCATTATACACTGATAGACAAGTAAAAAACAGTTTATTATACACTGATAGACAAGTAAAAACAGTTCATTATATACTGATAGACAAGTAATAAACAGTTCATTATACACTGATCGACGAGTAAAGAGCAGTGCATTATAGAATGATGGGAGTAGAACAAACAGTGCATAAACACTGATAGATCAGTACAATATACCGCATAAACACTGATAGAGCAGTAAAACAGTGCATTAAACACTGATAGAGCAGTAAAACAGTGCATTATACACTGATAGATCAGTACAATATACCGCATAAACACTGATAGATCAGTACAATATACCGCATAAACACTGATAGAGCAGTAAAACAGTGCATTGTACCAACTACAGCAAAGAAGGTGAAATGCGCAAAAATGACAACGTAAGAAATGAAAACAAGAAATGCAAACAACTGTACACGTTAACCCCTTCAAGGTCAATTCATGCGACAAACAAAAGAATACCAAGACCATGGACGTACTATTAGTTGAGAGACACGATTACTCCGGAAACTAAAACACTCATTATTAAATGAATAATAACTAAATAATGATAATAATATCAATGTTGATAGCAAAGAAATGAAAGTGTTAATAAAATTATTAACCACACTATTAACCTATAAGCAATCATTGAATGAATATGGTTATTATAATTATAATTAGAGCGACTGGTAATGATGCCTGAAGAAAAGATCGAAATTGATTCTGAGTAAGCCAACATTGTTGATATTGCAACTTTTAAAAAGTAAATGTTACAAATACAGTATTAAAATATTAATATCCCTTTGACAACAACAATAATAATAAGGTGTTGACAATGATAATAATAGCAACAATATTTTAAATTAAACTTAAAACATAAATAAGAAATCGTAAAGGACGGGCACAGCATACTAGTACATGTATTAGATTTTCAGTTTAAAGTATGACACTCGATGGATGAGGTGACTGGAAGTGAATTTATGTCTCAAACCTGAGAAACGGGCCACGTGAGTACTGATAGTAGATGAAAGACCCTACCCGTTAAAGTCGAGTCGTTTGAACAGCACTTCCCCTTTCGTTGATGCGTGCATACCCTAATCACCGTCAAATGGGGTGCTAACGTCTTCCATTTACCACCAAAGTCAGTCTTTAATTAGATCGCTGGACGGCAGTTTGCCCTTCCTGAGAGCTATTTCCGGAATTAATTAATTAGCTAATCAAATATCCTGAGGATGTTAGCAACTAAAGTGAATCAGTAATGAGAAGACGGTCGTGTATATAAAGGTCCGCTAAGATGCTCACTTGTCCAACTTCATCAAGGAGAACAGACCGTTGTGCAGACGAGAAGGTTCAACAGTTCCCTGTAATTCTTCAAGCGACTCCCAAGATCTCTGACAATGCTGGCCAAACTGATTTGTGTCGTCCTGTTGGGTGTTGCTCTTGCTGCCCCAGGTACTTACATTGAATTTTTTTTAAAAATACAATATTCAATACGTTTCTGTCCTTCTGCATTCCTTGTTGAGTACGCACTAGTTTTGACACGTTTATCGACCAGTTCAGTTTATGATTTTTTTGATTCTTTAATGCTGATAAATTAAATATTAATTCATTACAACAGTTTTATTTTATCTCAAATCTTTTACACAGCAGAACCTGTAAATGTAAATGTAAATGATTTTATTCGTTTTAAAATCCCGAGCAATCATTTAGACACGTACATCGATTTCTCTTGTCTTCATTTTTTTTTCTCTGTCTTGCTCACTCAAGCACCCGATCTACACTTTCCTTATTTTCATCCCCCACCCCAATTTTGTCTTTGCCTCATTCTTTTTCTGTTTGTCTCTTCATCTATTAAATATTGCTGAGTCAGCATGTCTTTTCATTCCAGAACCTGAACATGAGACCAGACAAATCTCCGTGATTCCCAACGACTGTCCCAGTACGTACTTGTTATGTTTATTACATGTCCCAGTACGTAAACACTATGTCTATTGTATATGTACATTATGTTCATTATATGCCTTAATAAATACGTACTCGTTATGTTTATTACATGTCCCAGTACGTAAACATTATGTCTATTGTATATGTACATAATGTTCACTAGGTGTCCTAGTAAATATATATAAATTATGTGTATGACAAAAATCATATTATATACGTGTAACACAACGCCACCCTAGTTAATGGTTATTGTTGGTATTATTATTATTATTATTATTATTATTTTTATTATTATTATTCATCCATAACTTATTACAGGTGATGATAATAATTCTCCAGAAGACACCACTCGTCTCCCTCATTTGGCAGATATGTGGGTGCAATAAGCATTTTCTCTCTTCCACAACATTATAGACAAACTTTTGCTGTCACACAATATTTCCGTAGGTAGAAAACAAAGCATCAAAGTAAAGAAAGGTGCACTTATTTCTGCAAAAGTCAAATTAAGGGCAGAACTAAATTTCAGGCATATTTCATCTTAAAACTCCTTTCTCCATTACACACATTCTCAACTTACAATCCTGCAAGAATATTCATTAGCCCAATACACTCAGCATACAAAATATGGCATCGATCAAAATTCACAAGTATAATGTACAATGTAATCAAATTAGTGAACATAGCAATAATGGTTCATGTACATAAGCATTCTCTAATTCAAATCATAGTTCAATAGCAAACATGTATGAAGAAAATATTTCCAAGTCCATTCTTTTTTTATCAGTCAGTTAACTTACCAGAAGCTAATGATCACCTTTATGACTGGACTCAGTTTATGTCAAAATCAATTTGATTAGACTACAGAACTTCTTCAACAAGTAACTTTCAGTCCATCCCGATTGGATGAATTTGTTATTAGCAAGTATGAGATAATTAGTCAGGAAAAAATTACTCATCCACTTGGAACTGGTTTGGATTGCATCAGCGAGTTCTATCATATTCTTCACCCGAGTTGTTTACTCCAACTCTGACACTTAAAAATATCAGCAGAAGCAGAGCCTAAGGTCGTGTCACTTTGACATTTAACAATTTATGTAACAATTAAGTTTAGAAATGAGGAGAGGCATATTTATTCTGCCACAATATGCTATGTTCTTGTTTAGGTCGTATATATATGTGTTGCTCCATATTCCATTATGAATGTGAAGACACTCTGCGGATATGAATGTGTAGACACTAAGCATACCATAAGTATGAACATAATGATTAGTTCTATACGCCTATATATCCTCTCCCCTTTCTCCGTCACGTTTTGATAAGTGCTAACGCAACACTCCACCAAATACTGTCGGTTTAAAAGACTGCCTTAATTAGAAACATAATTTACATTATCATCATCATCATCAACATCAACTATTATAACTGCTTTCCTCCTCATTTTCATAATACTAGAGGAAATGGAGTTAAATTAAAGAAAATCTCTCTCAAAACGAATATTTCGTACAGAACGGAGTTGCATGCCCATATTTTTCTTTCAGCAACCTTCCAGCTGGGAACTAACCCGTGCGCAAGCGGTCAAGGTCGAGTATACTATCCTGTACCCAATGACCCTTACAAGTTTGTGCAGTGTGACGTTCTGGGACGTGCCTACGTCGTGCAATGCCCAGCCAATCTATATTATGATCAGGTATGAGTTCACTTCTCTTCCTCCACTCCAACCCATGAATATCTCTCCCTACTAGAACAAAAGAATTTTCCAGCCAGAGTGAGCCCATCCCCTAAAAGACGTTGTATGATTTAATCATAGGAGAACTCTGTACAGTCAGTGTTGCCATGTTTGTTTGGTTTTACTGAGACATTTTCATTATCCCAAATTTAAACGAAGCCAATCGTGACAAAGACAGAAATAAAATATCTTACTTTGTTGCAGGTAACAACTTCCTGCCAAGCTCAACAGCAGCCTGTGGTAACCACAGTGACCGGTCCTTGTACTGCCCAGGCCATAACCACTGGTCAGATTTATTATGCTTACAGCAACGACAACACGAGGTTTTACGAGTGCACTGGTTTAGGTCAGGTGAGTGCAGATTTAATCATGAACGGTCTAATTTGACAGTTTTGTCTACATGCACATATTATTTGTTTGGTAGCCCATCGTCTTTTGCTGACTTTTTCACAGGCCTGCGGCTTTATACTTTTTTCTGGCTTCATGTCTCTCTCTCTTCACATTCCTCTGGCTTCTTGTGTACTCTAGCTTTTCAGTTTTTTTGGCTTCATGATAGTATTTTTCTCTCTTAGTTTGCTTCATAATAGTATTTTTCTCTCTTTTAGTTTGGCTTCATGAGAGTATTTTCGCTCTTTTAGTTTGGCTTCATGATAGTATTTTTCTCTTTTAATTTGGCTTCATGATAGTATTTTCGCTCTTTTAGTTTGGCTTCATGATAGTATTTTTCTCTCTTAGTTTGGCTTTACACAATTCATTTGTCTTCTTAACTTACTCTCCCCCACTTCTGTCTTTCCGATGTTCTCGTGTTTCATTGTGCTCTCTCTCTCTCGCGCGCGCGCTCTCTCGCTGTTTTCTTCTTTCACCTTACAGATGGTTTTAAATGTGGAAATTGGAATGCTAACTCTAAAGTGCATGAAGAAATTGCGTGAGATTTTACATGTTGAATGTGTGTATGTGTGTGTGTGTGTGTGAGAGAGAGAGAGAGAGAGAGAGAGAGAGAGAGAATACTATATTAATATGTATATTACAGATCCCAGATCCACGCACACGAGTGTGTGTGTGTGTGTGTGTGTGTGTGTGTGTGTGTGTGTGTGTGTGTGTGTGTGTGTGTGTGTGTGTAAGAGAGAGAGAGCGAGATTAAAAATTTCCGTTACTGCCTTTTCCTTAGCTTAAACTAAATACCTTTAGATTGTCTTCCCATTTCATCTATTCACGATCAGACTTATTATGAATGTGTGCAAAGGAAACAGTATGCTGGAATAGTAACTGATTTAGCTGCTAACGGATCGCTCTTTTCATTACTTACAAATCAGTATTGACAATCAAACAATGTACATAAATGAGGTACAAAATATTGCCTATACAATGACTTGAAATATGCATGCAATTTTCTTCGTAAATAATGGACACATTATTTGGGTTTATTATTATTAACATTAATATACTTATTATTTTGTCGTTATATTTGTTCATATTTATGGTTCACAGTGTGAAAGTGAGGCTGTGTTCTGAGGGCATAATTTGTGTTGGGAATGATGATATGAGGATAGGTTAGGCACAAAATTAAAAAGAGTGGTGCCCCTCCTTCCGATTACTTTAATTAATATGTTCTTAGGTCGATTTATTCTTCTGTCCGTCAGGCTCAGCTGCTTTCCTGCCCACAGCACTCAGTTTGGGACCAGAACCGTCTAGCCTGTGTGTATCCACCCGGCACTGCTGTTAGCACGGGGACCGGGGTCATCGTCTCTTCAACGGTAAATAACTGTGTCACTGACATGTTACATTTAAGTTTTAACTATAATTAATTAATGATATATATATTAATTTCACATTCTCTATAATTGTATTTGCAACTAATTTGCTTTAAAATTATTTTTTGCTGTAATGAATAAGTGGCTAAAGAGCCAAATATTGTTTAATTGTAAAAAGAGTTATTTAATCAAATGTCTCTTTGCTGACTAATTTTTAATGGATCACTTGAAGGCTTGTCTCCACCTGTCTAGTGTGTGAATGTATCAATTGTTATGAAACATGTATACATACATGAAAATTATTGTGCGCATTGTCTTTTATGATCAATAAGTCAGTCAGTATTTATAAAATAATTTTTTTTAAGTCGAATTTGTGTCTAGCGAACCGTTAAGATACTTAGAAACAACTATTTTCTTAATCAACTTTAGTGCTACTATTGTGATAGACGAGAATTAGGGGACGCAACTTCGATCACGTTGTCGAAGATGGATTTTTAATTTGCGAGTTTTAGCCTCCAGTGTGATGAAAGATGTTTTCCTTGAATTTGGATTGCTTAGCAAGTGTTTCGCGTGAATATATTTATACTAACTTGAATATGGATTGCTTAGCGTGTTTCACGTGAATATGTTTATACTTAAACGATTGACCTACATTCGTCAACTCTTGCGCCTTGTATCTCCTCGCTACTGACCCACATTAAAGTGCAGCACAGTAAGTCACGAATTAATCTCAAGATTCTGGTCACGTTTAATGAGGAAGTATGCCGACGATTAACAAAGTAGAAGTAGCATCACAGTCAAAGTAATAGTTTTGTCAGGTATACCCCAAGTAGAAACGCAGTAACTGGTCTTTCAAAAACACACTGAATAGAAGCAAAGAAACGGATATGTCACTAACACACCGTTTAGAAAAAAAATTAAATTGTCTGTTCGAATTGGTAAGAAAGAGAAATAACAACACAATGGCTGTTTGATGCACTCTTTCACCGGACTGTAAACATTTAATTTTTGTCCTTGTAATAACTGAGTATAAACAACAGTTGAAAGATCCAAGTGTTTCGGTGAACTTTCAATTTACGAGCCTCTGCTGCACAAAGGGAATTAATTCATAAAGAAAAAAAAACACGAGTAGTTTTTATTGCATACTATTAATTTTATTGATTAAATCTTAATTCATAAACGAAACAAAATACCCATTGTTTATATTTATAAACTAATACATCATTAGGATCTTAAGTGTTTAAATTATTCGTTATTTGATCGCTAGTGAGAATTTCTACTATTTATAGCTCTCAAAATATTATTCAACTTCACCCATTTAGAAACAAATCTGCAATGAAACTTCTCATTTACTTAGTAAACAATTCTCTCTGCATATTTAATTATTCCTGATTACATGTTTAATCATTCTCTAAAAAGATATAGAAAATATAAAACAAACTATGACGGAGTAAATTTGCTTCTCACTATTTTAAAATTTAATTGATATATAAATTGTTAAATTGTCAGAGTGACCCAACCTTGGGCACTTCTTGTGATAGTATTTTTGAAAGACTGATGTAATGCAAACCTCTTCAACTGGGTTAGTTTTTATTATCCAATAGTTATGATTTACGAGAATGAGACCAGCCAATGGACTGAGATCTAAAAGTGTATCTGCTTTAGAGAAATCTCTTTGTCTGATCACTTGAATTTGAAGTGGCAAAGAAGTCTGGCCTTGAAAGGCGGCCGTTAGCTTGATAAGCATGTAGCCTTTTCCATTTACTACTTTCTGTGTGTAATTTGAATCTCTGGTTCACTGATTGTAAATTGCTAGTCTGACCCTGGGAAAAGAGGGGAGCAGTGTGTGTAAGTGTAAAGGAGTACACTACACTCCTTTGATGTATTGTGGCAAAGTATTTCTGGTGCACGATTTCTGATGCACGATTTCTGGTGCAAAGAAGTTTCCAGAAATCGCTACAATTGTTATTATGCTTGAAGGAACTGACATTAAAAAGAGGCGCTGAAGTTAATTTCAAGAGAATAATAGCGCATCAGTATTTTTAACGTGTGCACTAGAGAGACATCTTGTTGATGTGTACAAAAATTTGTGACACTGTTGCAAGGCGTGAAAAGACCATTGAGGCTGCTCTTAATTCAGGTTATGTCAAATAAACCCCAAACTATTATCATCTTATCTCTAATAACTCCATTTCTATTCTCTGATAGGAACTATCCTGTGATTTGTATTGACACTATTGTTGAATGATATTTTAGAATATATACTATGTAGTAGGGAAATATTTGAACGTTTTTTCATGGAAATATTGATGTCAAGTAATCTTTTCCATTGTATTTGTCTTATGTATGTTTAATTGTTGACTTGATAAATGTATTGTGAATTTTATTGACTTTCTTAAGCATATTGATAATCTTATGTTGGAGAAAAAAATGGGGGGATAGGGGCTCGCTAAATATAGATTAAAGACGGATTTGTCTTCTCCTTTAGTAAGAAGTTTTCCACTTATTGAAAGATTGTGTGATGGTAAATGTTTATCTTTAATGTTGTAGAAGAGAGGAAACGTTTACTGCGCCCGCATATCTGACAAGTGAGAGAGAGACGAGTGGTGTCTTCTGGAGGATCATTAATAAAATAAATTAAAATTCTCATCGCTTGTAATTCTTTTTGAATGATTAATTAATTAATAATAATTCCATTAGCTAAGTAGCGTCAGCTTCATACAAACAAAATAAATACTCCTTATCAATTATTATTTCTGTTTGGTTTTGAATTTTAAGTTTGAATCGTTCAATGTTTACCTTTTTGAGAAATGATTACAATTTTAAAAAACAAATATTTTCCTGTTTGCAATTCCAGCAGCAGTTTAGAAACCCTTGCACCCAACAACAGTTGTTAATCCATCAGAATTACTTCGCCCACCCGGATCCTACCCGATTTATTCAGTGTGGACCAGCGGGCGAGGCCTACGTCATGACCTGTCCAAGCGGTCTGGTGTGGAATCAGTACTCTGAGACGTGCACCTCCACTTTTTCTGGCACCATCATTGTGTAAGATGTGAAGCTTTCCAACTGCTGCAAGCTTGCGTGAGCCGCCTCAAGCGTTAAAATAAAATGAATTCCTGATGCCAACGCTACACGGGGATGTTACTATCAATGCCTGAGGAAAATTCTTGTCCCCATTATTCTGTCTGCGTCAAAGTAATCTGCACAATGGACACAAACCAACATTTTTTTAATTATTGTAATAGTTTGTTTGCTGACAATTGAATTAGTAGCCAGCAAGCTCAGAATAGTTTTGATTTGTATTTTTAATGCGGCAGTTCTTTACAAGCAAATGCTATGTCTGTTCAAGTGATTATTTAAAATGACCATTTTTTTGTAGATCATTAATTTGCTCCTGGAAACGGGAAAAGTGTTTATTGTGTGACTTGTATTCATCGCGTGAGATGCACTCATCAGACAGTAATAAAAATCAAAACTGATAACAATTTAACTGTTCTCGTAATTTTAACGTAATGCATGTCTCGTCAGATTTATAATAAAAGTGTGTGTATGAATGTGTGCATATCTTAAGGACAAATAGAAAATAAACAGACGGACAAACAGACGGAGAAGGCAATGGATTGTTGGGTGGACAGAAATAAGTAAATAAGTAATGATACAAGGTTAGAAAAGATATGGACAAACGAAACAATGGAGTGAAATATGGGTGGACGGATAGTTGCACGTAAAGATGGATTAATATATAGATGGACAGGCTGAAGGACATACAGAAAGAAGTAATGATATATGATTGGACAGACTGACGAAAAAACGAAAGGAAAGCATTGATGTAGGAGTGAAAAGCAGATGATGGAGTGACATGAATGGACAGATTAAGGGACAGGCAGAATGATGGATTGATATTTAGATGGACATTGATGGATTATTTATGGATGGACAGACAGATACATGGATGGACAGACTGAGGGTTGGACCAATACATGGAGTGATAATGGATCGCTAGTCTAATGACACTACTAGTTACACTGACCTCTTTTTGATAACTGTATACAGACTAGTTCCTTACAATTATTTATAGTTACACTGACCTCTTTTTGATAACTGTATACAGACTAGTTCGTTACAATTATTTAAACAATCACTAGGATAAAATAGTAACCAAATAAAACTATTGTTCTTAAACTGATAGACTTAAAATAACAATGAATTCATGTACATGTAGTACAAATAATAAATTTTGCTTAATTCTATAAAGAATTGTAAAAGAGCAAAATGTGTTCGTATAACTGTAGTATACAAATAGACCATTTTGCTTCATTTGATAAAGAAATGTAAAATAATACAACTGATTTGTTATAAATATAGTAAGGAAATAAACTGCTTTGCCCAAACTGATAAGAAAATCGTAAAAGAAGAAAATAAATTTGTTTTTAATGAAGTAAATTAATTACTTTCAGATTCCAATTCGGTTCGACTAAAGTTATAGAATTTGCCATTGTTCTACGCTGGCAATGAGTTAACCAGTCTACAACAATTGAAGTGCTTCTGCTGAGGAGTGTGGAGTTTTGTACAGTGAGTCTTCGTGAGATTACTGTACAGTGAGTCTTCGTAAGATTACTGTACAGTGAGTCAGCTTGAGATTACTATACAGTGAGTCTTCGTAAGATTACTGTACAGTGAGTCAGCTTGAGATTACTATACAGTGAGTCTTCGTAAGATTACTGTACAGTGAGTCAGCTTGAGATTACTATACAGTGAGTACGAAGTAAGATTACTGTACAGTGAGTCAGCTTGAGATTACTATACAGTGAGTCTTCGTAAGATTACTGTACAGTGAGTCAGCTTGAGATTACTATACAGTGAGTCTTCGTAAGATTACTGTACAGTGAGTCAGCTTGAGATTACTATACAGTGAGTCTTCGTAAGATTACTGTACAGTGAACCCATCTTGTAATACACACACACACACACACACACACACACACACACACACACACACACACACACACACACACACACACACACACACACATATATATATATATATATATAATAGACATAATACTCGCACACACATACACATGCATAAATATGAAAGACATAATACAAAATGTTAAAGATATATTTTTACTAATACAAATTATTCCTTTGTTAGATACAAAACACACGTTGGCATTAGCAGTAATTGATCATAACAACAGTTGCTAGGTAACAGGCTTTATTTTCTGTATTGCAATAACATTTTGAGTCCCTACGTTTCTTTGGATCTGGGTTATAATGAAATCAATGTATAGTTAAGTAATCATTATTTAGACTTCCATTCTGTTGTCGGCGTAACCAAATTTTAATAAAAATAATTAACATTGATTAATTAATTATTGAGTCCTGCTTGGAGTTAGCATCATTCATTCCGCTCCTCTAAACTCATTGTCATGTATTACAGTCATCTCCGATCTTCAATGACGAAAACGGAACAGTTTATTATAGACAACAACTTATCTCCCTTTCTCATGGCACGGCTGCAATCCATCCATCCTATAAAAATGAAGATAAAAAAATGAATACGGATTATCATTAAATCAATCAAAACATTATAGTAATAATCCTGTTCAAAGAAACCGTTTATTTAAAATTTCAGTAACTGTTTTTAAAAATGTTTTATGTTTTCTATAACTGTAAATAATAATAATAATAATTTTGTCAACTCTCCACTCTGTCTTTCATCATCTTCAACTCTCACAACAGCGGCACACCTCGTGCCAGGCAGCAAAATCAGTTGACTCTGGAAGCTGCTATCATCCTAAATATCAAATTTAATAATAATAATAATAGAAATAATCCCTACCCCCAAACCACCACCCCCAGGCGCGAAATCGGCAATGGCCGGAAGTTCTTCTTATAATTAATGAAGGAACGGTAATAATAATAAAACACAACGAAGTGGCAAAACTCATAAATAGAAATCTATATGAGAGCTGTGAAGAATAAACTCCAGAAAGAGCATGGATAAATCAACCAAGAGCAGTCACCGAGACAGAAATCAAAATAACGTGGGATTTCGAAAGAAAAGCAGATCACGTGATTCCTGCTCGAAGACCAGTCTTTGTAGTTCTCAATAAGTCCAACAGAACAGCAGCAATCATCGATGTCGCTGTTTCAAGTGATAGAATCTTGACAGCAAAGAAAGAGAAAAGATAGAAAATATCAATATCTCAGAGTCTGTGGAATGTAAACGCAGATAGTGATAAGTGTCTTGGGGAACATAACATCTGAGTTGGAAAGCTAACTGAATAAATTCCCTGGAAACCATGGACTTGCTCCACTACTTAAAGGAACACTCCTTGGAAGTGTTCACACCCTCCGTAAAGTCTTGGGTCTCTCAAAGTCTTGTAAGACTCCGAGACCATGATTCATAACCGACAATGAACAGAAGTCGTGAAAAAAGACCGAAAATACTACTACTAAGGTGTCTCGATAGTCCAGTGGAGAAAAGCCTCACCCAGAAAGTTGGGCTAACTGATCTGTGTCGACAAATATGGATGGGTGACAGCTTCAAATCCCATCTCTGGACTATCGAGGGAGAGAAAAGCGGCTCCTTCCAAACAACATTTGATTCCATACCGGATCAGACTTCGCCCGGGTTAACAAGGTCTGCGCTAGTTACTGATGTTTCGGGGTGTTCTAGTGAAAAATGAGCTACTGAAATGCAAGCAAAAACCGATGTCACAGGAAAATCAAGCATGTCATTGAAGGAGAAGTCAATGGTCTTATGGACTACAT
This sequence comes from Sinotaia quadrata, assembly GCA_028829895.1. Lineage (NCBI taxonomy): Eukaryota > Metazoa > Mollusca > Gastropoda > Architaenioglossa > Viviparidae > Sinotaia > Sinotaia quadrata. Next base: position 76,328,558 of record CM054179.1, read on the forward strand.
CTGGAATAACAACAAAGATGATCCACTGATGGAAGCAGTAAAGATGAGTGGACTATTCCAACCCCCAGAAACAGACAAAGAAACATAGAAAAAACAACGAAGCAAGCACTAGCACATACCTGGAGACAAAAACCTCTCCTGGCCAGTATGTACGACAAGCCGACGAAATATCAACAAAGCAATCAAAGTACAAATGGTTGAAAGAGTCAGGATTGAAAGCAGAAACAGAAGCACTCATAACAGCTGCACAAGATCCAGCACTGAACACGAAATCACATAAAACGAATATCATGAAAATCTCAAATGCTTCCAAAAGTAGACTTGCAAATCCATGGATGAGACAACAGAGCACATACTATCTGGATGTCAGGTTCTGGATGGAACAGAAAAAACCAAACGACACGACGAAGTGGCAAAACACATACATAGACATCTGTGTGAAACCTATGGCATAAAACCCCAGAAAGAGCATGGATGTACCAACCAGAAGCAGTCATCGAAACAGAAGAAGTCAAATACGGTGGGACTTCGAGATGAGAACAGATCGGGTGATTCCTGAACGAAGACCAGACAAGTCCAACAGAACAGCAACAATCATTGATGTCGCTGTGGAATTCCAAGTGATAGAAACAAAAAGAGAAAAATAGAAAAATACCAAAACCTCAGTTTAGAAATTTACAAATTTTGGAATTAAAATCAGAAGTGATATCTATAGTTATAGGAGCCTTTGGGGAACATAACATCTGAATTAAAAGGCTACCTGAATAAACTCTCTGGAAACCACAGACTCGCTCCACTACTCAAAACAGCGCTCCTCGAAAGTGCCCACATCCTTCGTAAAACCTTGGATCTCCCAGAATCTTGGTAAGATTCTGAGTCCTTGGATCACGACCGACAATCAAATGTTGAGTACGAATGTTTGAATATTAATTCAATATTATCTGGAGCTAAGCACTATCTCTCAGATGTTGAGTACGGAATTTTGAATATTAATTCAATATTATCTGGAAGCATGCACTATACTTTCTAAACATAAATACCTTTCCCACGCGTAGTCGTTTATGGTTGCTCACAAACCAGTTTATGGTTGCTCACAAACCAGTTTAAAGACACGTCACAAGTACACAGCATTAATTTTCTCGGATAAAACAATTGCTTCGTCTCGATATTACCCACTGGAAACATTTGAAATACCTAGCGCAAATATTAGGTGTTGTTAAATGTAAGAGATAGGATTAACGATATTGAATGCAATAAAAAAAATCATGAAATAGTTAATTAGTTCACAATTTGTTATAGTTAACAGAATTTTTGTTTTTAATAACTGCTTCACTACAATCTCTGCATTAATTTCTATAATAATTTGTAGATAATGTTATTTCTTTAATAATCATTACGTCATTATACTCTCTCTGTATTAATTTGTATAACATTAATCTATTTCTTTAATATTCATTACGTCATTACTCTCTTTGTAATAATTTGTACAACATTAATCTATTTCTTTAATAATCATTACGTCATTACTCTCTCTGTAATAATTTGTATAACATTGATCTATTTCTTTAATAATCATTACGTCATTACTCTTTCTGTAATATAATCTTTACAACATTAATCTATTTCTTTAATAATAATCAGCACGTCATTACTCTCTCTGTAATAATCTATTCCTAATCAATCTCTCTTTAATAATCAACATATCGTTAATCTCCCGTTAGTTATAATGATGATGGTAATGAAAAATGAAAGTAATGATGATAATAATAGCATTGCTGATAGATGTGTGATGATTATCAGTCAATCATTTCAATATTAAATAATGGCTTCATTATTAGAATCACAACAATTATAATTAGTAAAACAGAGATGATTACGGTTTAAACGAAAGAAGATCGAAATTTGATTATGAGGGACACAGCAATGCGGATAGTGAGATACATTTGATAGACAATAATGTAATAATCCTAATGTAATAATGTAATAATCCTAATGTAATAAAGTAATAATCCTAATGTAATAATGTAATAATCCTTATGCAATGCTGTAATAATCCTAATGTAATAATGTAATAATCTTTATGCAATAATGTAATAATCCTAATGCAATAATGTAATAATCCTAATGCAATAATGTAATAATTGTAATGTAATAATGTTATAATTGTAATGTAATATTGTTATAATTGTAATGTAATAATCGCAGTAATAAGATATTAATATTTTATGATAATAACAAATTCACTATTACTACTTCTAAAAACAATACTGCTTCTTCTACTAACAATAATATTGCTGTTTCTACTTCTACTGCTAGTAATTATAATATATGATGATGAAGATAATCATACTAACGTATATTAAAATTAAAGATTATCTTAAGACAGTCATAAACATCAAGCATACTTTTCCAAGTTTCTTTATCTAGGTTTCTCAAGACATCATGACGAGACATGTGGAAGACTGGAGTTGAGTTTATGTCTCACACCTAACAATCGCGTCACGCATTTGCTAAGGAGTCAGACGAAAGCCGTACAGATAAAGTTCGAGTCGTTTGAACTGTACTTACCCTGCAGTTACCCTGCAGTTCCCTTCCGGTGACGCGCATGCACTCTTTCATCCCCAGTATACCGGACATTCACTCCTTCCGCTCCTCTCCTTTAGCCAGTCTTTAATTAGAAAACTGGACGGCAGTTTGCCCTTCCTGAAACCGATCACAACCCCATGGCCTGCCTTTTTACTTATTTTTGCTATTACCCATTACATTGAAACGGATTAGCACATTAAAATTACTTTCTAGCTAGGGCAGAAATGCATTTTCAGCAATGAATTCATTAACTAAATATCCGAGGCTATTAGCCAATAAAATTAACAGGAAAAGGGAAGATGGTCGTGTGTTATAAAAGTCCGTTAAGATACTCACTTGTCTAACATCTGGGAGAACTGACGACATCGGACCGTTGAGCATACGAACTGGTTCAGTTGTTTCCTGCCATTCTTCTAGCGATTACCAAAATCTTTTACGATGCTGGCTAAGTTGATTGTTGTTGTCCTGTTGGGCGTTGCTCTTGCTGAACCAGGTGAGTTGAAAACATTTTTTAAAATGTACGTTAGATACTCTTGTGTTATTTAGGAATTGTAATAACTTTTTTATTTTTAAATATGTTTGTATGTTTCTGGCATTTGGTATTGTTTAGGGAGTGAAAGGATATTTTGTATTACTACACTTGTATGTTTCTTGCCTTTGGTATTGCTTTGTAAGAATAATGTCGACACTTACATCTACACGTTTAATTGATGACGTTATTTTCACCAAGGGTAAACAGAAAAACATTAATTCATCGGAACGCATTTCTCTTGATAAAGAGTTTACAAAGTAGAAACGTATTTCTCTTGATAAAGGTTTGTACAAAACAAAAACGTATTTCTCTTGATAAAGGTTTGTACAAAATAAAAACGTAACAAATGATAACTATCCTTTCAAAAGCTACGAATAATAATTTAAGATATTTTAATTTTCCCAATTTATTAATTCTCTTTCTTTTCTCTCTCACTGGCTTTCCCCTTCTCACTCTCTCTCTCTCTCTGCTCTTCTTCCCAGTTTTTGGCCCGATCTCTTATTCTCACTTTCTTTCTCTCTCTCTCCCTTCGTTTTCTGTCCGTCTCTCTCTCTGATCATTTAAAATTTCTGAGCGATAATTTCTTCTTATTACAGAAGGCGAACAGGAGACAAGGCAAATCTCCGTGATTCCAAACAATTGTCCCAGTATGTATACATTATGCCTACTAATTTGTCCCAATATCTATCTATCTATCTATCTATCTATCTATCTATCTATCTATCTATCTATCTATCTATCTATCTATCTATCTATCTATCTATCTATCTATCTATCTATCTATCTATCTATCTATCTATCTATCTATCTATCTATCTATCCATCCATCCATCCATCCATCCATCCATCCATCCATCCATCTATCTATCTATCTATATATTCTAATCTAATCTAATCTAGTCTTGTCTTATCCTGTCTTGTCTTGTGTATATATATACACACACTATGTCTACTATTTGTCTCAGTTTATATACACTATGTGAATGCATTATATCTCTGTCATAGTATAATATGTATTGAAATTATGTATATTACAAGTGTCAGAATAAATACTTTGTATTTACCGCACGTACCACTATTTATAGAAAATATTTCTTAAATGTTCCATTAAAGTGTTTGATGGTACAACTAGAACATCCATTTGCGCTTAGTACACCATGAATAATAGCATTTAATTATTGCCATGCATACCTCCCCCCACCCCATACCCTCCCAGCCAGTCATACTAAACTTGGTAAACATTGGTAAATACTAACCACTATACTGTACCGGTATGAGAGAGGTACCGGTTTTACAGATTGTTTAATGTTCTGTTTGTAATTTACCGCGTCAAAATCACAACCTCGACTATGACCGTCACTATCAAAACTGCATTGTTGTCAATATTAAACGATTTGGTAAAAAAAAAAAAAGAGAAAATATTGCATTTACTATAATTGTCACGAATTATCTTGGAGTGACTTTGTAATAATATAAATATTTACTAGTTAGGGATATAAAGTACCGCTGCAAGATATATACTACTAGTCATAAATGTATCTATATTTTTTATCAGCAACTGTTACACCTATTATAACAAGGAAACGCCGCTATTTAGACTCACACACACACACACACACATACACACACACACACAAACACACACACACACACACATATATATATATGAAAACGAACAGAGAACTGGATGATACAGTTATACCATAACTACAATTTACAACAATCAAAAAGATGTTACGGTACACTAACAGGTACAGGAGACTGAAACAATTAAAATTTAGTAAAGAAAATGCCACTATAGTTGTTGGTTATCATCATTGTCGTCGTCGTCGTCGTCCTCCTCCTCCTCCTCATTATGGTTATTATTATTATTATTATTATTTATTATTATTATTATTATTAATCATTCATAACTACAAGACACCACTCGTTTCTCTCACTTGGCGGATATGTGGACCGATGTAAACGTTTTCTCTCCACAACATTAAAGCCAAACATTTACCATCACACAATATTTCCATAGGTGGAAAACTTCTTATCAAAAGAGAAGATAAATCCGTATTTTAATCTATATTTAACGAGACCCCATCCACCTACTATCTCTCCAACAAAGGCTATCGATATGTGTAAGAAGTCCAATAAATTTATTGAATCAAGAATCAATATACAACTTATGAATATAATTAGCTTTGACATTTACAGAACTAAATAAACAAGTCTTATTTACTTTTCAACTGACAAACCATTTTTAAAAAGTTCAGTTATATTTTCTTACCTGGGTCTTGCCGGGTAATCTGAAAGTATATGTTTGCTTGATGCACGCTTGTTTCAGCGACGTTCCAGCTGGGCACTAATCCATGCGTAAGCGGTCAAGGTCGAGTATACTATCCTGTACCCAATGACCCTTACAAGTTCGTGCAGTGTGACGTTCTGGGCCGTGCTTACGTTGTGCAATGCCCGACCGGTCTATACTTTGATCAGGCAAGTCGTCTTTTCTCAATGAGAATATGTATTTTAGCTTTTGCTTCAAGAAAACCCACTTTCACTCCCCACCAATACATTTCTCTACTTCTATAATGTAAGTATTTTTTCTCAGTCTTTGGCGTGAATCTGCGAAATCAGCAAAAGGGAGAAGTGGTTAAACTCGGAGAAAGTCAGACAGAAAGAAAGAAAGAAAGGAAGAAAGAAAATGAATGAAAGAATGAATGAATGAATGAATGAAGTGTTTCTTCTTATACCAACGTACTGGACAGTAATCCACTTATTTCATTACTTTTTTCTTATCTTTAGAGACTGTAAATATTCCCAATATAGTTGAATAGGATGTTGACATTTACAAGATAATATTTCTTTTGATTTTAGGTGACAATTTCCTGCCAAGCTCAACAACAAACCGTGGTGGCCACAGTGACTGGCCCTTGTACTGCCCAGGCCATAGCCACTGGTCAGATCTATTACGCCTACAACAACGACAACACGAGGTTTTACGAGTGCACTGGCTTAGGTCAAGTGAGTGCAGATTTCGCTATCACCTGTTTGTAGACAGAGTTATCTGCCTGACTCGTCACTTTTCTCTGGATTCAAGATACTTCCTGCATCTTGCTATGGGATTAATTTTCATTGGTTTCTTTGCTCTTTGACTTTTGCTCTCTTCCTGGCTTTTTCTGCTACTTCGTTGCCTTCTGGATTGAAGATGATTTCAATTGTGAAAACTGGAATGCCAATTCCATTTGTAAGACGAAACTGAACACATGAAATAAGAGACGATAGATATAGTGTAGAGTAGAATAATATGTTTCAAAAAAAGACTAGGCTGTGTGTGTGTGGTGTGTGTGTGTGTGTGTGTGTGTGTGTGTGTGTGTGTGTGAGTGAGAGAGAGAGTGTAGAGTACGATAATATGTTTCAAAATGATACTAGGCCTTGTGTGAGTGTGTGTGTGTGTGCGTGTTATGTGTGTGTGTGTGTGTGTGTGTGTGTGTGTGAGAGAGAGAGAGAGAGAGAGAGAGAGAGGGAGAGAGAGAGAGAGAGGTAATTTACAATTTTCACTGTCCTTTTCCCCGTTTTATGAGGAAAAACTTCAGAGCAACGTCCTTGAAAATTAATCTCCATAGCCAGAGACCGGAAAGGTCGTAACTAGAAGTGTGGTAGTGCACGCTGTGTGATACTAACTGCAAAGAACCACCCGGTAACGGCAAGAAAACAACTAGTATCCAGCTATAAGATTGATGAAGCTTTGCAATGAAAGAATTCGTAACAGCATGCTGGATGCTAGTTTCTTGCTTGCCCTTATTGGATAGTTCTTTGCAGTGGTAACACAGCGTACACTGCTGCAGTAATAGTTATTACCTACAGTTATGTTTTTAAATAAGTTGCAAATATCGTACATGGTGAACATAATATATGGAAGATGTCATCATCATCATCATCATCATCATCATCATCATCATCATCATCAACACCATTATCACCACCACCACCACCACCACCTTTGGTTCTTGCGCTTCATATTTTACTGTCCAGTAGGTGACACATACTTGCGAGAATATTTATAATTTTATGATTTGTGTTTGAAACAAATACTTGAGGTTTTCACGCACCGAATTTAGGAGAGTGGTTTCCCTTAGTCCCAAACTTGAATAAATATGTTCTCTACGTCTACTTGTGTCCATTCTGTCCATCAGGCTCAGCTGCTTTCCTGCCCACAGCACTCAGTTTGGGACCAGAACCGTCTAGCCTGCGTGTACCCACCCGGCACTGTTGTTAACTCGGGTACCGGGGTCATCGTCTCTTCAACGGTACAGATCTGTGTCACTAAAGTTTAAAATTAAAATTTTCATTTTTATTTACGATACTAAAAATATTCACACGGTTAAATGTTACAAACGTCACCACGAAATGGATACATGAAAGTAGAAGTTATTATAAAAGGAGTTTATATTTATAATAATTGTTTCATATTTTGTCTGCAAGCCACTCCGTCGCTTTCGAAAGTTTTAAAATTGTTTGCCCTCCAGTGAGACTGAGCGACACCTTTCCCCTTCTTGATCGCTAATGTTACACTTGTATTTGATGTGGATTAGGGTAGACAACTCGCGATCATATTATCGGTGCTAGGTCTTAACATTCGTGTAGTATTCAGTTAATGGAAAAAATATTTCCCCCACTGGTGAGTAAATATTTCATGTACATACGTGTTACACATTTTGTTCAGCGAAAGATTGTGCAATTTTAACAGTCACGTGACGAGGCGGACTAAAATTACAGCAGATACAGAACTTTGTATTTACACATATTGGCACCAAAGTCTTTACATGCTTTTACGACTTTACGGGTACATTCGATTGTTAGAACAAGCATTCTTGAATTTACAAGGGCATCACAGGAGGACTTCGTCCTCAAGTAAATCTCGAAAAGCACGGGCCCCAACTTGTGTAAGTACGGGCCTAGTACTGGGACAGAAATGACGGTCATGAAAATCAGTCTTTTGTTTTCACTACATCATTTTTAACCGAACGACTGCATCTCGAGAAATCATCTTTAAAATGAACGATAATCGTTTGTACTGAGAAACTGAAGAGAAATATAAGAGAAATGAAATTCGGAGTGAAAGTCACCATATTATGTGGCTTTGCAACAAAAGTTTTTGAAGTTAGCTTTATCAAGAACATTACATTACCAGCAAAGTTGATTTCAGAATTGTCGTTCCATTGACTGAGGAAATACTCGAGGCCAATAATGTTGCTTTCAGAACTGTCGTCACATTGACTGAGGAAATACACTGGAGGTCAACAAAGTAAAACTAAAAAATCTCATCACATTTAAAGACCGAGACGTTTGGTTACACACCACCAAGTTAGTTTCCGACAAATCATCATATTTATTGACAAATTACACCATTGGTCAATTAGGTCAAACTAAGTCAACATTTTCTGATATATTGCACAAACACCCCAGGCACGCCAACTTCAGAAAGAACATAATAGCTTTTTATATTTACCGAGGGTTTACGGTCATGGAAAGAACATAATAGATTTTTATATTTAGCGAGGGTTTTCGGTCATGGAAATGTTGGGAAAAAGAACAAACGCATTGAGCAGAAGTAACGCAACCGGTCTGTAACATCACAAAGAACAGAAGTAAGCGGGCTGTCATAAACACAAAGAACAGAAGCAAAATAATTGATCTGTCACCAAGTCGAAGCAATGAAATTGGTCTGGCATACGTTTAAAAGAAGACGAACAACAACATATTTATGACGCACACTTAAAACGGACAATAAAGACTTCCACGATTGCCCTTACAAGAAATTAACTTAAGCAACAATTGAGACTTTCCCAGTGGTTCGTATTAAAATTATATTGCTTTGTTCCTCTGCACTGGCAAGGGAAATAAGTTATGAAGAAACTAGAATACTAGCTCTTTATAAATGTGTCATTAGTTAATGTCATTAATCTAACTATTCAATGTTAGTTTCTTTAATATCTAGTGAGAAATAAAACCGTTTATTACTCCCCAAATGTTATTAAAGCCAACCAATCATCTTGGGATACGGTTGAAACAAACCTGCAATGTTAATTCTCATTTCTATTAACTAATTTCCATTTTCATATTTTATTATTTTTGATTAGATATTGAATTGTATCACTTGAACATCGAATTAAAAAAGAGAAAATACCCCCCCACCATATCTATTACTATTTCGTTTGACCTTGAATGTTAAGTTCTTGATTAGATATGTTCTAAAAGAGTGAGAATAATTTTTAAAAAAATGAAAAATAAGATAATTATATATGTTTTTATATTCCAGCAACAGCTTACTAACCCTTGCGCACAACAGTTATTGTCCACCCGTCAATATTACTTTGCCCACCCGGACCCTACCCGGTTTATTCAGTGCGGATCCAGAGGCGAGGCTTACGTCATGACCTGTCCAAGCGGTCTGGTGTGGAACCAGTACTCCGAGAATTGCTCCTCTACTTTTTCTGGCACCATCCTTGTTTAAGACGTGAAGACTTCAACTGCCGTAAACCTGCTTGAGTCGCTTCAACCATTGAAAACAAAAATAAAACATTCTGATCTGCTGATCACAAGGGGCGGTATAACCATTGCCTGAGGAGGAAATTCTTCACGTCAAGTATTTTGCCCACGTCAAAGTATTCAACACAAGAGACATGAACCAACTGTAGATTATTGCAACAATTTATAGCAAGCAAGCCAAGATTAAGAGTTGTATATGTCATTTCTGTATATACCAGTACTGATGAAGAAAGATAATTTGCATGACTGTTTCTTGAAAATGAACATTAATTTTGCAAAGTAATACATTATTTTGTTTCTTCACATTGTTAGTTCCTGGAAATCAGTGATGTGTGACATGTATTCATCAACCGGTAATAAAGGACTAAAGCTAATTTAAATGTTCTCATAAATTTAACATACTGTATATCTCAGCATATAAAGAGGTGTATGTATGAAGGTGTACTTATTAGGACACATATAAAGTAGCAGACATACAAATGGACTGAGGAGGCAATGGATTGCTGGACAAATAGAAAAGCAGAGTTGCTTTGGATATACAGATTGATGGACAGACAAGAAAACGCAGCGATAAATGGATGAAGAGAAGTAAAGATAGACTGATGTATTATTGGACTGATTGACAGACACACAAAACAGATTGATGTGTGCGAATAGACAGACTGGTGGAGAGTCAGATGCATGAAATGAAATATAAATGGACAGACAGAAAGACTATTTATTTGTTAATAGACATATTGAGAGACAGATTTTTTATATGGATGGACAGGCTGGATGGTGGATAACGTTATTAATATGGCTGTGGACTAGATCTTCGCACTTATTTAAACACTAAAATTATTATAACAGAAAACAAATAAAATATCGTGTTTAATGTGAAAAAGAATTATAAACGAACAAAATAAATTTGCTAGATATGTAAATTCTAAGTCACATAAAATGCATTTCTATAAAATATATGTAACTTTTTTATTTAATTAAGATTTAAATACTCAGTACTCTATCGTGTAAATACTAACCCACACACCCCTCTTTCTGATCTGAGACTTGTATAATGTGAGGGCAGAAATACCATCTTCAAAATATATTTTATGTAAATTTATTATTAATAATAGTCCGAATTAAACTGCCTTCAATAACTTAGCTACCTTACGAGAGATATGGAGGAAAAGATACTACCTAAAGACAGCAGCATGCAATGACTAAAACACATTGATTTGCAACGCAACATTAGACTGAAGCCTCAAGTATAGATTATTTATATAACGTTTTATTTGACACAATAATAATTTTTTTTAATCGACTTAATGCAACATTAACTTAGAACTACGATCTCCACACGTCTGATTGATGTAGTGATTAGCAATACAAGGCAGAGTCTTCTAAAAATTAACCAGAACAGAAAAAAATAATGTTCTGCTACATGAGTAAATCGTGGATATTTTATTCCCAGGAGGTATCCATATATGTCATTTCAGTAGTCATCCCAATTGTAAGTTATGACATGGTTAGAAAAACATTTAGTAAAACACTTCTTCTCTGTACTAGTCAAGTTTGATTTTCAAATATAAATTTCTCTGCTTGTCTCGAAGTCCTCGTTCTAAATTTTATTATTCAAATACACTGTTCTGGCTGTATAGCATTTCTAGAATTGCTTGTTAAATTGTATTATTAAAATACACTCTTCAGGCTGTATATCATTTCTAGGCTTGCGAGTTAACGCATAACATTGTCTTAGTTTTCTTTATTTTTATCCAACCCTCTTCTCCCACCTGACGTGGATCTGACCCACTTTAAGTTGTCCTTTATTAACGTCTAAGACAAATAAACTAACATTAATTATATCTTACGGAAAACTGATTATTTCTTTTGAGCAATGTTCCTGTCTCTTCAATTGTATAATTATCGGGGTTTTTTTTACATCTACGATTCGCAAACTAAAAATAAATATAATAAGTTTAGGAAATTGATTCATGTTTCTTGTTTATTTATTTTTTTTTTAGCAGAGTTCGTGACTTTCCATTTATAACGTAACGCAACGAGATTACGTCACAGTTTATTAACTGCCTGAAAAGTGTCTTCAAAGTTATCCAGACTTAAGTTGCATGGTCGGATTGTATGAAAGGGGGAAGGGTGGCGAGAAGGGCTGTACGTTGATAAAAATTTAACAATGAAAACCCTATCGCGGCAAACTACACCCCTCCTCTGACTTCAATTTGTATGTCAAACTTTGCCTAGTATTTAATTGTATGTCAAACTTTGCCAGTATTTAATTGTATGTCAAACTTTGCCTATTATTTAATAATTAATCATTAATTAAGAAACTGCTAATGAAGACCAATTTCAATCTGACATCAGACACAATAAATGACATTTAATAAATAAACAGGAAAACTACAAACATTTAGGGATATAGTTATATTAGTAATGGGGTGAAAGTTAAAATCACAAAACACATGATCCAAGTGTTTCAGTATAGTATCCACTCTGCTTAGAAAATGAGTACTGATTATATAGGTCTTAGTGTTGACTCTGCTTAGAAAATAAGGTAGGTCTACTCTACTTTTAAAAAATGAGTACTGATTATATAGCACTCCGTACAGAGAAGAAGGTGTGATTATTATAAAAAGTCTTAGGGCTCAGTCAACTCAGAGTACTGATTATTTAGGCTTAAGGTCCACTATACTTAGAGACGAATTTGTGATTATGTAGTTCTTACTTTGCACCTTACTTAGAAAATGAGCAATTATTATATAGGTTTTAAGGTCCACTCTACGTAAAGAAGTTGTAATTATATAGGTCTTAGATTCCATTCTACTTAGAGAAGGGGATGTGATTTATACATTTATACAGATCGCAGTGTCCTTTCAAATTAGCGATGGAGTTGTGATTATAAGGTCTTAAAGAATGTGTAATTATATAGGTCTTAAATAAGGTGTAATTATATAGGTCTTAAACAAGGAGTAATTATATAGATCTTAAATAAGGTGTAATTATATAGATCTTAAATAAGGTGTAATTATATAGGTCTTAAATAAGGTGTAATTATATAGGTCTTAAATAAGGTGTAATTATATAGGTCTTAAAGAAGGTGTAATTATAAGGGTCTTAGTGTCCAGTCTACTTGGGAAATGAGAACAGATTATAATATCAATGTCCACTCTACTAGGAGAAGGAATTGTAATTATATAGTTCTTTTTTCTACTCTACCGACAAAATGAGTATTTATTATACATTTCTTGGTATCCACCTTATTTAGAGAAGGAATTGCGATTATATAAGTCTTAGTGTCTACACTGCTCAGAGAAGTAGTTGTGATCGTATACTTCTTTTTTTATCACTCTACTTAGAAAATGAGTACTGATATATAGGTCTTAGTGTCCATTCTACTTAGAGAAGGTGTGATTATTGTGGCATAGTAAATTTGCCTATCCCTATTTTAAAATTTAATTGTTATATAAATTGTTGGCTTGTCAGTTTGACCCGACCTTTGGCACTCATTGTGATGGTATTTTTGTAAGTGTCGAACGAGACGAGCCAATGGGCTGAGATCTATACATTTACATGCTGTAGAGAAATCTATTGTCTGATCATTTGAATTCGATGTGGCAAGAAGCCTGGTCTTGAAAGGCGGCTGTTAGCTTAATGGTGAGTTAAGTGACTGCTTGAGAGAGAATGGGCTTAGAAATATTTCTTGCACTTTTGCTATTGAATTGTTTTGCTTGTGTTTTTATGTAGAGATGTATTATGTGAGTAGACTATTATTTCTACAAATATTTATGTAGAGATGTATAATGTGAGTAGACTATTATTTCTACAAATATTTATGTAGAGATGTATTATGTGAGTAGACTATTATTTCTACAAATCTTCGAACTAAGCTGCTCGTATGTAGTGTGCTAACACTTGACATTGTTTTGATATGTAGTATTTATTATGCTGTGGTGCATGTATTGGGCTAATAAATACCATTACAGGAAACTGTAAGCTGAGACATAAATGTATAAATGAATGAAGTTTTAAAAAAATGTGATAAACTGGAAACTTAGGTTTTTGCTCCCAGATTACATATTTTTCAGGGTAAAGCAGCCTTTTCTCTCGTAATTTTATTTGAATCTCCTGAATCAATGATTGTGTACTGCTTTGACCAGTTAAGCAGTGTGTTTAAGTGTATAGGAATACTCTAAACTCCTTTGATATATCGTGACAATGTATATTTATATTTGTACAGGAGAACAAACTGCTTTTACATTTGTACAGGACAACAAACTGCTTTTATATTTGCACACGACAACAAACTGCTAATATATTTGTACACGACAACAAAACAAACAGGAAACACGTGACATGCTAGAATTTATATCTAAAAGGCACATTTTAAAATGGCCATGCATTTTGACTTGAAATATCTTTTAATCTTTTAAAGCAATAATTTATTTATATGCAATTGATGAAAAGCTGCACACGTGTATAACGATTTGTGTTCGTTTGTTTAATTCATAAAATTGTCATTTGTATGATTTGTTTAAAAATAAGAAATTTGAAAGAGATTTGCACAACTAATGGACATGTTTGGCAATGATGCTAGTTAAACAGAATTAAAATCTCTTTGCTTCTGTGCATTTTTCACGTCCTTGACATTAATGAAAACTGTTATTGATGCAGTAACTTAAGCATTATACTAAAACATTAATCAACAACACAGTTAGCGTTTGCAGAAAGCAGTCAAAATACTATGTTTCGTTTTATGTGTATCTTATTGACAGGTTTATTTTCTTCTTTGCATTTCGGTGTATTCTGTCCTGCAAAACTCATTTCCAGCAGTAGGTGTTAACAAAATAATATTTTATATAAAAATTAATGTTGACAATTTCATCAAAATTCTTTTCAATTTCAGTGTATGCTATCTGGTTAATTTTTTTTTACGTAATCGTGTTCATTACGTAACAAAATTTTGCCCATGCATTTGACGTCACGTATAATTATTTATTTATAAATTTATGCTATGAACGTCAAAAATTTGTGTCGATTTTTGTGTTTGCTATCAGGTCAACGTTTTATTTTAAAGTTTGTGTTTCTGTTGTGCAGCATTGCAAAACATTGTAAAGAAAAGTTGTACTCGTGTATTTGAAGTCACCTATAATTATTTTTATATAAATTAATGTCGTGAACGTCATCAAAATATGTGTCGATTTCTATGCAAGGTTATCCTAACAATTATCTTCTATGGAGATTATCAGGTGTTTTTTTTCTTGTGCAATACTGCTGTTCATTAACCGAGGATACCGGTGAAAAATGGGTTGGCGCAGGATTCCTCGTATTGATTCCAGACCAAATCAGGAGGACAGCTCACAATATTCATTGCACCCAATGGACCACACTGAATGAACTTGGTAGGATCAGGATGTGGAAAGTAGTAATGATTGCTTGCTAACTGCTGTGGGGTGCAGGGATTAGTGATCTCCTGTAGAGAGAAAACAAACTTTGAAACCACGAATAGACACGAATATTCACGAAACTACACGAATATTCACGAAAGTACACAAATATTCACGAAAATACACGAATATTTATGAAAGTACACAAATATTCACGAACATACATGAATATTCACGAAAGTACACGAATATTCACGAAAATACACGAATATTCACGAATATACACGAATTTCACGTCACCAGCACCCGGGATGGGGTAGTGGTCTAGCCGATGACGCACCGAGTTTGCAGGATGGAAAATAACAAACTCTCGCATACAGACACCACGATGTTCTTGTGGAGATGGTGAAACCCCCCAAATTATCAATAAACAAATAATTGACAAAAATGTTCTCTCGGCTAAACTTTCAGTGACCAATTAACAAAAATATGAACAATAACAATGCATATGAAGTGCTCGTTAAGCTCAAATGTCAAGAGCTGAAAGTCTTAATAAATATTATGACAAATAATAATACATGCATCAACAACTATCAAACAACCTAACCACCTACCTACCTATCTATGGAAATGCGCCACTAACTAAATATTACTACTCAGAGTTTGTGGAGAGTTGATGAAATCTGATGAACACACTAATTAATACACTCACAACTGTCCAAAAGAATATGATGAATATGTCCACGAATGATGGACGAAATCTGTATATAAACACGCTTCCCTCAAAATGAAACACAATGTTCCTCGGTGAAGACCAGAACTAAAACCACAATGAATGATTTCCCCTGATCAGGACGGGAGATATATGCATGTAGGCTGAAGATCCCGGGTGGCCTTTCTCGTTGATAAATGTAGAAAGCATTTTGCGTTGATGAACTATGAAAACGCAAATGGTGATGACCAGATGCCTAATGAAAGTGGTGATCACGAAGCCCAGCCCTGTCTGTCAGCTCCATCAGGACCCTGATGACAGCTGCCATCTGGGGTTTGATCCAATGAAAGACAAGATGTGGGGGTCACACTGACCTGAATCACATATAGACTGACTAGTTGGAAATTCAAACCACTAAACAGTCAGAGTCCGACACAACAGCGAACATTCGTAAAGTCTTTTCACTAAAATTCTCAAAAATTTGGAAAAGACCGGTGCTGGCTATAGTGCAGAGGAAAAACGTTGACATTAATCTGGGCGCATTAGAAGCAAATCCGATTGGAAGTTGATCTGGCAACAAAATTATATTATTAATATAACGCACATGTACAAGATACTTTCTTTCCAGTAGGTTTTCAATATTTTTTTATATAGTATTTGTAGTGAAAAGATTATAACTAAATTTAACAATTATATAACAATTAAGTTTAGAAATAGAGATGAGCAAATTTACTCAGCCACAAACTGTGCATCACGGTACATCTTACTCCAATAGAATCTCACTACTAGCAGCGTGATGACAGACATATTTACATCTGTGATGACAGACATGTTTACATATGTGATGACATTTTAACAACATAAATATACAAATTAGATGAGCAAATTACTAAAGTGTTGTGTAAGAAAATATTCTTTCTTCTAACGTGAATAATTTCAGAACAAAAATCTCTATTTCTATTTCGTAGAGTTTGTTCACTGACTTTTCAGCTATTACTCTGTTCAGAATGCCATTCTCTCAAGTGCCTAGTAAATATCCTCTGAATGTTTCTCTTGAAATTGGAAGAAATCTGGTACAATTACACCCCACAATTACACCCCACCTTCGAGAATGTGACTAGTGCGAGCTGTCCCGAGGTCCACTTCGAACACATTTGCATGCTTCAGATTCGTCATCAGTCGAATGTTATTTTCTTTTTCACTCCAAAATTCTGCTTTTACCCCTTCAACAGGTATCCATCCCATTCAATACAGAACGTTGCATTAAATTTAAAATATTATGTGGTCGAATCAAAACTCGAATTCTCAAATTTCAACAGTACACCATGACTGCTCCAGCATAAAGTCTTTTCATACATCAGTTTCTCCTTCCAGGCTGAAATGGCAAAAATCTTTAAATCCTACTCATTAGAGCTATTTTTCCTACTTGTAAGGAGATCCTAAATCAGTAATACAGAATGACTTTAAAACTCTTTACAAGACTTAATTCAGCATTACAAATGGCTTTATGTTTCCCCTTTGAGACTGATTCAGTAATATAGAATGGCTTTATCTCTCCTCTTTGAGACTGATTCAGTAATATAGAATGGCTTTATCTCTCCTCTTTGAGACTGATTCAGTAATATAGAATGGCTTTATCTCTCCTCTTTGAGACTGATTCAGTAATATAGAATGGCTTTATCTCTCCTCTTTGAGACTGATTCAGTAATATAGAATGGCTTTATCTCTCCTCTTTGAGACTGATTCAGTAATATAGAATGGCTTTATCTCTCCTCTTTGAGACTGATTCAGTAATATAGAATGGCTTTATCTCTCCTCTTTGAGACTGATTCAGTAATATAGAATGGCTTTATCTCTCCTCTTTGAGACTGATTCAGTAATATAGAATGGCTTTATCTCTCCTCTTTGAGACTGATTCAGTAATATAGAATGGCTTTATCTCTCCTCTTTGAGACTGATTCAGTAATATAGAATGGCTTTATCTCTCCTCTTTGAGACTGATTCAGTAATATAGAATGGCTTTATCTCTCCTCTTTGAGACTGATTCAGTAATATAGAATGGCTTTATCTCTCCTCTTTGAGACTGATTCAGTAATATAGAATGGCTTTATCTCTCCTCTTTGAGACTGATTCAGTAATATAGAATGGCTTTATCTCTGTTCTTTGAGATGATTTAAATAATACAGAATGGCTTTCATGTACCCACTCTTACCCGAATCTTGTTGTCTATTTCCTTTCCACATCATTTAAACATAATAAAATTAATGCTATTAATTTTAATTTAATTAGCCAGGAATGAAAAGACATTTCACTGACAATAAACCACGTTAAACACCTCATTCCGAAAGTGATTTTTGTAGTTTTGAATGTCAGTGTCATAGAGAGAATAATGGCGGATGAGAGAATGCGCACAAATGTGTCAGATCTAACCCTGTTGTACTTCAAATTAATAGTACTTGCAGCTCTCTGTCTGTGGTGACAACACTTACCTGAGTTCCGGTTGCAATCGTTGTGGCAGGTGTCCCCTGTGGTGTGTGAGTGTTCGGCTCTCCAGGGTACACGCAAGCAAGACGGCTCATATCAAACACCAGCTGGTCTGGACAGGTTAGTTCCCTGGCCTGAGAAATTAACGTTCACAAGCCGTTGCATGAAAACTTAATGTACTAATGAACACAACTCTCAAACACTTGATGCTAGTTCACTTTAGTTCGTGCATGATAAAACAATTATATATCAGTGTGGACCTAACTAGCTGACTGGTTATTTTTACTTAATGGTATCATTGAGTAAATAATTAATAGGTCGTGTCACATGACTAGGACATGGCTGCGATTTTCTGCAGGCTTGCTGTAAAGCTCTAAATAACACCTGTACTGGTTTGCAGGCTTGCTGTAAAGCTCTAAATAACACCTGTTCTTGTCTGCAGGCTTGCTCTAAATAACACTTGTTCTGGTATGCATGCTTGCTGTATAGCTTTAAATAATACCTGTTCAGTGCTGCAATTTTACTGTATAGCTCTAAAATTACACCTGTTCAGCTCTGCTGTTTACTGTGTAGCTCTAAAATTACACCTGTTCAGCTCTGCAGCTTTACTGTATAGATCTAAAATTACATCTGTTCAGCTCTGTAGCTTTACTGTATAGCTCTAAAATTACATCTGTTCAGCTCCGTAGCTTTACTGTATAGCTCTAAATAAAACCAGTTCATCTCTGCAGATTTAGACGTGCGTGCTCCGGGCACTATAAAACAGATGTCTACAGAAATAATAAGTTCATAGGTCCAGCGCACTGTAAAACAGATGTCTACAGAAATAATAAGTTCATAGGTCCAGCGCACTGTAAAACAGATGTCTACAGAAATAATAAGTTCATAGGTCCAGCGCACTGTAAAACAGATGTCTACAGAAATAATAAGTTCATAGGTCCAGCGCACTGTAAAACAGATGTCTACAGAAATAATAAGTTCATAGGTTCAGCGCACTGTAAAACAGATGTCTACAGAAATAATAAGTTCATAGGTCCAGTGCTCACAATTTAGGATGTGAAGAAAAAAAATCAACAAATAAACAGTCACAAATTTTATATTTATTTTTAAAACTTTAACTTTGACCAGTCATGTTACGAAGCAAATAATTCTACGTTTTATTTCATGAAAAAGAAAAATTAAAGAGAAATAATTCTATAGTTACCTGCAAAACACCAGTGCATTCGTAGAACTTTCTATTGTCTCCTGGATACGGAAAGAACACTTGCCCAGCAGAGACGAATTGTTCAGTACATAAAATACCGGCATCGAAGGTGGGACCCGGTGGTGCCGTGGTAAGGGGCTGTTGTGAAATGCATGAAGTCGTTGCCTAGGTAACCAAAACCAAGCATTTACTGATTAGTCTTTATCTTCTTCGCAAAATCTATAAATGTTTGGGCAAGGACTATAAACGGCATTACTTAACTTTTTGGAAAATAAAGTTTGACCTGACTTATGAACTAATGACAGACATTTAGTTTTGACATTTAAATATTCGAACACTGCCGATGGCAAAGAATAAACATTTTATGTGACGGTAGACAGCTTTAAACATCTGGACGTGATGCATATTAATTACAGACTGTCACGTGGTCAAATTAAACCTTCGGGCTTTACTATGAGTACAGACCTACACTTCACTTGATGGTAGACTATTTTAAACTTTTAGAACGGTGTTTGTGATTAAAAACATATTTTTTCCCACTCGAGATAAATTTAATTAAATTGACTTAACTGACAAATTCATCTGATTATAGAAACATTTACACGTTTGATGAAACGGTGATTAATGATAAATGTATCATTGATTGCCGAAAAACTTAAATATTTTATCGTGGTTGATCCTACACTACTCTCAACAACATTTTACATACGACTATACATTAATCACATACAGTTCTACCTCTATCAAAGTATATGGACTACACCTGTCACACATAGCATTTCACCGTAATTCTTGTGAACTAATAAGAACTCATCAGCGCACATGATTGTAGATCAATCCACTCGGGCACTGGACGACGTAAGCACGACCCATCAAATCGCACTGCACGAATTTTTCTGGATGGTTCGGCACTGGGAAATACGGCGACCCTGAGTCCGTACAAGGGTTAAAGGTCAACTGAAATGTATCTAAGAAAGAGAGAGAAATTCAATTCATATTGTAAATCTAACGTGAGCTCTGGTTATGATGAATGACATTGCAATGGCAATAAAACAGGGGAGACAATGATCGATCATAAAACATTTTTTAAGAAAGTCTGTTGATTAAAC
Organism: Sinotaia quadrata; assembly: GCA_028829895.1. Lineage (NCBI taxonomy): Eukaryota > Metazoa > Mollusca > Gastropoda > Architaenioglossa > Viviparidae > Sinotaia > Sinotaia quadrata. Next base: position 76,349,100 of record CM054179.1, read on the forward strand.
AATAAACTTTTCATATAGTTTGGGCATGGGGTTGTTTCATTGTTAGTTCTTGCTTACTCTCTTTCTTCATTCCGTTTGATGGCTGGTTTTGTTTATGAAAATATTTGTATGCGTATTCATTTCGCCATTAGGCTTGTTGTACCCCTGAAGAAATCTGCTTGTTTTATTGCTTGGTGAAAGGCTGTTGCCATTTTTGTTTCTTTATTTGCTTGTGCAAGTTTAAAGATTATAATGTGAACCGCCATCTTTTATATGTATCCATGATTTATTTAATATGCTATTTCTAAGAATTCCTTAACACGCCGCTTTAATATATTTGCTTGTGAACTGGCAATGTATTTTGCGTTTATAAATAGCTCTAACGTTTTGTAACCCTCTGGCTCCAGGTGTGGGAAACAAATTTAGAAAGTGTGACCGAAGGAAGAACGAGGGTTGGAAAGATTAGTGGTACTGTGGACTTGAAGGTGAAGGTGTCCGCCTCAAGCCAACGGAAGTCATCTTTAATTTGGACAGTCGTTAGAAGGAATTGGTGTAGCAGAGGTGTACCAAAACTCATTAGGTTGTGTGACTGGTTTTGATTTGATTTGATTGAATGTAGGGGACGCTTCCGGCTTCCGCCGCTTTCGCGCTGGGTGAGGGGGTTGTGGGGGAAAGGGAGGGGGTGGTTTAGCCCACTGGCTATGTCAAACTAGTTTTTATGTATCATTTCCAATTGGTCAGCTGTCCGCAAAGTTGTTTTTAGTGGTTTACTCATTACCTCATTACCTCATGCCTGGCCAGTCAAAGTTTTCATTGGAAATCTTTAGTTATAATCTGTTGTTTAATGATTATTCGTTGCCTTAATTTGTGTAATTAATGAATGAGGCCATTGACTGATTGAATATTTATCTGGGTCTTTGACAACAGCAGTCTTTTATGGCTAATTTGTGTAATTAATGAAAGAGGCCATTTACTGATTGAATATTTATCTGGGTCTTTGACAACAGCAGTCTTTTATGGCTAATTTGAACTCTAATCATTTAGTAAAATTGTATCTTATAGTAGAGTGAAATAGATAGTTGTTGATTGCTCTGCAACTACACTTCCTTAAATGTTGTAATGTTATCATCGTCTGTATTAATTATTTGATTGATCTTTTCTTATGATTAAATATTTATTATTAACTTGATATTATCATCTACACCATTTATCATCGTTAATAGCATGATCATAGTGTCCAGATGTGTGTGTGTGTGGGGGGGGGGAGATGAGCTATTGGGACTTAATTAAAGGGACAACACTTTAATGGAAAAACCTCTGGACATAGTTAACTAAATTGTAACCCAGGATTTTGTTTTGCAGATTGTTAAGGGTTGGCACCATTGCAATTCTTTATATGTTGAACAAGATTTGATGTGGGTTACCTTCCAGTTTTTAAAGTAAGTATGGGTTGTTTTGCTTGTTAACTTGCTTGCTTTTGTGTGCAATACCTTGTTTACAGTGAAAGAACAGAATCATGAAAATGTTAGAGGTTGGCAATTGAATTATTACCTGGGCAGTCAGTAGGAACCTGTCTTGACCGGACTCCATTGTCTGAAAAATATCCACAAAAGTGTCTGATTCACTAAAGACTCGTTCACTATCAAGAAAGGTTATGGGGAAATCTTTCCAACGCAAAGTAAGTAAAAAATAATTAAACTGATGAAGACGAAAAGAATGTTTATTAGTTTTGTCAGTGTAGCTGTTAAAGCACCATTTGAAAAGATTATATAATACACAGGCGGCAGAGGTCTCAGGAAAATCACATATGTCATTGAAGGAGAATTATATGCCTGGTGGATCACATCCGGAATAACAAAAACGATGGGCCACTGATAGAAGCAGTAAAGATGAGTGAATTATACCAACCTTCACAAACAATGATATAAACATTAACTAAACAATCAAAACAGGCATTAGCAAATAGATGGAGCCGAATGGCCAGTGTGTGCGACAAACGAATGAAATATCAACAAAATATTCAACATTGAGATGGTTAAGAGAGGTAGGTTTGAAAGCAGAAACAGAAGCACTTACAACAGTTGCAAAAGATTCAAGCACTAAACACAAACTCACACCAATCGAAACTCATGAAAATCTCAAATGATTCCAAAGGGAGTCTCTGCAAAAAACAAACAAACATGGATTAAATAACAGAACAGATTCTATCTGGATGCCAGTTTCTGGCTGGAACAGAGTAGACACAACAAAGTAGCAAAGTCCAAAATAAAAACATATGTGAGAACTATGGAGTAAAAACCCCGGAAAGAGCATGGATGCACCAGCCGGAAGCAGTCACCAAAAACTGAAGAAGTCAAAACACTGTGGGACTTTGAGATAAGAACAGAGCAAGTGATTCCTTCGCGGAGACCAGAAATTGTAGTTCTCAATAAGTCAAACAAAACAGTAGCAATCATCGATGTTGCTGTTTCAAGCGACAAAAACATAAAAACAAAAGAAAGAGAAAAATAGAAAAATGCAAGAATCTCACATTAGCAATTCAGAAACTGTGGAATGTAATATTTACAATAAGTAATACCAAAAGTGATACGATCTTGGGGAAACATAATACCTAAAATGGAAATCTATCTGAATAAAGTACCTAGATAACAAAGAATTGCCCCACTACTAAAAGCAGCACTCCTCGGAAATGTTCACATCCTCCGTAAAACCGTGGATCTCCCAGAATCTTGGTAAGATTCCGAGACTTTGATTCATAACCGACAGTTAACAAAAGTGAAAAAGGCTGAATAATAATAATAATAATAATGAAGACGACGTTGATGATAATAATAATGATGATGATGACGATATTAATAATAATAATGATGGTGATAATGACGACGACGATAATAATAATAATAATAATGACTACGATGATGATAATAATAATGATCATGATAATAATAATAATATAATTATTTAATGAATAATTTAATATTATAATGAGCGCTATTCAAAAGAATAAAATTTATTTATATTTGACGAAATATTAATTTGTATCAATTAGTATGCAAACCCAGCATCGACAATTTTTGTTACACGTTTAGACTGTTACATTATGCTCTTGCTTGCTCCCGATTGATCAGACGTCGTTCGATGCCTACTGGCTTGTTTTGTCGTGTGCTACAATGTTCTGTTTTTGTATGATTTTGTACGATTGCTAGTTGTTTTTAAACGATTAAAGGCTTTCATCCAAAAAGTTGATATTTTGCTTTGGTTTTCTTTGTCTGTCTTTTAAAAAAAATGGTGTTCTCAAGTAACATTTGAGGTCCCTATATGGGACATGGAATTATGACTATTGTACCTACCGATATTCGACGCAAAGGAGGAACATACAACGACAAAAACCTGAATAAACCGGGCCAGCATTGTCTCTGCACACATAGACTTGAACACAGACATCGAAGTTCTGCGACGTACCGATCACCACCTTCTGTTTGCTCCCAACCTGATAAAAATCCACGGCCTTGCCCTTTACAGTTTTTTAATCTCAAGCCGGCGGGGCGGTTGGAAAAACTGGAGAATATCTGGGACACGGTTTTAAAAGTATGCCATGTGGATGAGACAAGAAAAAAGTTAACGTGTTCATGGCACTAGACCTTTTCTGAATACAAAACACAAGCAAAGCAGTTTTCATTTTATTTACATATATTTAATCGTTTGTAATTTAATTTAATTTAATTTAGTGGTATATCGATTTTCCTCCAAAACAACATTTGTTAGGGTGTAGCATCAGTGATTGTATGTAGAATTTGTGTGTTAGTCATTTTCTTATCTCTCTCAGTGAACGAATGTAGACTGTTAGAAAATCTGTGTCATACGATTCGATTTATAGATTCTTTTTCTCACGACTCTAGAACTAGAAACCGGAAATTGTCTCCAGCACGCCATTTGGCTCGAATTGTTGAAGCGCGTGCACTGGTAGTGAATTTGACCTCCCAGTCTGCACATTCACGTATTTATGAGCAGTAATATATTCACACAGAGTTTTATCCATTTTTTACAAGGACAAATTATTTAAACGACTGAACTTTGGGCACTTTGGTTTAAACTGCAGTTTTAAACGATATTCGGTTTACCGACAAATTAATTGCAGTGTTTTTTTAAATGAATTTGATTTACGAACGAAGTTAATGAAATGTCAGTAGGTTTACCAACAGTTGAAGAGAACTGCACTTTTAATGAACTGACATTTGGTTTGCCAGCAGTTTATGTGAAATGCACTTTTAATGAACTGACGTCTTACCAACAGTTTATGACAACTGCACTTTTAATGAACTGACATTTGGTTTGCCAGCAGTTTATGTGAAATGCACTTTTAATGAACTGACGTCTTACCAACAGTTTATGAGAACTGCACTTTTAATAAACCGACAGTTGGTTTACCTACAGTTCATGAGAACTGCACTATTAATAAAATGACAGTGGTTTACCTACAGTTTATGAGAACTGCACTATTAATAAACCGACAGTTGGTTTACCTACAGTTCATGAGAACTGCACTATTAATAAAATGACAGTGGTTTACCTACAGTTTATGAGAACTGCACTTTTAATGAACTGACAGTTGGTTTACTGACAGTTTACGAGAATTAGACTTTTAACGAAATGGCAGTTGGTTTAAGAGAACTGGACATTTTAATGGCACTGAACGATCGACTACTTTGTTAAATCTGCCTCCATTTACTGTATAACATAACGTTTTATACAATTGTGCTCAGATGCTGCTTGTTGGTACCCCTCATAATTAATTAATATCTTTGACGAAACAGCAATTGAGGTCGTCACTTCCGGTACCTCGTACAAGCCCCCAGAGGAATGAATTCCTCACAGAAAAAACAAGAATAGACTCAAAAAGAGATATTAGACAGATGTGATGATTACACTTATGGATGTCAAACTAGATGAAAATGAAATTGACAAAACAATGGACGAAACTTTATATAAAACAAACAAGGAAAATTAAGGTTAATAAAAGTAATTTCAGTGGTAAGTTACAAATAAGGTTTTTCCTAACTAATTCAGAGAAATAATTGCCTGTCCTAAGAATGTAGCTTGTTCTAGAAAGTTATTCAATGTCACATTTCTTTCCGTATCTTCCCCTTTATCTGTAGAAGTTACGACTCTCTGTAAGTTTAATGTACACACTCTTTTTTAATGCCTTGTTTTTAGGTCCTTAGAAATCCAAAATAAAGATTAGGCATTGCTGACTGACATGGTGTCAGCACGAAACTCTGTACTGCAGCAAACGCATAGTTCTGCCCACATACATTTCGCACGCAGCCAGCGAAGGTCTCAAGGTCGACAGTCAATAGGTGATTAAGTGTTTACCCGATCAGGTGTTCGGGTGATACATATATCCATCTATCCATCAACTCATATATCCATCCATACATCAACTCATATATCCATCCATACATCAACTCATATATCCATCTATCCATCAACTCATATATCCATCCATACATCAACTCATATAACCACGTGCCCATCCATATATCACTCCATCTTTTTATCTCTGCCCATTAATCTGACCAACCTTGTATCAGTCCGTCTTTCTGTCTGTCTAACAATCCATTGCCTCGCCAGTTTATTGGTTTTTTATGTTTGTCGACATATGCACCCGATTATACACTCCTTGTGTAGTATGATTTGTATGCATTGCAAGAAAGTTACGACAACAGTTAAATCATTTACAGTTTCGACCTTTATTAATGCCGCATGAATAATTGTCAAGCTTTTCTAATAACCCAGGAATAGACAGTTTGAAGAAACTACAGGCAAAATGTAACGTATATATGATTTTGTACCATTATCAAAGAAAGAACATAATTTTTTAAAAACTGTTATTCTATGTTTGCTTCCTCCTATGCCGGTTCACAGCACACGAATTGTAATAATCACCAAAAGATCGGTCATGTGACACTCTTTTCAATGTGCAGATTGCAATGATTGACGTGAAATGACTTGTGTAGGCAGTGACTCTAGTGCTGCTTGAAATGCTGGTGTCAGCATTTTTTTCAAGGGCTGAAGCGGCTCAAGCAAGTTTACGGCAGTTGAAGTCTTCACGTCTTAAACAAGGATGGTGCCAGAAAAGGTGGAGGAGCAATTCTCGGAGTACTGGTTCCACACCAGACCGCTTGGACATGTCATGACGTAAGCCTCGCCTCCGGATCCGCACTGAATGAATCGGGTAGGATCCGGGTGGGCAAAGTAATATTGACGGATGGCCATCTGCTGTTGTGTGCAAGGGTTAGTAAGTTGTTGCTGAAATTTTAAACAGAAATGATATATAACTTTTTTTTCTTATGTATAATTTCTCACAACTTTAGCAAGTGTACATTTAGGAACAAAACAATGCAAAATCAAATCTGAATAATGTGCCTGTAAAACGGTCCAGTGTGTCTGTAAAGACTGTCACGTATGCCTGTTAAGTCGTAAATACCGGTAATATCTTGAGTTCTCGAAATGGCGTACATACTTGAGAAGACGGCCTGCCTCATGTGCAAATGCAAAACTGTCGATCTATAAAGATTTCGTCTGTCAAAGTGTGTGTGACTGTGGCGCACAGCCTTTCGCCGAAAAGACAAAAACGCCTGTGCACTGCACTGTCAGGTTCTGTTGACTTTGCGTCTTAACCCCTTCAATCCTGACGTTAATTCATTTATCTCTGGCGGTGGTAGGTTTTATGTGAGTGAAGTGAGATGATGACAGGCGCAAAATGCCCACGAATATAGTTCACTCATTTGAGGATAATTACACTCACACGAAACACTAAAAAAATCCAAGTTCATGTGGAAAACATTATCTTCATCGAAATGAACACTAACACTCGATACTGAAAATCTAGCATCACTAACATGATCGAGAGTTGCGTCCCATGATCCGCATCAAGCACAGTTGTGGCATTAGGGCGGAATAGGTGTCGCTCTCTCTTCTTCTTAACTTGAGATGATGGCAGCTTGCGGTCTGGCCGATGTCGCTGCGTCGCTCACTGGATATATCGGTGTGCAGGGCAAACAAGCATGAAAGTCGATAGCCATGGCTTACGGGTAATAACCAAGTATTGCGTAAGCAATAATTCTAAGCGTATCACAAGCGACATTCCACACCTCAGTACTGTGGCTATTGTGTCTTTTATATTACCTTTAACTAATGACCCTATGGCACTATATTGGCCTTTTGGTATTAATTCATTACAACAAAATGGGATTACAAGAACTGTGAATGAAAGTGGTAATTGTAGAATGAAGTGCTAAAAACACTGAGCATGTGAATCTTATTTTTTTTCTAAATTGTAACTCCAGTGTAAAGTTCAGTTTGATACTTTATCGACAAAGGTATTTACCGAAGAAGTGGTGATAATTCCGGTACCCGTGGTAACTGCGGTGCCGGGTGGGTACACGCAGGCCAGTCGGTTCTGGTCCCAAACTGAGTGTTGTGGGCAGGAAAGCAGCTGAGCCTGATGGACAGAAGGAATAAATCCGACCAACACAACATAGTTATTAAAGTAAGAGGTAAGGGGTAAGGGGAAATCACTCTTCTTAGCTCTGTGCACGAGTTAACATTAAATACATTTTCGGAAAACAAATTATATCATAAAATGTTCTGTTGTCACATTTCTTAAGACTAAATGTGAATGTCAAAATAAAAAGAATAAAAAGAAGAATGAAAAGAAGAAGACGAAGAAGAAACTCTTCCACATTATTTTGTTTAAGAAATCCTCAAACATGTTCGAGATTTATCTAGAAGCAATAAGTAGTGTTGCAAGCATGTAGATGTTTAGATTTTCGACAATAACCTGTAAGTAACAACAAGAACAATTCAGTAGCGGCTTAAAGAAATTAGCAGCCAAGCATATCTTTACTTCCTTCGTTACAGATCTTTATAAATATAATCGTGAATAGCTGATAATCAAAATGGAAGATACACTGAAGTTTTCGGCATAAGACTATTAAAGGGACATAACTGAAAAATAGGAATTATATTTCGTTTCTCTCTCTCTGTTTCCCTTTTTCCTTCTCTCTCACATAGACAAGGTTTCATCTTTCTTTTTCAATGCGCATTAATTCACTCTTTCAAAAGGAATAAGCAATCTGATTTTCACAGTTAAATCAATTATAATTATCAGCTAAAGAAGAAGAATTGCGAGAAAAGGCGAAGAACTAGAGAGAGAGAGACAGATAGAGAGAATGTGTGTCATGAAGCCTCATAAAAGCGCACAACGAAGAAAAGAAGGAATGAAAATGAAGGCAAAGATAAAGAAATACTCAAAAGATCAAAGGAAATGTGAAGAGCTAGAGAGAGAGGGGGAGGGGCAGAGAGCAATGAAGTCAAAGGGATGTCAAGAACCAGAAAGAGAGTCATGAATCAGAGAAAGAAAGAAAGAAAGAAAGAAAGAAAGAAAGAAAGAAAGAAAGAAAGAAAGAAAGAAAGAAAGAAAGAAAGAAAGAAAGAAAGAAAGAAAGAAAAAGAAAGAAGGAAAGAAAGAAAGAAAAAGAAAGAAAGAAAGAAAAGAAAGAAAGAAAGAAAGAAAGAAAGAAAGAAAGAAAGAAAGAAAGAAAGAAAGAAAGAAAGAAAGAAAGCTAGGGACAATGAAAATGAAAATATAAAGACGCTGTTACAATATATATATGAACAGAAATAAAAGGGGGCTCAGGTAGCAGGATATGTTCTAAGATATAGCTTTTGATTTTTTTTCATATATATGCAGGTAGGCAAAAGTGTCTCTTTATGGTCTATTCAATCTGATGACGAAATCTGCACTCACTTGACCTATACCAGTGCACTGGTAAAACCTCGTGTTGTCGTTGCTGTAGGCGTGATAGATCTGACCAGTGGTTATGGCCTGGGCAGTGCAAGGTCCGGTCACTGTGGTCACCACGGTCTGTTGTTGAGCTTGGCATGAGGTACTTGCCTAATAGAATAAATAAACAAGAAAAGCTATTCTGTTAAGTGTTAAGTTTCTGTTTATGTAAAGTGGGAATATTTAAATGTCTAAAACTAAAACAAGGTAAGGTGCCGCTCATTGTGCAGATTTCTGTCCCTTAAGTTTCCGAACGGACAAAAACTAGGTGGCAGAAATGGTCATGAAAGTTGTTTTTTTTTTCTTTGCGTTTCATATTCAAGTTCTCACTATCGCTGTTGTCTCAGACTGGCGCAAGCCCAACGATGAAAATACTTTCGTTCTGGAAAGGAGAGATAAATGCAGGGTGGTGTGGGAGGGGAAAGGAGAGATAAATGCAGGGTGGTGTGGGAGGGGAAAGACATGAAAGTTTTGAGTTTTCACCAAGTTTTCTTGAAGCATGTTTAAAATACGTTCATTTACAGCAGGCAACTCACCTGATCAAAGTACAGACCGGTCGGACATTGCACAACATAGGCGCGGCCCAACGTATCACACCGCACGAACTTGTAAGGGTCATTGGGTGCAGGGTAGTACATTCGAACTTGCCCAATTGTACATGGATTAGTAGTCAGCTGGAAGGTTGCTGAAAAAAAAGTACATGCATTTTCGTTTTCTGTACATTACTTAAACTTATGTTGATTAATTATGTAAACACACAAATATAAATTACATATTTTGTATAGAAGTTTTATATTTGCAAGGATCCATAACTAGTGATCTGCTTCTTATGTGAGTGTATGTATATATGTTATGCATGTACTATCTCAGTTTTCTCTAGACGTTATGGTAATTAAGATGATGATGCTGTCGGACAGATAGATGTTCGTGATGACGCTGTCGGACAGATATTTGTTCGTGATGATGACGCTGTCGGACAGATAGGTGTTCGTGGTGATGACGCTGTCGGACAGATAGGTGTTCGTGATGATGACGCTGTAAATGACATAGTAGTATAGGCCGTCTTTTAGGCCGATACCATTCGGTAGTGTGTGATGATTAGCATTTATCGATCGATGTACTGACCGTGATAGCTTCAAGTGGTAAGGGGATAATATAGAAATAATTATGACGTCATTTATGGTATGCTAAGAGACACTTATATACCTGGAATACCGTTACATAAACATAACAGGACACGACAGAAACATTACTTATCATGGGACTTGAAATAAACGTAAATGTATATTGTGATATATGTGATTAAAATATTTTTATATACGTATAACATTATATTTAATAAACCAAATGCACACACACTGAGAAAGAAAATAGACCTAATGTTTGTGTATATATAGAGATAGATAATGTACGTTGACATGTAGTAGAGTTCATGTATACACAGTGGGACACCTGGAACAAAATGTTATACATACTGAGACAATTAATAGACATTATAATTACATATAGGGATGTGCAATAGATAAAATGTAAATATACTAGGACATATAATAGATACAAATGAATACATACTTGGACGTGTAATAGACAAATGTAAACATACTGGGATGTGCAATAGACAAAATGTATACATACTGGGGCATGCAATAGACAAAATGTATACATACTGGGATCTGTAATGGTCATAATATATACATGCTAGGACGTGTAATAGACAAAATGTATACATACTGGGTCATGCAAAAGACGAAACGTAAACATACTGGGATGTGTAATAGACAAAATGTATATATTTACTAGGACACGTAGTAGACATAAAGTATACATATTGGAACATGTAATAAACTAGGAAGTTTAATAGACAAAATTTATACACACGGGGACAGTTGTTGGGAATCACGGAGATCTGTCTTGTCTCTCGTTCGCCTTCTGTAATAAGAAAAATTGCTGACTCAGTGAAATTTCATGAAAGGAGAGACCATTGGGCAGAGAGAAAGAGAGAAGGTGAAAATGAAATAAAAGCAGGTATTATAGGACAGAGGGTAAAATTGAGAGAAAACAAGAACAGAGTGTTGGGAAGAAAAATTAAAATAAATATAACTAATAATTACTCGAGTTATATCAATACATCCACATTATTAAAGTTTCTGTTGTGCACAAAATGTGACAAAGAAAGTAATACAATGAAACGGTGAAATGATCTAATGTTCAATAGCTTGACAACAGTAAAACTAACACTCATAGACTGGACGGAATAGATGGAAATGTCGAAACTATTGTTTAATCTTCTTATGCCGTACAAAAGAACAGAAGTCATCTTAATATTATTTTAATGCGTTACATACTTACCTGGTGCAGCGCAAGCCACGCCCAACAGGACGACACAAATAAGTTTAGCCAGCATCGTACTAGGTCTTGATAATCGCTTGAAGCAACGGCAGAAAACAACCGAACCAATCTCCACAACAGTCCGATGTCGTCTGTTTTCCCAGAAGAAGTTGGACAAATGAGCTTCTTAGCGAACTTTTATAGACACGACCGTCTTCGCACTACCGATTAATTTCATCTGCTAATAGTTTCAGGAAATTTAATTAGTAATTAATTAATGGCGGAAATAGCCCATCACTGTCACTACTATTAGGTAATCTTAGTTTCAAAGTACAGCAGGGGTGTTGGGCTAGGGGTGGCAAGAAGAGAAGGAGGCCAAGGGTTGTAATCTGTTTCAGGAAGGGCAAACTGCGTCCAGCGATCTAATTAAAGACTGGTTGGGGTGGTGAGCGGATGAAGGATACACCCGATTTGGCGTTGATGAAAGAGGACACGCGCGTCAGCGGAAGGGAACCGCAGGAAAGTACGAACGAAATGACTTTATCGGGTATGGCTTTCATTTGACTCCATCCAGAAAATTCGTGACGCAATTGTCAGGTGTGAGACTGTTAAACGCACCTTATACACATCCTCGTCCTCCTCGTCGTCGTCGCTGTTGTCGTGAACACCATAATTGCCGTGTTCATCATCATCGCCGTCATTCTTCTTACTTCTTGTTATTAATGATGTTTGATTCTTGTTACTTCCTTTTTAATTTCATTGATATTTTGGAGAATTTTATATAAGTTAATATTTTTAATTTCTTGCACTATAATTATTTACATACATTATTTTCAATAACATGTCCATCACAACAATCATCTATTTTACTTTATGGCGTTTTAACACTAAAGTTTATTCTGCAGAAATAAAACAAGAAAATAGCGCAGTAGCAGCATGATATTCATACATTCATTAATACGTATGCAGACCTGCTAAATCCCTTGCAGCTTGTAGATAAAAGCCGTATAATTAATGATAGCCTTCAGCAAGTCAGACGTTTGGTACATTCCTTGGATCCAAATGCTGCACGAACTCACATTATTAAACCTAACTCTAGCCCTAACCCTAACCTTAACCCTAACCCTAAATTTAACCCTAAACCAAACATAAACCTAACAATTAACAATTAAGCCTTAACCCTAAAAATAAGCCTAACAATAACCCTAACCTTAAAGCCTAAACGCTAACACTAACAATAAAGCTAAACTTAACCCTGAAACCTAAATCCTAACCTTAACCCTAACCCTTAACCGAACACACCGTACGAGGTGACAGGAAAGGTAAAAAATACATAAAGAAAACAAATTTTTTGATTTACCCCACCTGACGGTGACATATATATTTATATATATATATGTATATCTGCTTTCCCTCAGGAAAATAAACAACAATATTTGTCAGTGAAGACCAGAACAAAAACGATGAATGATCTCCCCTGGTCAGGATGGGAGCTAGAACGCATACGCATACACACACGCAGGTTGAAGAACGCAGGTGACCTTTCTCGTTGATAAATGTAGAAAGCATTCCGTGATGATAAGCGACGAAACAGCAAATGGTGATGACCAGATGCTTGATGAAAGTGGCGATGGCGAATGTCACCTCCAAGCCTGACCCTGTCTCTGTTAGTTCCGTCAGGACCCTGATGACAGCAGCTGTCTGGGGTTTGATCTGTTGAAAGACAAGTTTCGGGGTCGCGCTGACCTGAATCACACAAAGACTGAATAGCTGGGGATTCAAACCACTAAACTGAGTCCAACACAACGGTGAACATTCGTAGGGTCTTTTCACTAAAATTCTCAGAAATTTGGGAAAGACCAGCGCCGGCTAGAGTGCAGAGGAAAATCGTTGACAATTTTGCACCTTCCCTCTAGCCACATATACACAAACTCTGCCAGAAAAAAGACGTCTCCAATCCTTATAAATGATCAATGTTTTTCCTTGAACTATTGAAGGTTCAAGATTGTTAACACTATTGTGTGGGTGTATTTTCACCTGTTAAAGGTGCGTTTTCATTAACTACACAAAAGAAATGAGTAACTAAATATAGCCCTATCTCAATAACCCTGCTAAAAGAAATAAATAGTTAAATACAACTCCTCTCTACACCTAACATAATCAATGTTCATCAAAATGAACAGATAAAACATTGTATTGTACCGATACATGCACAGCAAATGTTCATGCGTGCAAACGCTCTGACCATGCATGTATAGATACTGCTTTCAATCACGGAAAAGAAACATGCTCTTGTGACTGACTGCAAGGGAAATAAAAATTTTAAAAAATTAAGAAATAAATTTAAACGATCACTTCCCTTTAACCATGACACTACTTAATATGACAAGAGGAAAAGACTGGGGAGCAGATACACACACACACACACACACACACACACACACACACACACACACACACACACACACACACACACACACACTACAACTAACTGTCTGGGATACAAAATAATTTAACTCATCACATATGTGAGAGGAATGTACATAAGAATTATATCTTGATATTTCTATTTAATCAAGTTTGTCATTATCATTACTATTTTGCATTTGAAAAGCTATGTTAATTCTATTGTAACTTCATATTAGATTGTCATGTTGAAATTAGTATGAGTACTTACTGTATGTTTTCTATTTGAAATTAACGAACCAAATGTCTTATAGATTACTAACCCTGTATGAATAGATAATTTTATTGTCAGTGTTAGTGTGGATTTAATAAACTTGGAACCCCAATTTTATTATTAGTCGGAGTGTGTCACATAATTGCTTATGATGCCCGCGCCCACCCCTCCTCTAAAAATAGACTACACATATACCTACTTTCTAGAAAGGCTGACCCTTATCCTTTGGCATGAAACATACCTGAATGTTCCAGACACTCATTCTAAACTAACCAATCAAAGGCAGGTCAGCTACACAAACGAATATACCATAAACTCACTTGCTTTAATCCAGCTGACCATTATAGCAACATGTATTTTGGATCCTGGCCTTAAGAATCATATTGTTATCTCTTATTGCCATTTATCTGCACAGCAGGAAGCCATCCTCTGTCCGTATTACTGCTGAAGGTATGTGGTTTTCCTCGCCTAATTAATATTATATTCGTGTTTATCTCTTGAAATTAGTTATTTTTTATATTGTTATATTTCATTTATCATATTAAAATGTATGATGGAAATGTAAGTAAGATTTTTCTGTCATAGAATACACAAAGACGAATTCTTAACCCATGTATATTTTACTGGCATATTGGCACTTTATCTCAGACATTGATTGATGAGCATTGAGCCACAAAACAAAGACAGAAAAGAACTATCTTGAATTTTGACTTTGATGAGTATTGCACCGCAAAGCAAGACCAGAGCAGAACAACCCATGAGCCATGGACCGGTTCAATGGACCATGTGCGCATCTGCTAATGACATTCACTGAGACCCATAAGTCAGCTGACCTAAAGTCACGTATTTATGAAGTCAACAACCGCACAGTTTCAGTCAAGATTCAATCGAATTCACTCAAACTTTAATCAAATTACTTTCATAGTTCACACAGAAACATTCAGTGTTCTCTTATAAACTCATTTATAGTTCGCTCATATGAACAAACCAAATTACTATAGTGCCATATGACTCAAAACGAACATTCTCTTACGACAACACATGGTCGTGATTATGCACTATAAACATTTAAGTATAGAACTATTTACTAGCTGTAACCAAACTGTCACATGATATTTACTAGAGGTAACCAAACTGTCACATGATATTTACTAGATGTAACCAAACTGTCACATGATATTTCTTGTTGAATACATTTATTGTTGATACTTACCACTCTTGTTAGCAAGACTCACTTACATGTTATATGTTGTAGTCTGTCACCTGTATTTATTTACATCCTTGCTGTATGTATCAGGAGGAGGCTTGAGGTCACTTCAAGAACTATCATTCCTCTATTCTACATTATTTATCTTCCATCTTTCTAACACGTGTGGTGTGTTTTAGCCTAAGCTTACGGGCGGCCCGGATAGTGGAGAATTAACATCTTGCCCATCTCCCAGCAAAACGTCACAACCCCCACCCCTTACAAGCCCTAGCCGTATCACGTTAGATGACAATGACGTCATGAGAAGACAATACCTAAGAGTGACGGACAACTTTTGACATCGACAATCGTACGGAGACAGTGTACGACAAGTAACAACTAGTAATTTATAGACAACTCAATTAAAATTAACCAAATATTTAATAAAGGAAGAAGACAAATAAAGATTTAAATTCAAGGTTTACATAAAAAAAAATATACTTCTAAATCTATCTAAACATGTTGCACAATTCTGTAATTGCTAAATTGGTCAAACAACAAATCAAAGTTTCACATTACCAGTCGTACTAATTTTCTAATATAACAATCTCAGGCACAGTCAAGGACAAGCAAAATTACAAAATGAAGGTTTCTTACAATAGTATTCGAACATCCATCCAACCAATGGATATTCACAAGAGAATATCACCTACAAAGCAAAGCTACAATTTTGTATCATCGTGCTAATACCTAATGGGGTTTCTGCATAACAATCTTAGTCAGAAAATCCCTGCACGGTCGAGATATTTCCACACTAAATCTGCTCCATCAGCTATTGCCACACCATATACAATACTGATTTTAAGCCACACAGAACTCGCGATGCTTTCATAAACCTTAAAACTGTTCCATAGTGGGAAACTTAGCCTAGAGCCGTATCTTCTATTATGTTACAATTCTAAAAGAGCATCATTTTTATGTCAGCTGGATATGTCAGTTTGTCTGTATGCATGCCTACAGGTAACAAATTGTATTAGTTTGTTAGAAATATTAACGTTTAGTTGAGAGCACAACAAAGTATACATAAAAAACTTTGATTTACTTCCTAATTTAAACTTAACATTTACTTATTTTGAAAAAAAAAGTTATAGACGTGTTGAACCCCGTTCTGTGTTGCAGCAACAGATCTGAAGAACGATTTACGACATTCTGTATTGTGACAAAAGACATGAAGAAGTTCTAAAAATGATGCAAAATGTTTTGTATTGTGGCAAAAGATCTGAAAGTGTCCACTAAAAACTATGTTCTGTATAGTGGTAACAGATCTGGAGAAGTTATTTAAATGAAGCTAAGGTGCTCTGTGTCGTGTAAACAGATCTGAAGGTGTCCAAATGAAGCAGATTGAGTTGGAGTAAACAAATCAGTTTAAAAATATGCATAAGCAGTGCCCCAAATCGGGTCACTTTGACATTTAACAATTTATATAACAATTAAGTTTAGAAATAGGGATAGGCAAAATTAATATTGCGTTACAGATACTGACTCCGCTCATACCTTAATTTCTGCAAGCAGTGAGTTTGTAAAGTTTGTCTCAGAAATAAATTAAATCATGGAACATTGGTTGTTTATTGCATATATAAATGCTACTATTATACACGGGCCTCAGACAAATTAGTTCGTTGGAATTATGACATTTATTACATATTACATGTGAAAATGCTATTTTTAGACAGAACTACAAAATTAGGTCTTCAGAAACTGGTTGTTTGTTTCGTGTTTATATCCTGTTTTTTTTTTGTTGTTTTTTTTATCCTGTTTTAGTCTGATCAGAGACTTGGATTAGGACAGCAGAAAATATTATTTTGAAACTGTCATTGCAAATTGTTCCAACTGATAAAGAATAATTTTTTTTTTAAATGTGTATAGCAGCAAGTGTGTGTGTGTGTGTGTGTGTGCGCGCGCGCGCGTGTGTGTGTATGGAATCTGCCACTTATTTCCTGATATTACCTAATATTAATGTACACAGACATGTCCTTGACGCATCAGTCACGGTGAAAGGATTCCTGGCACAAGGTGCCAAAGAAAGAAGACGACGATGTAGGCAGAACACAGAGCGATGACGTTCTCTGTAAATAAAACACCAAAAGAAATAAACATCACACTGTTTACAAACACAAGACACGACAATGTATATGTATATGAGGGTCAAGACGCCCAATCGAAACTAAAAAAAAAACAACATACAATGAATATAATTAAACAAACATGATCCCGTCACCCATTACATGAATTTTGTAAACTTTAAATTAATTTTGCAGCGTCATAGTTCCCTTTAATGACGCTACAAATGTAGAAACTTTATCTTTCACCTGTCTATTTTTATGTGCTCTTTGGAACTGTTCACCTATTCCCAAATTACTGATATAAAAAAAAAACACAGTAAACAGGAACGGTTACAAACTGACGTTTGTCATGTCATGTCATGTCAGAAATAATCTGTCAAGTAAGTGGTAGGGATTGATCGAGTTTCAAGAATGATATACACATGGAATAAGTCTAAGAGAATTGCTCTATCTGTACACATGGAATAAGTCTAAGAGAATTGCTCTATCTGTACACATGGAATAAGTCTAAGAGAATTGCTCTATCTGTACACATGGAATAAGTCTAAGAGAATTGCTCTATCTGTACACATGGAATAAGTCTAAGAGAATTGCTCTATCTGTACACATGGAATAAGTCTAAGAGAATTGCTCTATCTGTACACATGGAATAAGTCTAAGAGAATTGCTCTATCTGTACACATGGAATAAGTCTAAGAGAATTGCTCTATCTGTACACATGGAATAAGTCTTAGAGAATTGCTTTATCTGTGTCATGAAAGGAGCTTTCATTTTTTTTATAACAATTCGAAATTTAAGTAAACAATTTAATAAAGTATTCTGTGTGAATGTGTCCTTAGTCGGAAGTGCAAACTTTCGGGGGGAAAGTAGAGATGGATGGAGGTTGTTCATGATTTTGCTGGGCATAAAACAAAAAAAAACCATTTAGGTACAAGGGAGAATCAAAGGAGATCAAAGGAGTTGCGTAGGGCGGGGTCAAAAGTCTAATTTTTAAGAAAGAGGCGTGGGTGTTTTGAGTGTATAAATACCTTCTGTGCCATTGACCATTACACAAATGCCTACTGGAAGAAGCTAGGAGGGGGTAGTGCCCCCAACACGGCTTGGGGAGAAAGCGTGAATAGACGACACTTTTTGAAGGTAAATAAGTGACTGAATGTGAGAAGATTTTAAATTATAGATTTTTTTCGTAGATCGGTATGTTTAAATAGGATAAATATATCTAGTCTTGAAGAAAGGACTTAGGGCTGCTTAATTATATAATTTCAGGGACTTAGTGAACAAGTACGACTTGGTGTGTGAGTACGACTTGAACAAGTGCAATTTGCTTTGAAGCTTGTGAGGACATTGACGCGCGCAATCTGGGCGTGGCCAAAGCTTCATTGAACGAACGCTAAGTTGAGTTTAAACAAATGAGGAATTGTGGTCTTGTCTTCCAAAAGTCTTCCTTGGTTTTTCCTAGATCTTCCTAGATCAAAGAAACAATGATTTTATTTTTAAAACAATTTACTAGAGATGATTTGGACAAATCTGATCAATGAAGAAAGACTGTAACTATGTTACACATGTTGATAATTTTATGCCTTATAATTATTTCTTTTCTTTAATTAAAGTTTTATTGTTAATTGTTTACACTTCTTACATGTCTTATTTAATGTTAATGTAGATGTTATGTAATGTAAATCCGCGTCATAATTGTAGTGTAGTATCCCTTGTAAGTTAGCGTCATTGTTGTGTATCTTTACTAAATTATTTTATATATGCAGTTATTCTGCATATACAGATACCATAATCTAATTACTTTACCTCAGAGGGAGATAAAACAAAAACTACGAGATGGATGCAACAAGAATAACATTCAGTCATCAGAAACGGTACTGCAGGGTTAGACTGGAAAGGTCGGACTTACCTGTATAATCAAAGATAGTGCTGCCGGCACAAATAATGTAATTCATCCCGTCAGGCAGAGTCTCACCAGCCATATTGAACGCCTGTGCACAATAAAGAAAGAGTGTGATATAAAACCTTGACGTTTGGCATTAGCTTAAAGTAAAACTTGTAAAACGTTGATATAAAACGTTGACGTTTGGCATTAGCTTAAAGTAAAACTTGTAAAACGTTGATATAAAACCTTGACGTTTGGCATTAGCTTAAAGTAAAACTTGTAAAACGTTGATATAAAACCTTGACGTTTGGCATTAGCTTAAAGTAAAACTTGTAAAACGTTGATATAAAACCTTGACGTTTGGCATTAGCTTAAAGTAAAACTTGTAAAACGTTGCGGCGCATATGTACTGAGTATAAGTGCTTGTAAGCAGAATCCTAGAAATAAATCCTCTTTTAAAATTTATCATTGTAATGCTATTTGTGACACAACGCCAGCCTAGTTATTGGTTATGATTATTATTCAATCATCCATAACTAATTACAAGTGATGATAATCTTAATTTATGTTATTATCCAGACGACACCACTCGTCTCTCTCACTTGGTGGATATGTGGGCGCTGTAAATGTTTTTTTCTCTTCCACAACATTAAAGATAATACATTCACTGCCACACAATATTTCCGTAGGTGGAAAACTTCTTTCCAAAGGAGGAAATAAATCCGTTTTTAATCTGCATTTAGTGAGCCCCATCAACCTAGTATCTCTCCAACATATGGTTATCAATATATGTAAGGTCAATACATTTATTAAATCAACAATTAAAGATGTAACGTATGAATATAATCAAAAAAACGCATTGACATTTACATCACAACATTGTTCAATTAACGAGGGACAATTTATCATAGCATAAACATACGCAGTCACATTAACAAACGTGCATAATCAAGTTCTACTTTTAACTTGGCTTCAGGACACACAAACATTGACAGCATCATTCATACAATCTTTAATAAATTCTGCTTCCAAAAATGGTTTATTTTGCTATGCGAATTTTTTTTTGGCCAACACGAAACTTGTCTTTGTTGCATTCTCTTGTAAAGATGAAGTTTTCACAAACACATCTTTGCTGTTGTTTCAACAATTTTTTAGCAGATCAGTGGCTTTCTTTTTGCAGTCCTTTGGGTTTAAACCACGCCTGCGTAGAACAAAAACACACTGATATTGAAGAGAGTGACTAAAATGATACGGTAGATATATTCATATCAGCACAGTTATTATTGTATGTAACAAGACTTGTGTGGCAGAGTAAATTTGCCTATCCCTAGTGAAACCGAGCATTGATGCACAAACAATCCTGTACTTAACAGCTTTAGAATTCAGCATCCAGATTCTACCACCAGTAGATCCAGATTCTACTACCACCAGTAGACTCTACTTCTGCTACCATTATGGCCACTGTTGTTACCTAGAAGCACAATGAGAAGCAGCCAGTTGGCAGATTGTTCTCTTCAGAAACTCTGGACTTTAGCTCTGACGGAGGGGTACATAACACTGTGCGTGGGGTGGATACGATTGATGTAAGCTGTAGTGCTTGCAGTCAGGGATGTTTGCGAAGCCAGGGAGGTGTCTAGTCTTGACGAGAATGGCACAGTTTTACAACTGATGAATAAATTAGTTAATAAATTCATTGTAAAATGTAGTTTCTGTTAATGTATAAGTAGTAATAAATTTAATGTAAATTTTAAATTGTGTTAACGTATAAAGTTAATAAATTCTGTACTATTCTTACCGGCTCCTGCCACCAAATTTCGATGAGTCGAAGCTTTATGACAAGGTTCCAGCCAACCTTTATCGGATCTGAATAAACACCGTACACCTTTCAAAACAATGCTGGGCTTTTAACTCATGAAACAAAGTACAGCAATGAGTTTCAGCAATGAGTTTACTGCAAATAAACATTCCAATCACTACTTTTCATAATAAATACTTTTATGTTCAAAATGTAATGCCATCACAAGGTGGGTAGTAAGAAATTAGCAGTAATAACCGAAGAATTAATTGAAGTATTACTGAAACCTCGGTTCAAGGTTAGTTAATTAGTCCTAGGCAACAGTAATAAGTTAATGATAGATGTAACTATGGATGATATATTGCAAATAACAATACAGTTTCTTGTGAAAGTAACAGTGATAAGGGGCACAAGCAGTATATACGGGTTAGTATTTGAACAAATGATGTGAATGCAGTGCTAGATCAATTACATTGGTAAGAAATATAAAATTTAATAATACGCTAATCATACTGGCTCAGTAAAATGAAGTTTTCTGTAAAATTATCTAAATTGTATTCGTTTTAAAAAAAAAAACTATGTTCTTTCTTTCTTTCTTTCCCCCAACCCCCTCATCCATATATCCATCTATCCTCCAATTATCCATCCATCCATCCGTCCGTCTGTCTGCCTGACTATCTATCTATCTATCTATCTTTTTCTATTTTCTATTTCAGATATCCATGGCTATTTATAAGATCTGTGTATGTATTTTGATTATGATAATAAGTAAAATGTATTTTTTTTCTTCAAACTAACTTCAGTATGTTTTATGACATCTTAGGTAATTAACAAGAAATGTGCCATTCCTCGGAAACCTTCATGACGTACTATAACATTAGATTTTATTGTGCTTGAAGAAATTTAATAATCAAAAGCCAAATCTGTGCAGTGCTATGATCCCCAGTTTCTTCCTACCAAGATGCATGCAGTAAATACGTAAAACGTTTGCAAATTTTACCCGTTTCTAATGGAAGCAATAACAACTTCACGCCTACTTCTGTCATTTTAATGTTTTTGACTACCTTAAGGCACAGCATGCAACTGTTATATGAATTAATCAATTCTAACATCTACCTGTTTAATATTTTAATTTCTGAAAACTATCTAAAGTTTACACTGATAATCTTTTTTTTAAAATATATGAGCACTTATGTATTCACAGTGGTACCCCTTGAATTCCAATCAGAAATGAGATAACAATTTGAAAAATTGATGTCAACATAATTTATGGCTTCAGACTGAAACAGTACACGTGTCGGCTTCAGAATCAAACACTGTATATAGTGAGACAAGCAAATTGATCAGTTGTTTTGTTGAGAGATGGCAAGATTGAAATATACAGGGATATGGCCTATTGATAATGCAGACAGGCGTCAATTTGTTCACATGTCACTAGAGGTTTTAATTAAATCAGGCAAAGTCTCACAATCCAGGGCAAAATCTCCACAATCCCTAATGAAGTCTCCTCAATCCTGGAAATGTCCCCACAATCTATAATCCCGGCGAAGTCTCCACAATCCTGAAGAAGTCTCAACAATCCTGGAAAAATCTCCCCAATCATTCTCTGCAATCCCTGACAAACTCTCTGCAATCATTAACTTTGTCTACACAACCAGTAGTAAAGTTTCCTTAGTCCCTGTCAAGGACCACACAATCCATGGCAAACTCTCTACAATCTCTGGCGATGCATATGGAATTATCTCGGCACACAGTATGTCGGGTACACACATCAAGTTAGCGGGCAGATCCAGTCACAAGCAGAATCAATTACACCTAAAACACCAGGCAGGTGGCCAGTACGAAGTAAGAAGTAGCAACCAGTTGTATCATTAATATAATACCAGGGAGCACTGACTTAATATTTCGTTCACCTGAATTCAACCTCACACAGATTACTGACATGCCAATACAGATTTATACTTGTTATTAAAACATTTTTAATTAAAAAAAAAATAATCAATCTTAAATATAAATGATAATATATCTGGAAATTTACAAGGTCTGTGAAAAAAAAGAAAAAAGAATCACACTCTCTGGTACGTTATACCACTTTGATCTACTTCGTGCTGATGACACTAAAATTAATGTGATAGTATGACCTTGACAAAATAATCATTTATGATTCGATCTGACGAATGTTGCTGGCTTGCCAATTTGTTTACGTCTGTGGTCATCAATTTATCCATAAATATACAGTTGTCTCTATAGGTTGTACATAGTTATGTACTTTCCAGTATTATTTTATATTTGCATTGTTAGATTCATTATTATGTTACATAAATTGAAACAAATATTAGGCATGCATTTTTTCATTGTAAAATAAATTCCACGACTATAAAACGTATAAATATAAAGAAATTATTGTACACCTACATTAACAAACTGCAAACATATATATTCGCGCATGTATCATTATCTACGTATTCATTACCATACTCACTATGATCATCATCTAAATTTTGTTGAAGTGTAAACTCATTTCGCCACCCATTTAGGCACGTCCTCCATGATAAATAGTTTTAAATTCAACAGACAGCTTGTTTGAGTTTCGTTTACTTAGAACTGTTACATAACATTGACTAAATCTTCAACTCAAAATATATATTATATTTATTTATAATGAAAAAAAAGGGCCTTGTTAAGTATTTATAAGTATGGTTTTTTTTAACAATTTTGTGAGATACATTAAGAAATAGCACTCTTGTATATTTAAATGTGCGAGAGTGTGTGTATGTGTGAGTGTGCGTATGACGTGTGCGTGTGTATGTAAGTTTGTGGATGGAGGTGGGTAGGTACCTGTGTGTGTGTGTGTGTGTGTGTGTGTGTGTGTGTGTGTGTGTGTACGTGTACGCTTGCATGTTTGTGTGCGGCGCTGAAAGGGATTGCCCTGTGTTTGTGTGTGTGTGTTTGCGTAATTCTTTATGTTCAGCTTTGAGTTATTCCAATATCGTGCAATTATTATTATTATAGACTATAAATAATAATAGGGTAATGGTTCAAGCTATTTTGTTAATTTGATGCTTTGCTTTAAATAGCTTAATATTAAATTTTTAATAGCGAAAGAAAATAATTAAGATATATATTTTTTTTAAATTTAATTTCGTCTCAGAGATAGAAAGGCAGAAATACACATAGACCGAGAATGCACGGGAAAATTGCAGTTAGACAAATCAATGACTTCACGATTAAGATAAAGTGATTCCTCCCCCTCCCCCCCCCGTTCTCTGAAATTCACCAGAATCGTAACACGCCTACATCGATCTTTAAGAGATAAGTGACGTCACAGCATGCGTGCTTTTCTTTAGGACTCGTGCACCAACAGTGTGTTGTTAAAAATAGCGTATCAGACAACCCCACTGGGCTGAGAAGAAAAATATTTTCATGCGAAAATTTTACTTTTGGTTTCAATTCTCGTCTTCTGATAGAGTTAATTTTTATTGCGAAATACCGTTTGGTTTCGTTTTGATATATTTCTCGAAACAAACTCTAGAAGAGGAAATGTTACATGTATATGTTTTTAAAATTCGTACTGACTTCAGAGCTGGTAAGTATAAAAATATGGCAAGAATATTAATTTTATTCGGGTATACAATCTTTCTTCTTCTTCAATAAAAAGAATTCTCATACCGCGTGTTACCTTCACACCAGTCTTTTCATTCCTGTTCTTGGCTTGTATTTTGTGTCTGAATACATGTATCCTCCTACTGTGTATGTTTATGTCCTTAGCTTGTATTGTGAAAGTGGATACGTGTATTGTTCTAATGTGTATGTTTATGTCCCTAGCTTGTATTGTGAAAGTGGATACGTGTATTGTTCTAATGTGTATGTTTATGTCCTTAGCTTGTAGTGTGAAAGTGGATACCTGTATTGTTCTAATGTGTATGTTTATATCCTTAGCTTGTATTGTGAAAGTGGATACGTGTATTGTGCTACGGTGTATGTTTATGTCATTAGCTTGTATTGTGTCATATGAAGGGGAATTCTCACACATATTTTTTATATAAATGTTCATATTTTCATCTGTAATTTTTAAATGAGATGCTATTTGTATTTGTATGATTAAAAATATTTTTTTTAAAGTTTATTTTTGGAAGTAAAGTCCACACTGGACAAGGGTGAAGACAGAAATTAATCTGTTGAATGAGAACTATGGTAGGGATGTTGTTATTGTCCAGTAAAACACTGGAACCTGGATCTCTAAACAATAGCATGGCAGCTTAAACATTAGATCTGGAATCTTGGTTTTGGACTTGGTCATGCAATTTTTATGCTGACGTAATTGCAAACTTGTTTGCTGACAGATCGTGGGTTGGAAGGTGTGAGAAAGTCGTGGATTTTAATTTGATTGGATCAGGGGTGAGTATGGGTAGAGATGGGTGTGGTTTAAAGAGTAATAAAACCAGAATATAAATTCGATTCCTCACTCTTTGCAGAACAACTCTTTGGATGAGTGTTGAGACTGAGTCCATCCCTAGCACGGGTTGTATATGGAGCAGGAGACCCTTGGCTATATAAGATAAAGACGTCTCTTTATGCTGAAGGTAATGTCTTTTAGGAATGTTATATTGTTTGAAACATGTTTAACCTTCAGTTTGTCTTGCAGAGGCATAGGCCAAAATCAGTATTTATTAATATAGTAAATTGCAGTATACTTATGCTCTGCAATTACTTTTGCTTCAGTCTTTCTTTTTGTCTCTTTCTTGGTTCTTTTTTTGTGTGATCATATTCTGAAATCTATGATGAGGGTTTTGGGTGCATGATTCTGATGTATTTATGCCATGTTTTATTAGAGCGTTTACCAGCATGATGTACCTTGTGCCACCATTTTGAAGCTGAAGTTAAGTCTTGATTCTGATAGTGACTAGAGGGAGGCTTGAACTTAATCAGACTTTTAATCCCAAAATCACTGTTTGATGAGAAATTAGTGCATAATGTATTCTGCTGATTTTTTTAATTTGTTGAACTTTGCTTTTTTAATTTTTTTAATTGTTCAGCCTTGTGCATCTGTTAATGAAACGTGAGTTCGTTGTACTTTATTATAATTTGTATTGATAGTCTCATGATTTTCTCTTGTTCTCAGTCCATCTCTACATCTATTTATGTACCTATTGTATAAAATTATTTCTCGGTTTAATAACTGAGTGGGGGCCATGAGTCGAATTGACGTCGGCGCACTCACATATCGACGAAACTTTTGCGATATGCATATATAACCAGTGTCCAATACTCTGCATCGACACTTGTAGATGTCTTGTATCATAAATAAATGCTAATAATGATGTGATTTATTACTACAAAGTCACCTCAGAGTACAGCAGTGACATGTTATGCTACTGTGCATGTTTATTATGTTCTTATCTTGTATTGTGTGATTGAATATATGTAACGTGTCACTGCTCATGTTTATTAAATATTCTTTAAATAATTATTGTTTTGCTGTACATGTTTATGTGTTGCTGTATGAATTTATTATGCGTTAATATAAATGTTCTTTGTGTTTTTGTATATGTTTATTAATTGTTACTGTGTTTAGATATGATTTCTGCATAGTTTTGTATTAGGCGTTACTGTACATATTTATTCTGTGTTTATTATTGCGTGCTATTGTTACTGTTGAAATATAAAATGAAATAACCAAGCCCGTAACTTCTTTAATACATGTGCATATATTTATTTCATATTGTTATTTATAGATAGATGGATGGATGGATAGATAGAAAGATAGATAGATAGATAGATAGACAGATAGATAGATAGATAGACAGATAGATAGATAGATAGATAGATAGATAGATAGATAGACAGATAGACAGATAAAGATAGATAGATAGATAGATAGATAGATAGATAGATAGATAGATAGATAGATAGATAGATAGATAGATAGATAGATAGATAGATAGATAGATAGATAGATAGATAGATAGATAGATTCAAATTCCGTCATAAAGATTTTAGATTCACTTGTATTTTTCAAGAATCTGGCTGGGAAGTTGTGAAAGCGAAAAGTGAAGGCGAAAAGCTGTGTAAGAATGTATGAACGTGGAATTGTGATAAGCAGAAAATGAATGGATGTATGAATGAGCCGGAGCGGATGAATAGATAAGTGTAAACTGAAGTGATTGATAGAATGAATGTAGGTTCAATGAAGTTAAACCTTCAACAGTCTACACGACCTAAATAAATGACGTTGTTAAAAATTGCCTATCTTAACGGGAATCGATATATGTATGAAAAACCTCGATCATAAAGTTTAGCAGCGAGCACAAAATTCTATTATGAGTAGGTCGCTCCTCTCTTTAGAAACAAAACCTATATACAATTGCAAAGGCAAATCGCGGTCGACTAGTGTAATTAGAAAAATTCTATGCTTTGTTTATATTAGTAATTTTTTGTGTTCTTGGGCTGACGTGTCCCCTAAATGAATGCAAGACAGGTTTGTATGGTTAAACTTATATGAGTCTCGTCATTTGGATTGTTTGAAGTGAAAAAAATTCGGTAGAACTTTAGTTGTGGTGCTAAGAGTGTAAGAGTCATTCCCTGTGAAGCATAGTGAATCCAAGTGTTAGTCGGTCTAGCTCTTATTAGGGCTATGCTGACTAGATAGTATACAAATAGTGTGATCAAGGAAATATTATTTGGATAAATCAAGGGGACACGTGTACTTCCATGGACTGGAAAATTTCATCGACAGCCGGCACTTGTCTGGCTGATAGTGAATTTAAAACGTTTCTTACTTAAAAGGTGCCCCCAAAATTAAAGAAATGGACTGAGTGAAAAAGCCATGCATCCTATTTTGGTAAGCGTCAAAGAAATATGTTTTATTCATTCGCGATAAATAAATATTTCATAAAAGAAAAAAGAAAAATAACAATTAATTCAGTAAGCAAATCGACATGTTGTCTAAAGTTTAAATGCACCTCACGTCGAAACAATGATTGGTTATGGTACTCATAATGGCGGAGATCTCGCGAGGATTTCGAGATTAGTGAGGATTTCGTTGAAATCCAAGAGATTGACAGTACAAGAATAGGATAAGCTTTAATAAGTTTATTATAGGGAGAAATTGTGTAAATATAGCAGTGTACAATACTGTAAAATATTAAATTACATAGTAATTTACAGAGAGTGATGATCTTTTTAAATGAAAGTTTAATTCAATTATTTTTAGTCATCGAGTGTAAGTGCTGTGATAGAAATAATGAAATAATTAATCCTGTGGGAGTAAATTACCAGTGCGGCACTAGAACCAAAACTAATCCTATATGAGTTGTACTAACGGCTTCATCCTACGACAATTCATTCCTACCCTTATTCTAGGTCTTTCTTCATCTGAGCATGTAAATAAATTAGATAAACCTGCTGACAATTAACTGCTATGTTTTGTTTTTTATTTTTGTTTTATCACACGTGGCTCATTTACTACACTTAATACCGCGTACGCTATGACTGACCATATTTCTTTAAGAATATATACATTTTTTAAATACTTTTCTCATTCTGATGCTTAGTAAAATATTTGATTCGTTGCTAACGTTAACATAAGAAACAGCATCTACGCTTTAAGCTTACATGTTCAAGACGACATGTTTATTGTCTGAATATTTAAGTGTTGACACATTTATTGTGTGAATCTAAGTGCATATATATTTCTGGTCTGAAGTAAAGAAATATAATTCAGTCAGACAGTGCGTGTGTGCGTGCTGCAATTTATTTTACTCTTAATACCAATTGAAAGTTAAGATAAAACCATTTGAGCAGTATGTTTGTGATTATAGCTCAGCAGGAAGACAAAAGAAAAACAACATTGAGTGTGTCTTGGCCTTACCTTTTATCACAAGTGACAAAATATGGCTGCACAGTACACAGTCGTACAGTCTTTAAAGGAGTGCCGATCAGCTGTCAAGGAACTAGAAAGAGAGTCGGAAGTAGCGGTGGATGCAGAGGGCGTAAACGTGAGCGTAACAGGGCCCTTAACTCTCCTACAAATCGCCACTTTTGGTGGATATGTTTATCTCTTTGACGTCAAAAGAGAGCCCCGATTGTTTGAAGAAGGTGGATTGAAAGAGTTCTTGGAAAACTCATCCATCGTAAAGGTGGGCCATTTCTGTAATCAAGGATCAATAGTTATTTCTTTTTATATTTTTATATATATATAAATACTAGCGTATAATTAGTTTTGATTGTTTGATTGATTGTTTGATTGTTTGATTGATTGATTGTTTATTGATTGTTTGATTGTTTGATTGATTGATAGATTGATTGTTGGATTGATTGATAGATTGATTGTTTGATTGATTGTTTGGTTGATTGATAGATTGATTGTTTGTTTGATTGATTGATTGATTGATTGTTTGATTGATTGATTGATTGGTTGGTTGGTTGGTTGATTGATTTTTGTTTGATTGATTGATTGATTGATTGATTGATTGATTGATTGATTGATTGATTGTTTGGATGGTTTGCTGAGTGAGTGAGTGAGTGAGTGAGTGATGCTACATTTTATAAGCCAGTGTTTTATCACCTTTTCTTTTAGTGTTAGTTTTTGCATATTTGTTGTTTATTTGTTTTTTTGTGTAGCCATTTATTCTCAGAAGTTTCACTAAGAGCAAGGAGAATTAAAATACAAACATTCTTTGGTAATGTAAGACTGAGTAGCGTTCACTTATAGCCATTAACGAATTTGTTTTAGTGGAGCACAACGTTTGAAATATTGACCTATGACCTTCGATTAAGACTATTATTCTTTATCAGAAAAATCTTAGCGCGTTCGGCTGAAATTGATTTTTGTTTTCGATGTGCGTCAGTTAAAATCATGGATGCAGAAAACAGAATACTAAGGGCCACAACTCTTCACTTATCGTTTTTTCTGCTGGTTAGGAGATTTGTACTTGACACTGTTATAGATAAGGCAAGGTAATGATACTATACTAGTGACAGTGCTGATAGTAAAGGGAGAGATGTTTTACTAGTGACATGCTGATAGTATAGGGAGAGATGGTATTACCAGTGACAGTGGTGAAAGCAAAATGGTAGAATTAGTGACAGTGTTTATAACAAAGGCGCTACTACTAATGACAGTATTGATAGTAAATAGAAGGATGGTCTTCCCACTGATAACGCTGATAGGAAGAAAGCTAACGCACGAAATCGGCCTAGGCCGGAAGCGCTCCATATAAATTAAGTAAGGAAAAAATCTATTAAAAAAAATAATAATATACTTAGTAAAATCCCGATTTGTCGCTTCGTATTGAGAAAATGTGTGAACACGTGACATTGTCCATTCCATTCTACCTGCTTAAATAAAGCGACTTTTTGAACGTAATGGGGACAACATTCGCGTTAACAATGGCAATCTAAACCTGACGCGTAATAGGGAACCAGTGTGTGTATATATATGTGTGGGTGGGTGGGTGGGTGTTAGTGAATGATACTTTAGTACAACAATGTTAAATCGTGTAATTTTCCCCCTGCCCCTGCAAATAAAGGATATCTACGTTAACTATTTTCTCTTCCTATTCGACAGGTGATTAAAATCATCTTTCATAGAAACACTGTCACATTTTACCTCAAGCGTTGTTTGTATTTTTTGTAAATGCCATTTAAATTATTTTTAAAGTGTGTAAAAAATTATTTTGCAATTCAATTGACAATCTTAATAAAACAACAGTAAAGTTTATAGATTCGTCAACTATGTAATCCTATTTCCTCATATGTTAAAATCTTGTTCCACTAAAACAATTTTCACTTAATGATTACTTACCTGTATTGTTATACGATTGAAAATCTCTCGATGAGCATAATCCTGTGTTCACTTTGGGAATCTTGACATAGCGTATTTGCTTACTATATCTTGTCAAGGTCATGAGTTCGAGTAAAGACGATTTTGGAGCTCTCCGCTGTCAATTTAACGTTTCGCTCCGAGGCGTGTTTGATATCCAGATAGCTCAGATGGAACTCGACAGGCGCAAGGGACGACAACTCCCAGAACGTCTTAAACTGGAAGACATTGTTGCAGAGTATTCTAAAAAGAAGGCAGAATTTCTCACTGAGGGGAAAGATGCTCTTCGTGTAAGTTTATTAGAGACTATAGCTTACTGGGTGCCCGATCAGACAGCTTGAGTGGTTGCTTGATTTGAGAAATATTTGAATATTTTTGAAGAAAGGGAAGGTGGGATATATCTGTTTGAATATTTGTTTGTAAGCAATGCTGGTAATTGTTTACCGTAAGTAATAGTGTCATGTAAAGGCATGTGGCTCTCTTTACAGTACTGACATTTTAATTTAATATTTCTTAACTTTGTGCAGAAAAAGTGGAACAAGACTGATGGGGAATATTGGGACAAACGACCTCTGACCGAGGAAATGATTCAGTTCGCTTGTAAAGTTGTCACCGTTTTAGTACCGGAAGTGTACACAAAACAGAAAAGGTTTGTAAGCAAAATCATATAAGGCAATACGCCAAAATTTGAAAAGCAATTATATGTAATTGCACTGTTTAATCATTCAGATATAAAAATAGTTCAAATGACGATTAGCATTTCGCTCTCGGTCCAAAACATCCGTCCACACAGAGAAAATTAAAACCATTTATAGATGCAAACATTATAATATTACAGCTTAACAATAAGGAGAATAACCTTTAGGTTTGTGATTTTTCATCTATTTATTGACAAGGTAGAATTTTGGCAGAAACAAAAAGAGATGGAATGTAAAACAGTCCTACAACTCTATAAGGTATTCGTGCTTTTGACAGACTGAAGACTTTATGTAACAATTAAACAAAATTAGCTTATAAAATCGCTAAATCTACGACAAGTCAACACTGTATATTTGCAGAAAGGCTTCATCCTTTAAAATAAAACAAAACAAGTAAGTTAACAAATCTAGGGAGAAGATGTCAAAACAATAACAAACAAATATATGTCTCCGATTAAAAAGAAATCCTCTTTGTTTAGTTTATTACATAATCACACGAGGCGATCTGCTAAGACAGCTACGGAGTCCCATATTGTAAGGCTGTTAAATATATGCGGACCTCTAACCACAGGATATTTTCTAACACGTGCAAATGTCTTCACAGTAAACAACTAATAAAAATATATTCTTTTAAATTTGATTCTTCGAAAAGCATTGTCACAAATTCTTCTGGCATATTTGGTTAAACTTAACAAATTTCTGGCATATATTGGTTAAACTTAAAATTTCTGATAATAATTATCTCTCCATCAAAACAAGACATTAAAGATGATTTCACTGAATGTTCAAACCACTCCGTATAAGTGCAAAAACTTTATTATTTTCCTTTTTAAAATAAAAATAAAACTTCCCTAAAATGCTTTATCCATATTTTCTTAAATAATTGACTTGGATTATCATGATAATGCCCATTTTATGACGTTCTGTTGTTGTTTTTTCTTTTCAAGCAACGCAATGGCACCAGAATTAGTTGTTCCATTATGTTTATCTTTACAACAACGTATTAGACCTTAATAGACCTATAAATATTTGAGAATAGCAATGGGATTGTAACGGAGTAGGGGAGGGGGGAGGCAACTGATCTAAATGTGTCAGATTATGTCCCCAGAATGCTAGAACGTCACGGCTTGATGGAACAATTCCAAGAGCTTGTCCGGCAGGACACCGAAGGGAAACTGGACAAACGTATTACCAGCGCCAAACACAAAGAATGTGATAAGACAACGGTCAAGATCCTAAAGGATTATGCAAGAAAAGTTACTGCCAGGACCACCCTTGCAGACCTAGCCGAAGAAAAGGTATTCGATAAAGAAATCTTCATATGTTGACTCGCGGAAAATCATGTCTTAAAATGTTTGGTTAGAAATAACAAGACAATTCTGTGGGATGCTGGACCCAAAATTTATTTAAAGTTTCTTTAGTGAACTGCGTATACTAGATGTTATATTTACAACAATGTATTATTTTAACTTTTTAAGACCTTACATCTGTGTTCATTTCATTAATTTAGAACTTATATATCAGTATTATAGAATTAATTTTAATTTATTTAAATATTATATCATTGTTCATTTTGATATCTTCAAATTTGATACCAGTATTTATTTCAACTTTCTTGATCAAATAACAATAATAATTTTAATTATTAAAATATATGCATTCATTTAACTTATTAAGGATTAAATTATCGGTAGTCATTTAACTTATTTGGACCTTACAACAGTGCAGATTTAATGTATTAATGTCTTGTATCCGAATTAATTTTAACTTGGGTATATTTTATATCAGTATCTTTTCAATTTAGACTTTATGTCAGAATTAGTTTGTTTTGTATATCTACGTCAGTGTTCATTTGGTTTATGTATGTCTTAATTTCGTTTATTTATACTTATGCCAGTTGTAATTACGTTTGTTTACGTGCTTTGTCAGTGCATGCATTAAAATAACTCACTTTTAGTTCAGTATCAGAATTAGTTAATTTTATACCACACCGTATCCCAGTAGTCAGTTAACTTATCTGTATCCAATACCAGTATAGATTTAGCTGGTGTTTGTCATATCAGTTCTGAGCGAACTTATTTCGATGGTATAACAGTTCTGAATTGGAATGTAAATAAATCTAGATATTTTTGGTGCTGTCTTCCTCTTCGGATTCTTAAAAGTTTAAAATTAACCCTTTTTTCTTTCTAGTGATTTCAAATGTATCTACACACATCACACTACTCACGTAAGTAATCACAGCAGGTCAAATTAAATTACAACGTTAATTAAATTAAATGAACTTTTCTTTGCAGGATGTGCTTGCTGCGCTCAACCAAGTGAATCTGAAATATAAATACTTTAAAACCCTTCCCCAGTCCATCTTGGACCTAAGGCTCCAGTTCTTCAGATCAAAACTTAATGACATAGAAGAGGAACTAGTGCAAAAGGTTACAATTGTCAATGTGGCACTCTGTTTTTCTTCATTAACATAACGACGCCATCATCGTCAACAGCAGTAGCAGCATCGGCTTTAGTAGCATTAATAAAATTATCTATATTAGCCTTAGGCACTTGTATCCTTGTGAGGGTACGAGAGGTAGCCTCCCAACATTTAATTCATCTTTAGATCCTCGGGACTTCAAAACACTGTTAGGCTCATCAGAGCAGATCTGACTTTCGATCTCGAGTTTTGCATCTACCCGATAGCTCACTTCATGCGCGGAAACTCTGGCGATATTATACAATTTCGGCCGACCTAGTAGGTCAGGTTGTTAATAGTTCGCCAGATATATAGAGCACGTGACCAGCTGATCAGGTCTGTCTGTCTTTGTGCGCACCAAAATCAGCATCAAAGATCAGAGATGATCATGCTGTTGCCTAAGGGAACACTACATGAAAAACTCTTCCAGACCTGTACGGGTATAAAGATTTTGCCGAAAAATAATCAGTCAGGATGAACTTACCTTTAAAATATGTAGAGTAGCTACTTGTGTGCAGTTTGCTTATTCATTTATTTATATTTGTTATTTTGATTCATTCTTTTCAATTTATTCTTACACTCTTCCATAATATACATATATATTTTTGTATATATGAATGACGTATGTCTGTTGCGTAAGTTAGTGTTTTAGTGTCTGCATGAAATTTAGGGAGTGTTCTTTGTTTTAGAATCGGCATTCTATTGGCACCTTGTATACCAAGAACCTGCCATTTCTTTGTGCCCTCTTGAGCTATCTGCCGACCAATGCCAATAGATTCAAACTCCAAAGTCTGTGCTGTGCCAGACAAGACACGTTCGAAGACTTGCCAAGTTGTCACGGTCAACTAATAGCCAGCTCCAGCAAATCTAAAAAATATATATAAACTCTGCATAATACAGTTGATACTAAACAAAAATCAAATAATCAGAACATGGTAGCATCGTGAAGATTTTATAAACATCCTTGTGCCACCATTACTTTATTTCTATAAAATTTTAATCTATCCCTAAAGTTACAGGTATTTGTGTTTTTACTTTATTCGTATAAAATTTTAATCTATTCCTAAAGTTACAGGTATTTGTGTTTTTACTTTATTCGTATAAAATTTTAATCTATTCCTAAAGTTACAGGTATTCGCATTTTCTTTTTTTAACTGTTTGTCTCCGTCTATTATGTCAGGTTGGGATTCGGGGTTCGTAGCCATTTATGTAATTAATAATCTTTCAAATATTTCAATTCTCGCATATTTGTAATGACTGATGAAACTGAAGTGTGGTTGCTATGATACGGTTTAATTGTTGATTCAGACTTTTCTAATAATCCCACGCCATAATCGCCATCAACTAAATACATCATCAGTATTAACTTCATCACTGTAACATCGTCAACACTACCTTCATCATTTGCATCATCATCAACATTAAATCGATTCATATGTATTATCATCAATACCAACTTAATCACATTTTACTTTATTTAACATTTGTAATTTCTTAACCTCCAATATACAGATTTATCAATAAGATTTTAATGTAACTAGTTTCGATTGCATAACAGATTTGAAAAGGCGTATGTTAAATATAAACAAATTTACATTAGGAGACTCTTTCTCTTTATCGGCGAAATTTTTAATGTTTACTTTAAAGTGATGATTTTAACACACACACACACACACACACACACACACACACACACACACACACACACACACACACACTGTTACGTTTCCAGTATTTATTTAAAGACCCTGCTTAGAATAATTAAAAGACTTTAAATATAATTAATTCTTCCTCTCATATTCTACGCAGACTGGTTGCTCAATTTATTATCTGACTAATTAAAAGTGCGTCTTGTAGTTCAGACGACAAATTTACAGACTAACAAACTGCGAACTTTTAGCTAGATTTGAAAACAGTTAAATCCCTCTAAATTAATATGCACTCGTCATCAATCTTTCTGCTCATCCGCCCCCATTCAAATCTAAGAATTAATCTAATTGGTCTATTGTGCATAGAAATCAACTACTAAGAGGTATTAACAAAGAAAATAAGATTTAATAAAGTTTAACAAATTAACAATAAATCGAATGCAACGCGAATAGTCTTCACTCTGTCTTTACGCGCCTATGCCTGATTTTTGTCAATCTAAATTGCCAGAAAAGTGTTCCTTTGAGATCTGTACACTTGATTTTGCACTTAGCTCTATTCTTGTATCCTTGGTCTCAACACTCAGTCATGCCGATTCGTTCCCTCAGTCCCCCTTTAACGACACACGTGGTGCATAAGGAATGATGTCCCTTTGTTAGTGGCTAGGAACTGGAATTTTTGCAGCATGGCCCTCAGAGTGGATTTCGACACGCTTATACCAATAAGCTAGTGCAGGTGAGGCATGGTGAAACATGAACCATGAGCCGACCTGTGGATGCAACGTGTTTGGATATAATTCTCAACCTAACAGGTCCTACCTAGGCATGGCTCAATTAAATGCGCTGAACAAAGAGTTTCGACCTCGCGTCGCTTACAATTAGATTTAGAAAAAATATAATCGTCTCACATGTGTTCCATTTAACAGTCATGACGTATGAAGCAATAAAATAGATACAACGTTAAATTAATGTTCATACCAAGAGGTAATTCAACCGACAGAGCGCTTCACAATTTACAATTAAAATTACACGCAATAATTGAATTACATGAAGAATTCATATCGAGCGCAGCATTCTGGCTCTTAGTGAATTAAAACAATATAAATTAAAGTACAGAAATGGAAAAATGGTTACAATAAATTTATATTCCGTAACATATAGGTTTTCAGCTATTTCTCTGAACCATGCTCAAGTGTATATGGAAATCATATAATACATAGCACAAATACATACTTAAACAATACATAGGCAAATACTATTAAATAAAATGATACCTTTGAGAGAAGTCGAAGGGTACCTTGATTCTCTATGGCGCCGGCTGCCTCTCACGACCCGAGTAAGCTGATGGAATTAGCTAAAATGTGCTCGAAGTGAGGGAGCGGAAGCGTGTAGGTACATATATAGAAAGGTATATTGCGTATCACGTGACTGTTCGCAAAGCATGTGGTTGGTTCGAGAACTGGACAATGGTCCTAAAGTTACATAACATCTTGACCTGTTCTAGAAGCACCTAGAAAAAGGAAGCTTTGAACAAAGGGCCAAGGGTTTCAAATATTCGAATTTGAAGTAAACAAGGCAATGTGGGTCATCAGGTCGGACATTTTTATCAGACTTGTGACACACACACACACACACACACACACACACACACAGAGGCACATACACTATGCAATTAAAATGTCGAATAAAATTACAGTATTGGTTAAACTAACAGATCCTTCTCCAGAATATCGAGTATTCTTGATTAAGTTTTTATAATATACGCAAAGTCATCAAAATAAACAAATTAATTGCTCCCTTTAATGAAGACAGTTTTATTTGATATCAGTAGTTAAATTATGATCAATAGTTTATAAACGTAAATCCTGCACATTCTTCATTTCAGTTTCAATATACTCTCATGCCGTTTTCCAGGGAGATAACCTTGACCCAAGCACTTACATGTTCAGTGTCATTTCGACCTGCATCACTCACTCTGATGACGAAGATCTGAAGGCTAGGGCAAAAGAGTTGCAAAGAAATATACAAGACATCGTTATTAAAGACATCGGCAGGAAATACACGATGACCACACCTGTGACGTATCTGGCGAAACATGAGAAAATAGTCCTGTCCGACAAACGCTTTCGTCTAAAAGGTCGGTGCACTCTACTGTTGTAAAAGTGTTACATGTATATAAAAATATATTTTAAATTACTTTAATAGAATCAATAATTCAATTGTATTATTTTCTAACTTGTATAATTTGAGAGGATGGGAGGTGAGGGTTGATGATGGTAAAAGGAGTTTTCTTGCTACAAATTGGAATTAGGTGAATAATCTCACATTTTTTTCCTGATTGTAGGTTATCTTCGTATTGTGTCCAAATAAAGAAATATTTACACACACACACACACACACACACACACACACACACACACACACACACACACACACACACACACACACAAACACACACACACATACTCATTAACAAAAAAACCAGGCACAAACACATACTAACACATTCACATAACAGACTCACACACACACTCATACACAAAGACCCATATATGCACATTCTCAAACAGGCATAAAGGCAATAATAAACGCACAGGTCAACAATATGTAACCTTCCGAATATATTGATAGCCTGTTGTGTGATTGATGCACGCTACAGATTTTAGTGCATTCTTTTTTAATTATATGTATGAGAGTGCTTTAAAACAGTAATAACTAAAATTCCTTTATCTATTTTTATTATCTTCAAAAAAGGAGAACATGACGAAAATTATCACCCAGTAATGGCGAGACTGTACTGGCTGGTCAAACTGGAAGAGGTTGAAATTAAGAAAAAACTGTATGATGATACGGGTAACTTCACCGACGGCTTTGAGAGAAATCTACGGTTTTACTGTGTCGGTGACGTTCCTGAGTCACTGAAGAGCACCGCTAAAGTCTTCCTGGAACAATTAGAATCGTCCGGAAGAGTGGCTTGGGCTAAATCTAGCAAATCGAAGCAAAAGTAGACAGCTGCAAGTGATTACGTGTACTTCAAATCCGCTACTCTGATGACACTGGGTCATTGGTACTTATGCCACTTTTAAGAGTTACTTGGCATTTAGGATGGGGGTTACCTGAACAAGTTTAAGAAGACCTAGTTAATTTTGAGTCATAACTTCTAATAACTGTAATGACGATTTGAACTGATTGTCAATAATTTATAATTGTAGTACTAGGGTATTGCCCCCTTTAACTTTGCGTCATTATGTTCTGTTCGCGTTTGCGCGTATATTTTGTATCATTCATGTCTGTTTCGTTACGTTTTGACAGTGTTCCAATGCTTTGAAAATCATTCATATCTGTTTCATTACGTTTTGATAGTGTTCCAATGATTTGAAAATCATTCATATCTGTTTCATTACGTTTTGATAGTGTTCCAATGCTTTGAATATCATTCATATCTGTTTCATTATGTTTTGATAGTGTTTCGATGCTTTGAATATCATTCATATCTGTTTCATTACGTTTTGATAGTGTTCCAATGCTTTGAAAATCATTCATATCTGTTTCATTGCGTTTTGATAGTGTTCCAATGCTTTGAATATCAATCATATCTGTTTCATTACGTTTTGATAGTGTTCCAATGATTTGAAAATCATTCATATCTATTTCATTACGTTTTGATAGTGTTCCAATGATTTGAAAATCATTCATATCTGTTTCATTACGTTTTGATAGTGTTTCGATGCTTTGAATATCAATCATATCTGTTTCATTACGTTTTGATAGTGTTCCAATGATTTGAAAATCATTCATATCTATTTCATTACCTTTTGATAGTATTCCAATGATTTGAAAATCATTCATATCTGTTTCATTACGTTTTGATAGTGTTTCGATGCTTTGAATATCAATCATATCTGCGAGTCTACCTTCTACGAGTATCTGAATAACTTATTAATAAATAATAATTAATAATAAAATAATAAATAATTATTAGTCATTGTGAATATGTTCATAATTAAAATCATATCCACAAGATATGAATAAATGCTGAACTGTCACAGGTAAGATTTGAATGGCAATGTTCGTTGTGCTGAGGAGTTTTATATTGTTTACTTTATTTTGAAATAATTGTTTCTTAGCATTTACAGACAAAATATCAGTTTCCCTATAGCAGTCCTTGTAAACAGCTTGCTCTAGAAAATGATAGAGCCACTATCACTGAAGTCAGGACCGAATATCACTTTCCCTATAGCAGTCCTTATAACAGCTTGCTCTAGTAAATGATAAAGTCACTATCACAGGACCCAGAATTATATAAAATATATTCATATATTAGTGTTTCATAGGAATGCATTTTAATCGCGTTTTGTAATGCCAAAACACATGCATCCTGGTAGTACACTACACTGATGTCTTTTTGGTGAAACATTGTAAATATAGTAAATGAATGGGTGTCATGCATCCTTGGAAAGAATGCACCATATTAAATTTCAGCCTTAGCTGAAAAAATGGTTAGAAGGATTGGCATATGAGAGGGCGAGTCTTGCATAATAGGTACCTGCCGGTTGGATGCTTAGCTAAGAAAATCCCCTCATTGAGTCATAACAATTTGGCACTTATGGACTGCCACTACACCAGGACAAATAGCAGACTTCATGGCACTGAAGGATATACAACGATCTAATGACAACCATGTGCAAAAAATATTAATACACATGAATAGCCTAAAATCCCTACTTCCAATGTTGGCCATTTCATGAGCAAGTGAATGTCCGTTAAAAACATCACAGTTAAAAGGAATAGATAGTAAAAAAAAAAAAAA
The DNA here is from genome assembly GCA_028829895.1 of Sinotaia quadrata. NCBI lineage: Eukaryota > Metazoa > Mollusca > Gastropoda > Architaenioglossa > Viviparidae > Sinotaia > Sinotaia quadrata. The sequence continues at coordinate 76,389,359 of CM054179.1, forward strand.
ACCACTTTGACTAAGGAAAGAAAGATGGGGGAACAATTTGATTTCTTCTACATGTTTAAAGAATCACCCTTTAAAGAAAAAGGGTTTCTGGATTTGCTTCTTGATCTGCATTTTGGGTCACTTGGAGCTGACTGAAGTATGACATACTTTCCTGAAAGAGGTTCAATGGGGGTCCATCCTGTCTTTAAAGGTCATAAATGATAAACAGAAGTGTCCACATTAGAGGCTGACTCTGAGATAAATTGTTCTTAGAAAGGAATCAATAGGATTATGAGGTATAAAAGTGGAACCCTGTTCATTCTGACTTACATGTTGTGACCTCTGATCCCAATAGGACTCATACCTTTAGCGATCGATTCATTGAAGGCAAGACTATTTTGTTTAGTGTCTAGAAGTTTATTATCAGACACAGAACACTTACCATCTTCGGGAGTGACGTTGCAGGTTAGCTATTTTCATGTAATCGCATTTGGGCTGCATCCCCAAAATTTCAATTTCGATTTTCTTTTATTTAAATTAAATTAAATTAAGTTACTGTTTTATAAAATTCTTATTTATCTTTGCTCATCTCATTGTTAACTTCTTGTCTAATGCAATTATAATTTCTTATTTTACAAGATTAAATTAAAATTTGAACTTCATGACCATGTCAAGAAGTCGATGCAGTTAACACATTGCAATTATATCCTTTAATAACATTTTAATTGCAATATGTATAGTAAATTGCTGTTAATGTCTAAGCATTTAACACATAAGTAGCTTAAAACGTAGAACAAATTAAAACATTTCAAAATTAATATTTAGAATGATTCAAAAGTCTACAAAATGTAGGATACTCATTTCAAAAATCACGTAAACGGAAATAATGTTGAAGATTGTTCACACCCATGAATAGTCATGGGAAGGCGGTTGAGGGTTTGCGCCAAATTGGTGAGACCTTTTCACCCCCTTCCGCCAGCCCTCCCATCCTCCACTTCGGGACGCAATATGAGGCTGTGGGGTCCCACTGGAGCGCTCCAGGATCAAATAACGTCCTTTGACGAAATGATCAACGCAAGCTTCAAGCTTCAATTATTATTATTATTATTATTATTATTATTATTATTATACATGTACTTTGAAGAGTAAGCCCAATAAAATGGTATTTGGTATAGGTGCCTTTTCGCTGCTACTTTTATTTTCAAAGAGAGTTAGATTGCCTCTGTATATCTCTGGTGGGATCCCCTCTCTACAGTCTAGCTTCCTGACCACACCAGGTGTACAGCTCACGCTGAATTCTTTCAATTATTTACTTATGAAATTGGATGAAAAATATCACTTAATGTGTATATAACCGATATTTATATTTTGGTAACAGTAATAGTTTTTCCAATTTCGAATATTTATTCTGCTTGAAATATAATCGCAAAAGATATGTATGTATTTCTTTTTAACTTAAAAATGTAATTAATAAAGTGTAATTAATAAAAATGTATTTGCGATGTTCTGCACACTCGTTTCGTTGTTTTCAGATATATAAATGTGTAATTATCTCCTTTGTAAATCTAAAACTGACATATACGAGTTATCTGATACAAACGACAACTAAGCAACATTATTTTCTTGATCTGTATTTGTATAGTTTCATAAATACACAATTAGACAAATAGACTTACATACATTATTGAAATTGAGCATCGGTAGCAAGGATCCACAACGAAGTAGCGGTGCAAAGGAGACAACTCTGACTACTTTTATCTGTGCTGAGTGAGTAATTACTTCCCCTTCACCTGCGACTAGAATAAATCATCTTCCTAGTAAACTAGTTATACCTAAATTAATAAAGAAATATTAGGAATTAATTGCATCATATCAGTAACTTTACAAGAATTTCTTTAATGATACCATATTGCGATAGAATTAAACTATCTTTTTCGATGTTTTATATTTGTATCCTTATGGTTACTGTGTAGATGTGTACGATTATATTTCATACGAGTGAGGAAGTGGGAAATTAAAATTTTTACAAACGGTTATTAGTTTTCAGCAGTCAAGATTTTAATTCAAGTTGTACACCATTTCTTCAGGACACAGTGCAAAATGAGTATTATGTAAACTTACAATACGTGTTGTGCTGGTTGTGGGTCTTTAGCTCATCTCTGCACTATCAATTTCTAGAGTTTAACTAGGGGACAACACTTCGATATAAATGAAGTATTAAAGAGTTGCCTTCCTTTAACTGTGAGACCCACAATTATTCTGTTCATTTGAAAAGATGAATTTGTTAATAGGGTACAATCACGATAAGTTCATTTCTACCACAAATTACTTGTCTTTGTTATTTATGCACAAACCGCGGGCCGCATGCGGCCCGTGACAGGGCTCTTTGCGGCCCCCTGAGGACTTTATTTCATTATTTGTATTGGTATTTTCCTACTGAGCCATCCACGTGCAGTCTTACTGACGGCCTCCAAGCACTATCAATTGGAAAGTTGGCCCTCTGGTCTAAAAGGTTTGTGCATCCCTGATATATACACACTCTCAAGTGAGTACACACTGCCCCAAATCACAACCATATCCTCACGCACGCAAGATGTTAGCAGATTCCCCAATGCTAGTGATTGGTTGGTTTGTTAAATTTGGGCTAATAATTCGTTAGCTGACTTCATGGACAATCAGAGCTAGAGCTGTTCAACTGATCCGTTTGTAATATTTTTAGTAAATGGCCTTTCAGCATCAGTGGTGTAGCTTCGGTGGTGGTGGTGGCCCATGTGCAGAGCTTCGGTGGGGACCCCTTCGATTTCAAACGGGAAAGAGAAAGAAAAAAAAAATGCTGTTGCATACAAAAATGAAACAAGTGTCTAAGTTGGTCTAAAGCGAAGAATCCTAAAACGTTGGATTTTGGTTTGATTTTATTAATTCTGAAAGTAATAAATTAACTCCGCTTGCTGCCAGACGCCCCATCCCGACTGCCGGGGCTCTTGTGTATTGCACACTCCATTACTATGCCACTTTGTATTTTGACGAGCGCTATAAACCCGGCAGTGCGCGCCAGAAACATGCACTTCTTCAGCATTTACCTCCCTTTTGCCGCAAGCCTTGTTTAAAGTACGTTTTACTCTTAACCTATAAAAACGCATAATCTTTTCTTTTTAAATTAAATCAAGGCACTCTAGATAAGCACCAGTGACGTACGATACAAAACAAACTGTCAATAACACATAATATTAGCGAAAATATCTTATACGCCCAGTAGCATAACTTCAATGCTGGGCACCCTTCAAAAATTCTAAAATGTCCCCCGCAAACACATTATCTATACACTCCTCTCTCCTTTCTCTCTCTCTGCTCCATAGAGAATCAGCTTAACGTGTCATGCGAAAACTTGATCATTTGCATAGTTTTCTAATTTCAAGTCAATTCTAATTTGAAGGAACAAATAGTTCGCTCCCGTGCGGGGTGGGTGGGTGTGCTGCATGGGGAAGTAGTTAAACCACTGGACACGCCTCCTTAAGGGGGGAGGGGGGGAGGGTCGATACTGAGCGGTCCACCATATTGGTCCGGGATCCCAAAATATAGTGTGTGGGTGGTGGGTGGGGGAACTAGTCCCTCCAGGGTAGTCCTAAGACTAAAAGCCCCATGCTAGAGAGGATAGAAGCTAACGGAACCAGCAAACATCTTTATAAGTACACTAACACATAATAAACAATGTGACAAACTGTGACACGTGCAAAGGTAAGCATACAGTACACTAACACATAATAAACAATGTGACAAACTGTGACACGTGCAAAGGTAAGCATACAGTACACTAACACATAATAAACAATGTAAATGACAAACTGTGACACGTGCAAAGGTAAGCATACAGTACACTAACACATAATAAACAATGTAAGTGACACATGAAAAGGTGAACATACAAACAACAAAGTAAATATTTAAAAATATCTGGTGATATGTAAGACGCATAGATTAGACGTGGTACAAAATAAATGTATAAAAAAATGCTGCGAGAAGGATAGAAGCAGGACAGGATTAAAACGCATTGTTAGTAGAGAACTGACACATGTGCCAATTATTCTTTCAGTGCTACAAACCAATTTGTTGCTCCAAGTATCAAGTATGGAGCTTTTCCTCAGAGTCAGCCCAGTATCAAGACTAGATTCCCAGTCTCACTGTTAGAGTAATTATGATATTAATTATGCTTTAAGTTTGCACTGACAAAGGTAGAAGAACGTGCTAATATTTTTTTAAAGTAATATGATGGGAAATAATATAATATGTATTTTTTAGTAAATTTTCACGCAAAATCACTCTTTTGTGTGTGTGTGTAATTTATTTCATATAAACATAGGAAACATATTTCCTATCACTTGATGTCCTCTCCATTTATATAAAGCTCAGGTTTTCTGCTCGTGCAACACGCCTCTTGGCTTTACTACATCGCGAAAGTAAATACTAGTAGTTGACCAATGAAAATGCATTAATCGACTTCGTCAGGTTCAAGGTCCTTTGTGGCAGTTATGGCTTATAAATATTGCTGTGTACTTTTTTCGCTAACTCCAAAAAACGTATCTAGCAGCGTCACTGTTTTGTTTGCTTTATGTTTTGTGATTAATTTCACGCACCGCTGACTTAATAGTTGAACACTTGTAGGCCTATTATGCAACACAGTGGGTTAGAGTTAGGGTTAGCGTTAATTTTTAATATGATAGTATTTGTTGAGTGGGTTTGTTGGTTCTAAGTTTGGTGTACATTTGACTAGTTAGAACAGTTAGTTTCCCCTGACTGGCGATAAAACACAGCGATTTTCACCTTCAATGGACCAAAGGGTCGTGTGATCTGTGATATCAGGAGGTTATATGCTTATACAACTGTCGTTATCATTTGCTTCCTTCTGATTGTCCTTGACTTCTGACCTAGGTTACTAATACTTAATACTTCCTGGATCATTTGTTTGCTTCTTTGATCTATCTTTCAAGCGCGTATTTTCTATGTCGCCATATTTCATTAAGTGATTAATTTGCTTGCTTGTCCACTTGCCAGATAATTGTTTATTATTTGAGTGGGTGTTATGTTTCATTATTCATCAAGTCTGTATATTTATTGTATATTTGCTCTGCTTATTTGTTTGTTCAGTGTCTCTCATGATGATTCTGTTCAAACCAAGATTTAATGATGACAGTACACGACTTGGGTGCTTGCAAATAATACGTTCAACTAGGAAGCCTCTAAAATCTAAACCACATCAGGCTTGCGCGTTCAATCGTCTTGTCAGGAGAACAACTGACAGCTTGTCGAACAGCTGATGTCATATGCACAGAATGGAAACAGTGCATGAATTGAGGTCTCTGACAACATACATATGCATGTGTCACCGAAAGCCGCTTAAAGAAACCCCTTTAATCTTGCTTTTTCTTCGTTAGCCCTGAGAGTCGCCTCCCTTGCCCATTTCTCATCTCTTTTTCTCTCTTGCACAAAGGAACTACGTGGTACAGCAAACAGTAAAAATAAAAGTAGAACAAAATAATACACCTCCAACTGCAGGTGGAGAAGTGTGAGTCACCATGAGTAACCAATGAAAGTTAGTGTCGGGTACTCACTTTGTTATATATCCTGCAAGTCTGCCTGACACTGGGCCGTCCTACTGATTCAATACTATGGGGTCCTACCGAAGTTTGAATAATCAGTAAAACTTCAGTTTATGAAGGGTTGGGGATGGATGGGTTCTCTTGTCCTAGACACCGAGGGGGGGGGGGGTAAGTAGTGGTTGCGGAGAGAATGTTTGGTAACAGTCTTTCTCAGTTCTAAAATTAAATGGTTAGCTGTATGTTAGTTTTGATTTTGATTTTCTTAGATGGCAACCCATCAGACTTTAGTTAAAGTGGGTGGACAGGTGGATGGGGCTACTGACGATTTTAATGTACCTTTAAGAGTCAGGAACCTGAATTATAAAATAACAGCTACGTCTGATTTATATTATTATGTCTATAACACAATAAAGACACAGCTACACACAAAACACACAGCTACACGAACACAGTGAACAGCTACACAAATAACTCATAGCTACACAAAAATACACTGTTACACAGACACAGTACTTTGCTACAGTACAGCTACAAAACACAGTGATAAACTGCACAAACAGAACATAGTCACAAAACAACGCACAATTATACAAATAATACACATGCACAGCAGCTATACAGACACAGTACTCTGATACATAACACAGTAAATAGCTGCACAAACAGCATATAGATACAAAACAACGCACAATTACACAAACAATACACATAGTAGCTACACAGACACAGTACTCTGCTACTCTGCTACACAACACAGTGAAGAGCTACACAAACAGCACATACAAAACAACACACAATTGCACAAACAATATACAGCTACACAGACATAGTACTCAGCTATACATGCACAGTGAACAGGTATACAAACAACGCACAGCTATACAAACAACACTCAATTACACAAACAATACTCAGTTACACAAATAATAAACATTTACACCACAGCTACATAAACACAAACCCACAATACACAGCTACACAAATACACAATATGCAACATAACGACAATATACACAGCTGCACAAACACAATTAACAGATACACTATATAGTGTACAGTATACGTCTATACAAACACAATGCAATGCTACACTAACACAATGCACTGCTACACTAGCACACAGTTCTAAACTATGTTAGAACGCATACATCAGATATACAGAATGCATACCTCGCCAACCACAAATGCAAAGTCTCAGACACACGCACACAAACACACACACATGCGCACGACCACACCACACACATAAACACACATAAACACACACACACACGTACATACATGCATGGATGTGTTCGCGCGCGCGCTCATCAGGCACACAAGTCTTAACAAAAATTCGGTAAACCAGCAAACCAACACACCATTCATCTATAGTGGGACAACACACACAGACAATTCTCTGAGCCACAGTGGGACAACCCTATGTCGTGTTAGAATTTGTTGACCTTTATTCCACTTTGAGGGGACGCAACTGATAAATACTGGTGGAGTGTGTTCAACAGCCTTTCTCTTCTGTTTCTTTCCCCACCCGCCCCACACACCTCACTAATAAAGTCTCCAGGTAACAATGTAAGGGACAACGCGCCAGATCACACACATCAACAGTACTCCAGGAAGCAAAATTAATCGCAGTGTTAGGGGGTTTGAGGCTTTTTAAAAAAAGAAATCCGATTTTATATTTAGTATAGGCCTACACATCTCCTTCAGTACACTTATAACCTAGCTCATTGGTTTAATCTTCAAAAGTGTCAGTACAAATGTACTTGCTGGCCGTATAATAAAACGGTCAATGTAGCATAACGTGCCCATAATAACGGCACTCGAGGTCACCTCAGAGCGTTATCCCTTTAAGCGTTGCTAGCGCCAGGGTCGGATGGTGGCTGGTGGGGGCGGGAGAAGAAAAGGGAGGGAATAAGACGAGCAACATTTACAAAATTTTAACTTTAACAACCTGGAAAACACCTCAATATCACAATACGTAAGACTGACTTTTTACTGCTTAGTTATTCCCCACCCCACCCCCACCCCCTCCGTGAACTTTAGTTCACCGTCATGACTCAGTAAGATCATTAACCAGCGTACCACTCAGTAGTTTAGTCGAAAACAAATTCTAAGTCGACCTTGATGTCGATTGGACAAGTAGTTGTTATTTCCCTTATTTTAAGCAGAAAAGGGCCATAACTCTTCTGCGAGCATGTTTCTACTGTTAGTGAACGGTAAAGCAACGCCGCAAATGGCGCACAATAAAGCAAGCTGTCATATTTCAATGAAAGTTTTTAGATGATGCGACCACATGGATAATGTGAGTCTGATGTTGGTAATGTTCCTGCAGATGATTGGATGAACGACATAAGCCTGGCATCGATAATCTTGGTGGATACTGTAAGGTGCTCTAACTGGCAGTTCAGATCTTCAGTCTTGCAATTTGCAGTTTCTGACATTTTGCAAAATGTTACAATCAAGTTCCCCCCCCCCCCTTTGTGAATGACCTTGAACATTTCTTGATGAAAACACTTCTGCATCATTCATTTATTGCAGAAAGCAAACTATTAAATTCTATTACATGAGTGGGCAGCTGGGGGAAGGGGGTAGAGATAAAAACAGCAGACATTCTACAGTTTTAAGTTTAAAGAAATTGCGTAAGTATTCTTGTTTTGGTACAGCACATAAGCCACGACCATCTAACAGCTGAAAGTAAACTGAATTGTCGAGTCGTTTCCGCAGTCATTCATAACACTCAGAAAATTATGACAGAGTGCAGAAGAGCCCAGTTAAGCAAGATTATCTTACCAACATTACGACAAACTTTGCTAGTTGGAGGGGAAAGGTGGCCAAATCGGGGTGTGTGGGGATGGGGTGCTACTTAGTTCAATGTTTACTCACTAGAGCGTGCGCCACGAGTGAACTCCCCAGAAACGAAGATTTCTTTGAGTGTGTCGCGAGTTCCCGCTGATCCTGGATCCTGGTAGAATTTAGGAGATAGTTTGCGAGGAGCTCCGAGATTTCGAATGCCCAGGAGCCTCCGCAGGGTTTAATCTGGCACTGGTTGGAGGGTGTAAGGTAGCTCACGTTTTTATAACAGTAAAAACACTTCGTAATTGTATTAAGGATAAATGCAGAGTGCATGCGTACGTACTTAATCTTTTTAATCTAATTATTTGGCCTGACGTAACAGCCACGAAAGTGAGTCTAAACTGAAGACGCCATTTTTTGTGTGTGTGTGGTGCTTGTCTGATTTTGAACATAATGCATGATAGACATTTCCTAGACATTTGTGCTAGACAGACATTTCCTTTTGAGTGGGAAATTAAATAAGTGTATTAAACAAAGTAAGTACGATCAGTATTAAAGGTCGCTGAATTTAATTCATAAATAGAAACAATAGTCATTGGGTTTTTAGAAAACTTAAAATAGCTGACCGAATTCCATGCCGGTAAAGTTCCATGGATTTCAATTTTGTCTTGTGAGACATCTGCACTGAACCTGTTGTGCTGCAAGAAGGCTTTTTATTTATAGAACTCGCGGACGTAGTGTATAGATGATCTCCCTTTTAACTGCATAACAATTTGTTGAATATGAGATTATTAAAAGTTCAGTACGTATTATAGTTGCCTTGACTACACAAGTATTTATAGTCACTCTGAGGGATCTGATCTCTCATGTCGATAATCTTGAGGACAAGAAATAAAACGAAAGAAAAGAACTATTATTTCTTAATAGACAGTGTTCTTAGAACTATTATTTCTTAATAGACAGTGTTCTTAGAACTATTATTTCTTAATAGACAGTGTTCTTAGAACAGTTCTTGGAACGAGTTCTAGCGCCAAGAATATGTTGAGTTATCTTAGATGTGATGATAGACGTTTATCTGAATCTGTCCTTGCTTCTGGACAGATTCAAGTTCTGCTTTAGGTTTTTGCAGGATCCAAGATCAGTGACCGGTATAGCAGAGTGTGGCACTACAAGTTCCTGATCAAATTAATCGTTAATCTCTATCTGGTAATCATATCTTTAATCCATACACAAATAAGATTCTTCCACTCGATCAATCAATCAGTCACCCGACAAGAAACCATGTGTGAATAATTTTTATACTACACTGTCTTATATCCTGAAATACAATTCAACAATTTAATGTTAATGCAAATCACAGAATAGTTCTTATCAGAGAAAAGAAATAGAATTATTTGAGATATGCACCAATAATTTCTACTTAATCTGATTCAAGTGTTGTCTCAACACTCACCCACTTTTGCAACAATGTCACATGTCCAGTGTCTCTCTCCTCACATTGAAACATTGATATGCTGCTAGTCTCACACTGCTATTCTTTCGAAACTAACCTGGGCACTTTTTTCACTGTCACTTCCTTCATTTCTAGTAACTTTCCTGTGCCAAAATTTGCTCGATGTAGTCAGCATACCTTGCCACCATTATATCAATGGGGTGCAGTGTATTCTTACTTATGCACTGCAGGAGAGGCTCACTACATCTACCATGGTTTATAATCAGTAAACCAGAGATTCAAATAATACAGAAAGGCTGCTTTGTCCCTGAAAATATCAACAGGGAGCAAATGCTAAGTTTCCAGTTCACCCCTTTTTTAACTCCATTCATTCTTATATTCTACTCTCAACTTACAGTTTCCTGCAACAGTATTTATTAGCCCAATACATGCACACAGCATTATAATTTTATGAGCGGTTTCATAGAACAATGTCAAGTGTTAGCATACTACATATAATCATCTTAGTTCAAACATTTGTAGAAATAATAGTCTACTCACATAATACATCTCTACGTAAATTAAAAACACAAATATAACAAATCAATAGCAAAAATACACAAAATATTTCTAAGTTTACTACTTTATATGTTGTATAGGTGCAAATGTGGAAAGTGAATTTAAATTAATTTTATTAGATTGACATAAATCAAAAATTAATTACGTCTGCAATTAAGAAAAAATAAAACCCATCAGAAATCATAGTAAAATTTTCAATTTTAAAAAAAAATGATTATTTATTAACTTCCCAGTTAAAAGGAGATTCACTAAATGAATGGACTTAAAAACTTATTGAATTAACATCACACAAATTGGTTAAGTCTATCTTTTGGTACCTCAATGCTGGCATTGCTAAACTGTCCCGAAAAGACTGTTTTGTATTTCATGATCTTCTTCGAAGTGCTTGCTACATACACACTACCCTCTGTGCTGTCGGACGAAAGTTTTGTAATCCAATTTGTCTTAATTTCTGATCTTTGGGAAATGTAAAAAGCAAATTAATATTATTGGTTTGTCCGCTGTTGCAGCATAAGCACTGCAATATTTAAACACGTTTTAATTTTTCAAACCCCTCATTTATTCAAGACAATATGTCGGACAGCGCATGCGGATTGTTGTTTCCACTCGTGACGTCAAATGTTATGTTGCTATGGTGAGAAGTCAGTCTCGCAAATGAACGAGAGCTCTGATTTCTTTCCGAAATATTGACTTTCAACAGCAAAATAAATGCATTTATACAAATCTCTGAATGTTTAAATTTTGCAGTCTTGATTCTAAGAATGAGAATTGCTCATTTCATGAGGATGTATTCTTAAATTTTCATCTTTATTTTCAAAGAACTACAAAATAATTAGAACCTAGTTTTAAAAACGCGACACCTTTACAAATCACAAGCTCTCTGCATTAAAATATACATTAATGTGTGATCATTGGATTTTAAGAGAACTTAAATAATTGCATTTTAAATTAAAACAATTAACGGGGAGGGATGGGGGGACGAAACGAAAGAGAGTGGTGGAGGATAACACGGAACACCCAAAAGAAAAGAAATAGCCCCCACAATTTTGCAATAAGCTCTGAAATGTCCTTCAAAACCGTTAGCACGAACTTATTTTAAAATGATAGCTTATTGATTGGTTAGAAATTCAGGGAGAAGTTAGTGACCTAAATATAGATGATGCATCTTTCCTTCTTTTTAACATTGTGCGTTTGTGACTGTTGTGTACCTTAAAAAGCACGTAAACAATAACGCAGGTTATGGAAGTAATAAATTCAAAGAGCAAGTGCTAGCTGTTTATTCAGTGTAGCAAACTGCTGCTTAGTACCCAATGGATGTTTTGCCATGGAAAAAGTGTAACTCCAACAGATAGCTAAAAAAAAAACAGACTACATTTTATTCCAAATGCTCCCCAAAGCGTTGACGACTAGGGCTCCACCCAGACCTCTAGTCGTAAGGGGCTTCTCGCACTGGTTCCTTCGACACCCTTGTTTGTCTACCACTCCACCTGGCAACGTTGTGGCCCCTGGCCTGATGACAATTTTTTAGTGTAAGTGGCCCACAGCCTGAAAAAAGGTTGGACAGCACTGGTCTACAACATGCATTAAGCTAGAAGAAAAGGACTGTACATTTCTTGATGCTTGTCATATGTAAATATTACTTTTTAATTAAAAATAAAAACTATTCTATATTCTCTAAATAAAACTACATTTAACAAAGCAAAATCAAAAATCAAAACTACTTGTAACGATGAATGATATGGAAAAGAAACACTTTCTGCCATTATTTATTTCAGACTTTAAATAAACGTAAGCATCGTGACAAACTCGTTGTTCAGACGTGGCGCATTGCATTACAGTTTTGTTTCTATTCTTTACCGGATTGAACTTGGCAATCACTATATATCTAGGCCTGTGCTTAGTTCGGTTCAATGGGACGATAAAACGGGTCCATTACGCCACAAACTGGAATGCTAAAGATACCTTGCCACTTGAAATCCAGACTGCTGTTCTTCGCATGCCGAGCAAAGGGGTTGCTGAGAAACATTTTTGAAAAAAATAAATAAAGGAATGAAGGAAGGAATAAATAAAGAGTATTTGTCACTTCTTCTTTCACAGCTGAAATGTCTCCCCAGAAACATGTCTGTACAACCAGAAAAAACACGGATTCCGGCATGGTACCCTCAATTCATAAGGAATTTCAAGGGTTACTCTGCAGAAAACAAACTATTCCTATAATTATTGGACCCCCTTGCAGCACCTGTGAGTCTGGTGAGGGGGGGGGGAAGTGAGGCGCCGATAAACACCGGAGTCCCGAAAGGAGCTGGCAAGTGTTTCAAGTTTAGGGAACTCATTTCTACTTCATATAGTCAACAAAGTGAGTTTAGAGACAACCCCTGTATGCTTCAAGAGTGTATGTAGATAAGCAGAGTGCTCATTGGATTTCTACGAAAGTCTTGGGAATATGTCTCTCTTTCGCCTCTCAAGTCCATAACCTTGATGAGTGGACTTTACGAGATTACATGAATGGTGATCTTTTGTTATTAGTAAGCCTCAGTTATCTGTAATTTCTTTTCATTTCTCATACCTTCCAGTACACACAACGCGCGCGCAGGCGCTTATTTTGTGTTTGTGTATCTGACTTTCGAAACATTTAAGTTCTTTGTACCTATACTTTTTCTTGTTTCGTGACTTACCTCCCTTCGCTGCATGGACTGCGAGATCGGTTGAAACGAGGCTGAGAAACTTCGCAGGTGTGTCTGCGTGGAAAGTACTTACCTCTAACACCTACCTCCTCCCTTCCCACTTCCTCCCCTCTCCCCAGGGCGTGAACGCAGCCCGGGTTACAGTGTGCTCCTCCACGCGCTGTTAATGAGGCAATAAGATGCCGAGGAGCGCGTGCTCCTCAAAGCGTGACATAATGTTGACAGATAAGAAAAAGGGTACGGCGCGTGAAGATAGAGCCAGAGGCACCAGACTGAAGTACGACGCACGAATCTTGTCAAAAACTTAGAGTAACGATGTCAGTTCTTTCTTTTTTTCTTTCTTTTCGGTGGACCAATGCACGGTATTGTAGGAGTGAGTCAAATAAATGACCACTTTCAGTCAGTGCCTATAATGAGTGAAGTTTTTGACTGATAACACGTATTACATTCTAAAACAATATTTCCCTCCGGCTTTCTGGAAGCGGATAGCCGAGTGGCACAGACATTGGCAAGCCAACTTTAGTTGTGGTTTGCATTCCCAGTGTCAGCAAAATAAGCAAATTTCAAACTATGATAAGTCACCTTCACCACCAAGTGTCAGAACACACACATTGAACAATATATGTATCTGACGCACTTATTATTTTTTTTTTTTTTGGGGGGGGGGGAGCAACAAGTGCTGAGCAAGCTTACTATCAAAAACCAATGACAGAAAGAGAGTAAGAAAGGGATGGATGGAGAGAGAGAGAAAAGGTAGGTAGAGAGTTTGAAAGAGAGAAAGACAACAGATAAAGAAGGAGATTAATTTGAACCTCACAGTGAATGAAAGAAAGAAAGAAAGAAAGAAAGAAAGAAAGAAAGAAAGAAAGAAAGAAAGAAAGAAAGAAAGAAAGAAAGAAAGAAAGAAAGAAAGAAAGAAAGAAAGAAAGAAAGAATGAAAGAAAGAAAGAAAGAAAGAAAGATGTATCTTCACCTGTGTTTTTAACTTTCAGTTTTTGTCTGAACAAAGTATAGTATCCCTCCCCCCTCTACCATACAGCTTGAAGTAGTCTTCACTGAGTGTGACATGGTTACCCACCTTCTCATGCTTTTAAGTTATTAAAAGATAAAAATATCTTAATTCATAATGATACATAAAATTTATAAACAACAGTACTCCTCTCTAAATAAGTCATAGAATTGTGATGTGGTGTATGGGTCATTTGCACAAGTCTGTTTTTGGAACACCCAAACTATGCAGCAACATACAGTCTCACTCACACTTAAAGTACAATCAATCACCAGAGTTATTGAACAAAGTAAAAATAAAAGGAAAGAAATTAGTTCCCAAAGTTATGGCCCCTTACTCTGACATCCATACAAGACTACACAAATTAACTACGACAGACTAGCAAGATATAAATTTAATGTATAGTATTGGATAATAATTGCGAAAAAATAAATAAGAAGTTGCATATTGTCTGAATGATATTAGTTAACCATGAGGATGAAAGCTATCTTTCTGCTGTGTGACAGTCTTTGGCAGTTGGTTGAAGCCAACTTATCTAACGTAGGTGACTGTGATGTTGTCTCTGGTTGAGTGACAGTGCGACAATTATTCCCCAGAATGTCTGCTGGCCAATTGACCCAGAATGTCTGCTGGCCCATCTGTATTGACATGTGATAGATGATGGCTGTTAGGTCCCCGAAGTACCATTCTGATCATCCTGGTTGTGTAGATTTCTTGTCACAACGTGAGTCAGTCACAGAGTTAAATGTTGGCAGTCTCAATCAGCAAGGCTATGCAGTATAGATGCATATAAGGCAATTATTATTAATTATTGGCCCCTTCTTTGCTTGGGAGAACTATACTTTTTGGGGGTCGAGATAGAAATTTAACCTAATTAACTTTGTTTCACCCCACGGTGCCACAGTTGAACTGAGCATTTCACTACTAAGTGCTAATTGGCAGTTGCATGGGGCAGGGGGAGAGGGATAGTATAGCTGAGACAGGTGGGTCGGGGGGGAACGGTCCTACACACATAAATTTTTGCGTGTGAGAAAATTTTGCAGGGCCCATTTCAGCTTGTGACAGAATATCATTTACCCAATAGCCATAGAATAACATTTATCAATAGGCATAGAATAACATCTGCTAATAGTCATAGAATAACAGTTGCCAATTTTCATAGAATAATTTTTGGCATAGTCATATAATAACACGCTTATAGTCATAGAATAAATTTTGCCAATAGCCACAGAATAATACATGTGTAGTCATAGAATAACTTTGCCAATATTAATAAAATAACATCTGCAAATAGTCACAAAATAACTTGATAACAGTCTTTGAATAACATTTACGAATTGTCATAGAATAACATGCTAATAGTCATAGAATAACTTGATAACAGTCTTTGAATAACATTTACGAATTGTCATAGAATAACATGCTAATAGTCATAGAATAACTTGATAACAGTCTTTGAATAACATTTACGAATTGTCATAGAATAACATGCTAATAGTCATAGAATAACTTGATAACAGTCTTTGAATAACATTTACGAATTGTCATAGAATTGCGCTTACATACAGTCATAGAATAGCATTATAAAGAGTCACTGAATAACAATTAACAAACCTCTTAGGTTAGGCAGGATTAGTTACCATTAGTATTTGCTCACCTCAAGGTTTCTTTCATGACCTCTCTCATCTAAAACGGAAGACAGGATGTGACCCAAGCATACCCCAAACTCTCACAATCTGATTTTAAAAGTCATATTATAAGTTAATGGTCTACTTTGGGAAAACGTCATACTTACTCCAATGACCTTCACCCCACTCGCCCGCACAAATGTTGTATTCTATGCTATGCCAGTGGCTTTAATACTGGTCAATGCTTCCACGTCAGATAGATTTCTAAAATGACCAGTCCAGGAGTAAGCGGGGCGGGGGGGGGGGGGAAGAGTGTGTTTCTTAATGGTCTTATGATAACATAAAGTGCTGCATTATAATTTCTCAGTGCATTAAGTCGACCACAGCAGCAAGGAGGCTACGCTTCACTTCGGCCATAATTTCTCAGTGTATAGCAAAGGCTCCATTTACAGTTCTTAGGCACTGACGGATTTCTTGCAAAGATTTCGAAGTTAATAATTTTGAGGTCAATGATTTCGAAGTTAATGATTTTACGGTCAATGATTATCACACTAATAGTTATGAAGTAACCTTAGCGGATAAAGTGATGACTTAAAGAGATATGTCTTATATTAGTTATACATGCGTTATCTTAGTCACATAATTACTGCCATCCAGTCATTCGTGGTCTTCTATGGTTTCTCATGCTTGAAAACACGTACACACATACACACATGCAAAATAAAAATCCAACACACATCCATACAGACACGAACACACATAAAAAAAACACATCAGTTTTTAAACTTTGTTTGTTCCTCACATTTTGCTTAATGAATCGCTTTTCCGTGAAATTAATGAAACCTTAAAATGCATAATTCGTTAATCCATAAAACAGTTAATTAATCGATAAGGATGAAAATACATCTTAAAACGCATATTTCATTAATTCTTGAAAAGTTTAATTAATTATTCGAAAAGCACTAACTTGAATTCATATACGTGCAATTCACGTAAAATAGTTAATTACTCTAAAAGACATTACCATTTTCAGAAAAATACCTAACTAATTACTAAAAGAAAGAAAAGAATAGAAAGCGCAATTAATCTGAAACACACATATATATCCACTCAAACGTGTAATTAATTCGTAAAACACGCAATTAATCTGAAAAATAAAAAACATAATTATACTCAGTAAAAACTTATTTTAATCTGTAAAGCATGTAAATAATTAATAATTGAAAAGCTTTTTTTACTCAATAAATACATAAATAATCCGTTTAATAAAAAAAAAAAAGAATTAATCCGCATAATATATAATAAATCCTAAAAGCACTTAATTATAGTTTAATAAACCAATTAAATATTCTTTAAGACATTTAAATGATTCATATGATATAGCTAATCTGTCAAATATTTAATTAAACCTTAATTCGCATATTTAAACAAGGTATAAAAAAATACGAAATTATATTCGATAAAAATAGTAGTTAATCTGTAAAACGCAATAAATTTCATAGCAGAGGTAATTAATTGATAAAATACATAAGTAATCATTAGAATGCACAACATATAATTATGTTCAGTAAAACTATTAACTAATCCACAATTATGAATACACAATGTGCTAACTAGTTGAATTTTAATCATAATGATAGTTATGGTACTTTTTTTCTCTACAATGTACATTGTGTTTGCATAATTTCACCAGCCCATTATAATGTACATTGTGTTTGCATAATTTCACCAGCCCATTATAATGTACATTGTGTTTGCATAATTTCACCAGACCATTATAATGTACATTGTGTTTGCATAATTTCACCAGCCCATTATAATGTACATTGTGTTTGCATAATTTCACCAGCCCATTATAATGTACATTGTGTTTGCATAATTTCACCAGCCCATTATAATGTACATTGTGTTTGCATAATTTCACCAGCCCATTATAATGTACATTGTGTTTGCATAATTTCACCAGCCCATTATAATGTACATTGTGTTTGCATAATTTCACCAGCCCATTATAATGTACATTGTGTTTGCATAATTTCACCAGCCCATTATAATGTACATTGTGTTTGCATAATTTCACCAGCCCATTATAATGTACATTGTGTTTGCATAATTTCACCAGCCCATTATAATGTACATTGTGTTTGCATAATTTCACCAGCCCATTATAATGTACATTGTGTTTGCATAATTTCACCAGACCATTATAATGTACAATAATGTGTTTACATAATTTCACCAACCCATTATAATGTACATTGTGTTTGCAAATTTCACCAGCCCATTATAATGTACGATGTGTTTACATAATTTCACCAACACATTCTAATGTACATTGTTTCACCAAATTACTCTAATATACATTTTTTTTTTAATTTCACCAAACATTGTACTTTACTTTTGTGATTTACATACTGTGGTAGAGTAAATTTGCCCATCCCTATTTCTAAACTTAATTGTTATATAAATTGTTAAATGTCCACGTGACCTGACCTTTATGATGGTATTTCTTTGTAAATGTCAGAGTTGGAGTAAACAACTCTGGTAATGTTGCTGGAACATACTGATGCAATCTAAGCCAGTTCCAAGCAGATAAGTAGTTTTTTCACTATCCAATGGTTAAGATTTACAAGAACGAGACCAGCCAAAGGAGTGAGATCAAAATTTACCTTCTAAAATAATTCTGGTTATGAAAGACATGCTTTAGCTTAATGGTGAGTTAACTGAATGATTGAGAGAGGATGGACTTAGAAACCGTGACCAGAGTTTGGTGCCTAATATTTGCCCTTATTAAAAAAAACAACAACCAAATAGTCACAGTGCTGTTTTTGTTGAGTTTTTTTATTGTTAAGTTGGGTTGCTTCATCTTTGGCTGGATTTTCACCTTTCAATTATTTTCTTTCCTTCTATGTGCGTTATTGTTGTTGGCATTTATATTTAATTAAATGTTTTATTTATCTTCCCAGATCAACTGCCTAGAGATAAGGTAATTCGGCGTGCTAAAGAGTACATAACTCCAAAAAGGACCGCACGATAAGATCGTTACCCATCAGGTAGGGGACTGATTGAACTACGCTTTAACAATAGGCAGAATCCGGGCACTGTGAGGCGCTGACGTCACAGGCGATCTACATGCCCTCACGCTATCTGGTTGGAAGAGCGTGTGTCTAATGATTCGTTTCGGTTTGAAACGTCATAAGAGTCAGGTTTAATTAAAAGATAATAGGAAATCATTACAGCGGGGGTGGGGTGGAGGTCACGCGTGAGAGAAGAAGTTGGAGAGAGGGCGGGAGGTGGGTGAAGAAAGAGGTAACGGACATAGAGAGATGGGAATGAAAGAGTGATAAGAGTTCCAGTTTCCCCCCCCCCCTTTTTTTCTCGGGTATGTATTCAGTGAGTGTGTCGGGTAAGTGAGCGTGATACTATACATTAATGTGTTTGGGTGTGTGTACAAGTTTGAGAATTAAAGGAAATGAGAATGAAAGAAAAAGAGAGGAAATTAGAGACAAAAACGGGGGTAGATCTGTGTGAGAGAGATGTAAGAAGAGAGTGCCTTAGGAAGGGAGAGTGGTTGAAGAAAAGACTGCCTGAGGAAAAGAGAGTGGTTGAAGAAAAGACTGCCTGAGGAAAAGAGAGTGGTTGAAGAAAAGATGCCTGAGGAAAAGAGAGTGGTTGAAGAAAAGACTGCCTGAGGAAAAGAGAGTGGTTGAAGAAAAGACTGCCTGAGGAAAAGAGAGTGGTTGAGAAAAGGAGACTGAGGAAAAGAGAGATTCTGAGGAAGAGAAAGCGGTGCCTGAGGAAGAGAGAGTGGATGAGGAAGAGAGAGGGGAGAGAGAAAGAGACCAATTCATATGTTTATTTTCAATTATTTAGCCGTTGTGGAGGAAATTGTGTCTAAAATTTACATTCTTCCAGATCACGTAGCCGGGAAACATCCAATTAGCAGAATGTAATCTAATGCTTATTTATAATTAAAGTGAAACGAAATATTCAGTAGAAGGAATCTATAAAGTATTTTAAAATACAACCAGCACAACTATCGGGAGCCTTTTCTATCTCACAATATTTCATTTCTGTTCTCAAAGCTTTTTCTCTTAAAATGTATTATTCCTATTAAGACCTATTTAATTTTTTTTAAATGATCAACTAACATTAACGCGAAATGGTCAAATCATTAATTAATGTTGTGTACATTTCTTCTCTCTGAGAAATGTAATATTGAGTATTTAGAAAACCTGTCATTATCTCAGATAAAATTACTAAACAGACACTTGCCGTTGTTTGACTGTCTCTCCGCAAATATATTATTATAATCATTAAAAGTATACTTTGAAACAGTCATCCGTATATAGTGATTAAAAATTTTCAATAATCAGCGGCGACTGCTTCGAAACTATTTGTAGTTGCTTTTGTTATGCAGTGTTCTAGAGTTCTGTTTGCGCCTTTCATTCCGTAAACTTGAGAGCAGGAGAATTTCTGTGCACAATGCACTGAAATTTGATAGTGAGCCCTCGTCCTGTCACGTGCATTTCTCAGTGCGCGTGGGTCTATTTATATAGCCTGCGGCTGACAACATGCCAAAACGTCTGCAGCGCAACTGATGCACAGTTAGAATAATAATTAATGTTTTAACCCCCTCCCCCTCACACCCACACACAGAAACAAGCCAGTCAGTCAAGCAAAGAGCAATCGTTCAATTAGCCAGTCAGTTCATCAAACACGTAGCCTGGCTCTAGGACACAGAAAAAGTCTAAAGTACTTTAGATTTTAGAGTAATGTGATATTGTCCCGAGAATGCAATGAGCTCAGAGAAACTAGTAACAGTTACCGGTTATGACTGATGAAACACGCGGGGGTGGGGGTGGGAGGGAGTGGAATGTGATTTGGACAATATTATTATTTTTTTTTTTAATGCGGAGTGTACCGTGTGCGTGAGAATGTTATTCTTGTCTGCAACATACATTGGAACGCTTAGTACACACACGCGCTCTCTCTCTCGCTCTCTCTCTCTCTCTCTCTCTCTCTCTCTCTCTCTCTCTCTCTCTGTGTATATATATGAGACACACGCGAATGATGTGTATACTTGTATCCATATGTTTGAGTGGAGAGTGGAGATCTGGGTGCATGAGTGCGTGTATGTATGCATATCTAACAAAATAATGTAGATTTCATGTTAGTTTCAAGTCTAAGTATGTATGCATATCTAACAAAATAATGTAGATTTCATGTTAGTTTCAAGTCTAAGTATGTATGCATATCTAACAAAATAATGTAGATTTCATGTTAGTTTCAAGTCTAAGTATGTATGCATATCTAACAAAATAATGTAGATTTCATGTTAGTTTCAAGTCTAAGTATGTATGCATATCTAACAAAATAATGTAGATTTCATGTTAGTTTCAAGTCTAAGTATGTATGCATATCTAACAAAATAATGTAGATTTCATGTTAGTTTCAAGTCTAAGTAGAAGTGCTCAAGCATGAGCGTTCGTATGAATGTGTGTCTGTGTAGGCGTGTATGTGTGCGTTTGTGCGTGACTGCCAGCAAAAGTTTAAGTTTAAATGCTGTGTAAGTGTGTGTGTGTGTGTAGTTGTCTACGTACATTCGCATACATACATATTTTTTGCGTGCGATCATCTGTCCGGGTTTTATTTTAAAACCTGTCAAGCCAGTCACCACTCAACACCTCGTTCACACTATGCTGACATGATCACGCAGTGACAGTTATGTATTCAACTCGCCAAGGGACTCACGTGCACTGCACGTTCACCGCCGGTGAAAACAACTAACCTTTAAAAGGAAGGGTAAAGTAGAAAACAAATCACCCACCGCCACAACATCTCAACCTGTACAGCCACCATTTATCTACCGCTCGTTTGAGTCACTCGAGAAATCCAGCGTTGCACTAAAAAAAAATTTACCTTTACAGATCCTTGCACGTGGAATGGGAAATCACCCAACATGTAGCCACTGAGATAGAGAGCAGACGAATTAAAAAAAGAGAGTTTAGACTGTAAATCTGCTGATGAGATTCAGTCATATGTGGTGCTTCCACCAATCGCGCTCTGGCAGTGCAAAAAACATAGGTTAGATCTTAGTGGCACACGCTTATGCACTCGCTGTGCAAGCCACCAGATTTGCACTAAATATGCACTGGATGTGCAAACCACAGATTAGATCTTAACGGGACACGTTTGCACTAATCATGCACTAGGTGTGCAAACCATAGATCTTAACGGGACACGTTTGCACTAATCAGGCACTAGGTGTGTAAATCTCAAATTAGATCTTAGCGTGATAGATGTGTAATAATTAAGCTTTGGATGTGCAAACCACAGATTAGATCTTAGCGGGACACGTTTGGCAAACCTCAAATTAGATCTTAGCGGAGCAGGTTTGGTCTGATCATGTACTGGGTGCAAAAACGCCAGATTAAACAGGAGGAGCACAAGAGATAGCGCAGAATGGACACTAGCTTTTATTCAAAGGAAATGGGGTTCGATGCCCCCATTCCCTTTTCGGGGGTGTAAGACTTACTGGTGAACCGCAACCGCACCTTGGCTCAGCCTAGTGGGCTTAGTGTTCAGTTCGTCAGATAAGACGATAAATTGTGTGATAATTCACGTGAAAGATCCCCCTTGTAGTTAGTAACCGAAAAGAACTTACTGTTGACCATTGTCAAGTCAAAATAGTTCCTTCATAAATAATCCGTTCAACACCCACTTAAAACTTCTCACTCCCCACCCTTGCGCTTATGAGCGATATCAGCGAAGCGGTCGAGAAACAGACCAGACAGCACCAAATGGATCTTGTCTGAAAAGGTGCGACGTCATAAATTTGTGCGTCTTTATAAATTTGACTTACGCCTTTAATGGATCCACTTCATAGCATTTCACATGGTCTGAAAATATAAAAGTCCTAAGAGATTTCACAATTCAGTTTCTTGGTATGAACTCGAGGAAAAAAACAACAACCTTTGTCGTCAGTTGAAACGGACTAATATCGGGTGCAATGAAACCATTAACATCTCATCAGAGACTGTCCTCAATAAAGCACAAACTACGTCACGAGAAGAAGCGTCACCGACCATTTGCAGCATTGCGTAAGTGTTCAAGAAAAAGAAAGAAGTTGCCATTTGAAGATTAGCTTAATAATGACATCACCCAAATGTAGCAAAAGAAATATGTAGCCATTTGAAGATTAGCTGCTAACCTTTAATAATGACATCACCCAAATGTAGCAAAAGAAAAATGTAGCCATTTGAAGATTAGCTGCTAACCTTTAATAATGACATCACCCAAATGTAGCAAAAGAAAAATGTAGCCATTACAGTCGCAGAGAGTGCCACGAATAATTTGGTTTCCTCTCCCCCCCACTTCTCTCTCTCTCTCTCTCTCTCTTTCTCTCTCTATGCTTTCTGCCCAACTCACCTTCCGCCCATCCAATGCCTTCTAAAAATAAATATATTTTTAGAAAGCAATAGCCATGTACTTCACCACCACCCTCCCGCCTCCACACACAGGCTAGCCAGCTTGGATAAGTGGTTTAATTTTACATATTAGTCATTCTGTTGTGCTCTGCTTCAGGGCGCAAATACTTTCTTGTTGTGTCTGACCGGCGTCTGGGAAGAGGAAAGATGGGGGAGGGGTCGGGGATCTAAGTCAAAGGTTGTCTATTGCCTGATGAACAATGTACAGTATGGCATATTCTAATGTGCGTGCGCGTTTGTGTTTGTGTTCAAGTGTGTGTGTGTCCGTATGCTTATCGATCATAGATTTTTCTTACATATTACGTCCTCTATACAATTGAAAAACTTTTTTTCTTTCTAGATCTCTCTTTGCTTCAAACAGTGTTATTGTCCTTTAATAAAAACAACCCGTTGCAGTGATCTGTTGAAAAGAAACCTTGAAGGAAAAAAAAGTTCTTTAACCTGACGTCATTTCTGTCGTCTTTCCCACGACTTTTTTTTCTCTTACGACGTTCCTGCGCATTACACGGGGTAAAGGGTGTGACGGGGATAAGGGGTGTGACGCTTTTCAATGCAGATTTCTCCCCCCCACACACACACACAATCTCTCCTTCCCGACTTGAGTTAACTTACCACCTCGTGCCACCCATCACCACAGAGATAGCAGATATCCAGAAAGTTTCGTGCATCATTTGAAAATCGGCCATGTGAAGACAGAAAGTGATACTCTTCTAAAACTGCAGGATTTCGGTAAAACTGTCTCAGTGATTGATAATGCGATTTTGACGATAGTAGTGGAATCATGTACTTCCATTGCTCTAATAGTTATCGGCTTTCTTGACTGAAAACCTCAAAGGGAAATTGGTGTGTGTGTGTGTGTGAGTGTGTGGATGTGTGCATGCGTGCCAGGGTGTGAGAAAGAGTTGGTACGTATTGGTGTGTGGGAGAATTTTTTTGGCAAATATGAGAGTGTATATACGAGTGCGTTTGAAAGTGTGAGAATGAGTGTGTAGATCGAGTGTATCTGACTGAATGTGTGTAACATTTCATGAGTACGTTTTTTTTTTTTTTTATAATTTATCTATTTTATTATGCACTTCGTCTTTAATTTAGTCAAAGCTAGTGACTGACTCCTGACATAGGACCCAACATTCCTTTATACTGAGACAGCATGCTACTAATGAAAGTGACGCGCACCAGAACAGCGACTGTCATAGTATGCTTTTGACTAGCTTATGTCAGGTAGCAGCTAAAGTACATTCTGACTGGCTAGCTCTTTAATTTCTTCTCAGTACACCCACTCTGGCTTTTCTTTGCATATTTGTGTTTATGGTTCACCCTACACCCTCCACACACACTCCTCAGCAACACCATCCCGCCCTCGCCTTTTTCTTTTTTTTAACCTCTTCTAAACTTGCGATCGTTACGGTTCCGCTTGACGGAAATGCGTACCGAACTTCTCCGACAAGTGCCGGTCTGCCCAGCCTAGCATTGCTGTGACCTCTGCCCCTGGCTCGTGCCATGGCGGTTGGAGCGCGAAGAGAACTCTCTTTCCCACGGTCCGCCACAAAGTGGTCGCATACCTTGGGCCACGAGTCGCCGAAGGGTGCAAGACGGGTTGGGGTGGTGGTTGAGAGTGAGGGGAAGGTTCTCTTTTTTTCTTTCCCCCGGGTGCCAGAGAAGGGGGACTCAGAAGGGATAAGCAAGACACAGGTCAGCCGCTCATTCGGCCTTTGTGCGCTGGAATGTCTTATCGCGCTCCTGTTGACACAACTGGTCGGCCAGCAGAGCAAGCGAGCAGAAGGCGGGGTTTTCCCACACTGCGCTAGACCCGTCACCTAATCCCTATGGCACGTGCGCCTATTTATCCGCCATCCGCTCTCTAGTCATGATTGACGCGTCAGCGCCTGCGCGCCACGAGCACAGCTGGCCTCCAGCCAATGAGCGACCACCTGGCGCAAGCCACTTGGTCTCCCTGCGTTCTGATTGGTTGACTGTATCGGCATGAGACCGTGGGAAAGAGACCGAGCAAACCTTCACACAGCCAAAAGACGGCATGTGTCATGATCTATAAATGGTGTCTGTTGACATGCGCGGACCAACATTTGCGCTTTGATCAACAAGTAGTTCGTATCCATTCCTTAACTCACTCTGCTGTCTGCTTTCGCGCAAACCCACCTGTGGAATCGTTAAGTCCAAAGCAAGAGCACATACATACATAACCACTATCAATTTATCTGGCGATACACGTTTGACGGATTATTGGTTGATTAACAGAACGTCATGGCTGACACAGCGATAGCTTCTCCAGTCAAGCATGAGCTGCATAATTCCAGAAAGGTAAGTGAGTTTTATCATAGACAACAGTAGGTGCAAGTAATTTTGTTTTAATAAGTCAACTTAACAACAAAATCGGTTATGTATGTCACATGATAACTAAAATAGTACACAAGCACACGTTTTCTTCAGAACAATCACTTACTGTGAATAATTCAAGTACAATGTAACGTTTACTATTTTCCCTTTTATTATTATATACATAGTCTCACTTTTTAATATAGATTTTTATAATGCTGATTTTTAATGGGAATGGGTGGGGGTAAAGAGCTCTTCCTATTTTATTTGAGCTGATTTCTTTAGGCCTCGTGACACATTAAAGTGGCTCTGAATCAGGAGGTATTTAGAGAAGAGTTCCTTAACAATATTTTATCTCGGGACATTTGTGCTCAAAAGAGTGCTCTCTCTTGCTATTGCAGAACAAGAAACCTCTCATGGAAAAAAGGCGTCGAGCCCGGATTAATAGCTGTTTGACACAACTCAAAGCCTTGGTGCTCCAAGCCATCAAGAAAGATGTAAGTATTGCAGGATTCAAAACTCGCAGATATATTGTCCACACTTTGACACAAAATATATATATGGCACTGTTGTTTACATTTGTTCCAAGTAGGTATTTGCAGATCATCTTATCTGGGGTTTTGTACTGCATAGGGATTGTAAGTGGTATTTCTTTTTTAAAGTAATGATGATGATTTCAGTTTTGGCTCACTGTTTATTTACCCGGTCTTCTATTTCTCTTTGCAGAGTTCTCAGTTCTCCAAGCTGGAGAAGGCAGACATCTTGGAACTCACAGTCAAGCATCTCAGGGCGCTTCAACGTCAACAGGGCGCTGGGGCTATGACGTCAGATCCGTCCATCGTCAGCAAATACCGCGCAGGCTTCAATGAATGCGCCAAGGAAGTCATCCGCTACATGGGTTCTGTCCATGATGTCAGCGATGACGTCAAAGGTCGCGTCGTCGGTCACCTGGCCAGCTGGTTGCAGGTCGTGAATCACGTGACTCCCGCTGAAACGCTGCAGCAGTGTATGAAGCCTCTGCACGTGCAGATACCTACCCAGCAACAGCTCAACTCTAGTGGCACTGCCTCCGCAGTTATCCTCCCTTCGCAAGCCATGAACATTGCACCAAGCTCCCTGTGCTCTCCCCTGAATTCCCAGACTATGTCTCCCGTATCTGTCATGTCCCTTCAACACAATCCGTCTGTATCCACAGCGACGACAACGGTCATCTCACACAACCCTGCCCAGATCTCAGGCGCTTTCAAGATTGTTCCCAGTGCGTCGTGTCCCGGTGGCGCAGTGGCTCTGTACCTCGGTAACGCCAGCATGTCACGCGCGAGCGACAGTATGAGCGTGGACACTGCCGTGCCGCTATACTCTCTGTCCCTCCCCCACTCCGACGGCGGAGTGACTGCTTTCGTCCCTCCGGCGTCGACAGCGTCCGCCCCAACTTCGACACACCACGTCACATCACACGCATACGTCAAATCGAACTGCGGTGTGCACGTATCCTTGATGAAACCGGACTATAATTCGATGACGTCACTTCCCGTGGATTTGCGCCAGAGCACCAAGCTGCGGGCATCGTCTTTCATGGGATCAATGACCGTTGGTCAGTGCAGTCCGACATCAATGGCCGATGAGAAACTGTGGAGGCCGTGGTGATATGGTACTTCAAACTGTCGTCATTCTTTGTCAATGGTCAAACAAAACATTAACAAGAGACACGATTTTCTTTCTTGCTTTTGCAACAAATAATGAAATATTAACGCGGCGGGCACAATTGTACACCACATAGGTGACACTTTGTTCTACAATCACTGACTTGTTGATTCGCATGGATATTTCAAAAGACTCTGCAACACGTTATTAACTTGTCGTTAATTCTCTGTTCTTGTTTGTTTCTCTCCCAGGCCTGCTCGTCAATGAATGTTGCTGCTGTCGTTACGTTACAAACTTTTCTTACAATTCAAGCAATCATGTTCCCGTTTTAGTTGAACGTGTATCTTGGACTAACGTAAACAGACAATTATGAATCCGTTTGCGTGTGTGGACATGAGTGAAGGATTAGCACTTTCAGGGGTGGTATTGAGGTGCTTGCAAACTTTCAGTTTCATTGAGCAAACCGAAAAGTAATGTCATTCATTACTAGGTGCGATAGCAGAAAAAATATAAATGACAATTTTTTATTGCAGTCTTTGTAGCTGACTGGAAAGTAGGATCATCACTTTGCCGTGACTGAATGTGTCGTGTGGCTGATTTGAATCAGTGGAAGCGAACGTGTTGTAAGCTGGCTTGAAATCTGTATGTATGACCGGTTTGTATTACTGACCGGAAGTGAGTTTGAATGACTGCTTCGCTAAAACTGTAAAACTAAAAGCGAAGGGACCAAGTTCACATACGTTCCAGAAAACATCCCAGATGTTTCGATTTTTATTAAATCATTTTCTTGTTGTTTGTTTTACTTTCGAATTCTCTATTTTTCATAAATCAAAACACGTTGTACTGTTTGTCGCAGATATTTTTAAAGGCATATTTACACTTGTTCATTCAAGTTGCTTGTGTTTTACACTAAACCTGGTTGCCTTGTCTGAGAACAAACTACAACAACAAACCTGTTGAGCTGGTTGGCTTAATGCAGTGCACGAATTGAAAGGGGTGGTGGGAGGGGGGTATCGAGAATTCGGAAGGCAATGGTTTTATTATTTCGTCCAGAATGTTGTTAAATAATAAATACTTTTTCAAATCAGACAGTTGATTTTCATGTTCTTGATTTTGAGTGCCTGATGGTGTGCATGTTGTTTGGTTATCAGGGCGTACACCACCACACTCGATCCAGAATGTGTCTTTGTTTTCCTCTCCTTTCTTTCTGGTGTTCTTTTCTTCTGATGCCAGCTAATGGACATACAAATGTATGACGTGTTACACATTTAAAACTTTTAGTGCTCTAAATACTGTTTATTTTCAGATTAAGCAAGATATTAGGTCGAAATCGGAAGAGTAGGGGTGGATTGGGAGGAAAGGTTGAAAATCAAGTCTTAAGCAGGTAAATGTTGGCTGGTGTCGATTTTTCCAGTAATGGTAGTTACAACGACCAGTCACCATTACTCTTGTCTTTTATAAATATACCAGACACCGACGAACTGACAAGCATACGTGTTTCTTTTCCACAGGATTCTAAGAACAAAACATTCATAGAAGGAGCTGGGTAATTGGTTAATGGGTGTCTCTTTTCCACAGGATTCTAAGAACAAAACATATTCATTGAAGGAGCTGGGTAATTGGTTAATGGGTGTCTCTTTTCCACAGGATTCTAAGAACAAAACATTCATTGAAGGAGCTGGGTAATTGGTTAATGGGTGTCTTGCGCTGCTTCTGGTATTTTACGTTATGTGAAGCTCATGTCATAGAGGTCAATCATTTATCGACTGCTCAAGACGACTTTTAAACTAGAGCTTTTATGTCATTTAAATTCTTACCTCAAGAACGTTGTAAAGTGTAAACATTGACACATGCCTAACACATTTTCTTTTTTCGCAGTGATCTCTGCACCATTGATCCGAAGCTAGGTGTTTGGCTGAAAAGGTTGTTAAAATACGTTCTAGGAAAATATACAACACATTCTATTCATGCTTTCCTCGATTTCTTCAAGAAGAGAAAAATACCAACAACCCATAAAATAAATAAACACTCCACACACACACACACAAACACGATCGGAAGTGTTCTTGGATAAGATTTCGAAACATCACACCCTCACGTTAAGGGTCAGTTCTTCAGTTTGAGATAGGGAGTGTTTTCAATACATACATTTCGTCATGAAAGTGTCTTAAAAAAAAAAATTTTTAAAGCGGCCTGCAGCAATTTGGGGTTGATGGAATTTTGTGCACTTATACATTTGACTAGGCAGCAATATTTCTTTCAATGTAGACCGTACGGTGTCTTGGGGTGGATAGGGGTGGAATATAGTACTGCCAAGGGCTATATTTCTATAAAGCTTGTATCATTGTAAAAATGTTTCCTTTGAGTACATGAAAGAAAGATCAATTTTGTAATAAAAATATAGGAAATCTGTAGAATTCAGATTTCATTAAATTGCAAAACAGTTTTAGTGTACACACCACAGTTTATTAAGAACTAGTGCCTTCATCAGTTCTGACCAATAGCGATTAACTAAAAGTACGGTGCGCTAAGATTCCCATAATGCCATTTAGAGTAATGCATTTCTCTTGTGATTGATTTTTCTACCCTATGGGAAGCACTTCCTTCCAGAACTGATTTTACATTTCATGATGTTTCCTCTCTTTCACACAAACAAATGCACAATTTACAGATTGACTTGAACTAGCATGTGTGAAAGAAAGTATAATTGTGATTTAATCTTAAATAAGTCAATCTGTAAATTGTGCATTTGTTTGTGTGAAAGACTTTTTAAAAAGATGGTGTACGCTCAAAGGCCCATAATTTCGAAATAGATTTCACCTGAACTTTGGAAAACACAAAAACTATCGTTTCAAAGATCGGTGTCAGTACTCCAAGCTCTCACGTCATATGCTCTAAAAATAGTTACATACAGATGTTTTGGACGTCGGTAGTTGGATATGACGTCATCATTTGCACCAATAGTTACTAGCAGCTGTGGACAGTAGAGATAATGCGTGTATAGAGTTTAATAGAGGAAGAACTGCCGAGAGACCAATAATTCTCACCAGCAACGTTCCCTCTAGTATTTTCTCAGTGTGCGCGGAACTGGCGGTTGTTTGAGCTTGCTACCAAAAACTTGTGCGCAGAATTTTGAAACTGCTGCGCGGCCGCGCACCTTAGAGGGAACATTGTTTAATCACCAACCAAATTATGCGAAGCGTGACACACGAAGGTATGTGAAATGATACGGGCTAGCTAACGTCCTCAAGTCATGAAGGATGATGATTTTTACAAGAATGAACACTGCACGCTATGCGGCAGAAATAAAAAGCGATCGTGGCGGACATGAGCGAGATAGTGCTTTTTTTCTCAGTATATTTACATATTGTTGGGGTTTTTTTGTTTACTCTCTTCTGTTTTTGTTTGTGTGAATGTGAGAGTACCTTAATTGGTATTTCTGCTCTCCTCTCATCTGGGAATGGGCAGCCTGATTGATCACCCCAGCTGGATTGCCATTCCCCTGTGCATGGGAGGTGGGCTGGGTAGGATCTAAAGTAAGGACCACCAGAGTAAGAGATATATAATTGGGTCAGGAGAAGTTGCCAGGAGACTATGTCCAAGAAATGTTATTAGATTTGAGAGAATCAAGGAAAGAGAACCCTTTGTGATGTTTCCCTGGAAATAGTAGTTAAAAATGTTTAATGTTTAGAGTGTTCTAGGCATATGATATTGCATTTTAAAAAGATTTGTTTTCCTGAGAATAATAATTGGTGTAGAGATTGACTGATGGTGTTGCATTTGTTTTATTTTTTCAAAATTAACTTGTAGTTATTTTCCACCTGTACATCATGTCAATCTCTCTCTCTCTCTCAGTGTCTCTATCTATGGGATCTGGGTTGCCATGACATCTAGATATTGGCTTTGCATATGGTAATTGGCGTTTGAGCCTTACCCTGCAAATTATGGCCATGGTTTTGGAGCTTTATAAAATTTACACACATACACCAACACATATCCTTATTTTATATGTACATACTATTGCATTTTGTAATGTTAATGGAAATGTTATAAATGAAATTACGGTTACTTCGTTTGTATGTTTAATATAAATTTTTATTTAGAAATCTGCAAATTGAAATATAAAACGTATCTGTCTAATTAATGACTTTCAAAGTTTAAAGTTTTAAACTTATCATGTCTGCATGGGAAAGATAGTGGCGGTGGTCTAAATGTGTTTCACTAGCGTAGACATTCTCAGTTTGGGGGTTGGCCTTGTGATTCCCCTCACATTACTCTGGGGTTGTTCCGACCACACCAATGGACCGATCAACATCGGCCCCCCCCCCATCCCTACCCCGAGTGGGGGCATATATGTTCGCTCTCCACTGTATAGTGGGTGGTGGTTGCATTACCTGCCTTCCTCTCCAGACTTTGTGTGGAGCCTTTCGTCTTAGGATATTCTCAGACCAGGATAGCTCTGGAGTAACTATATTCTGGAATTCAACCACCAAATAGACCGCTCATATCGAAACACTCCCCCGCCCCCATCCTTTCTCTCCAAAGAGAGGCGTAGCAAATTAGTTTTATTTAGCAGGGTGTGATTGCTTTGGCTTGCTTACTTACTCACTAGAGATTGATTGCCGAACGTCTTGGGATGTTCTCTGCTCTGAAGAGATTTAGTTCCCTTTGCTAAATAGTATATGCGGCTTGCTCAAGGGGAGGGGTATGTCAGGTTTGGTGATGGTGGCAGTTGCTTTGTAACCTAACTTTGACAACAGTGTCTCAGTGTGCACCTAAACTGTTCAATCAAGCTGTTCTTTTATATAACAATAAACAGATATACTGTTTACTCTGAAAGACATGATAAACTTAATGTTAGATCATAATTTTAATTCATTAAATATTGTTTATATACAATGTAGACAATGAATATTTTAAATATGTATTTCTAGCTTGTATTCGGTGGCAATGAATTGAAAATACATGTATTTGTATATTAATTATTATACCTTAGTAACTAAATATGCCAAATATATTTATTACTAAGGCTTATGACATGTGAAGTTAAATACATGTATTTGTATATTAATTAATATCCCTAGGTAACTAAATATGCCAAATATATTTTTTATGAAGGCTTATGACATATAAAGTTAAAAATTGGGGTACGTCGGTAAGTTGACGACGATAAAATAACTTCAGTTGACACTACACACACACAAAAAAGGATTCACATTTTTTCTCTTTCATAAGCAGCTAATTTTTTTTTGTAAGCTGCTCAAATCTGCTTTTTTTTAAAAACAACAACAACAAACTATTTCCCTCCTTTCTTCCCTGTCTCCCCACTAATTTCAGAGAAGGAATGTCCTTTACAGGTGGTGGGAAACATTCTGCAGATTGATTATTCCTTTCAATTGGACTTGTTCTAAACAGGTGCTTGGATCAGCGCCTTTTATAGCCCACTGTTCACGTGAAGTTTAAGGGAAGATGTTTCCCAGGGTTTGGTGCTCACTGGGTGGGTGTAGGCTGGTCAAAGGTGACTTTTTTTCCCCTCTCTTTCTTAGGAGCATTGACTAAGAAAAATAAAAAGGAAGGGTGGGGTAGGCAAGGCAGTGGTGAGAGTGGGGGTTGTCTGGATAGCAGTAAGGGAACGTGGGAGGAAGCGATGGCATGAGACGACCAGTGGCTGAGTTAAATTAGCCCTGCTAGTCTGCAGGCCCTCGTCGAAACGGTACAGGAGTAATGTGAATAAGGTAATTAGTGTTTCGATTAATCTGCTGCACCGCTAATTACAGCAAGTGTAAATCACTTTGATGTAGTGTTAAAATATCTTTTTTGAAATTCAATGCGTGATCACATCAGAGAAAAGTAATATAAATTAGAGGACAATATATTCCCCTTGGAATTCTAATGGTTAGTAACTGTTAAAAGTACCTTATCGTGGGTAGATGTGTACATGAATAAAGTTACAAATGAAAACAATTAGTATTATATACTAATCAAACATGCAAAACCAATGTCACAAACTTCTTTCTCCTTGATTCAAGTTTATATACGAGCTTATGCCGAGCGTGTAAAGGACCTGATATAAACCTAGCAAATCCAGTTCTTTGAACTGTCTCATGCCCCAAGCGTATCCAATTCATTGAACTTATACCCAAAAGGTATCGAATTCTTTGATTTGTCTTTTGTCCAAAGTGTATTCAATTCTTTGGACTGTCTTATGCTCAAAACGTATCCAGTTCTTTGAACTGTCTTATGCCCAAAACGTATCCGGGTCTTTGAACTGTCTTATGCCTAAAACATATCCAGTTCTTTGAACTGTCATGCCCCAAACGTATCCAGTTCTTTGAACTGTTTTATGCCCCAAACATGACCAGTTCTTTGAACTGTTTTATGCTCCAAGCGTATCCATTTCCTTGAACAGTTTTATGCCCCAAATGTGTCCAGTTCTTTGAACTGTCATACCACAAACGTATCCAGTTCTTTGAACTGTTTTATGCTCCAAGCTTATCCAGTTCATTGAACTGTCTTATGCCCTAAACGTATTTAGGTCTTTGAACTGCCTTATGCCTAAAACATATCCAGTTTTTTTAACTGTCATGCCCAAACATATCCAGTTTTTTTTAACTGTCTTATGCCCAAAACGTATCTAGGTCTTTGAACTGTCTTATGCCTGAAACATATCCAGGTTATTTAACTGTTATGCCCCAAACGTATCCAGTTTTTTGTAAATGTCATGCCCCAAACGTATCCAGTTTTTTAACTGTCATGCCCCAAACGTATCCAGTTTTTTTTTTAACTGTCATTCCCCAAGCGTACCCATGTCTTTAAAGGTATGATGCCAAGGAGTCTTAAAGCATCCTAATATACATATTTTAAAATTAATAATTTAATCTTCTTTCATTTGTTGGCTAGCTTCATTAATGCAAGGAAATAAACTTTGGACTGTGTTGTTACAAGACCAACCTACTGATCTGGTCAGTGAGGTATTTCAAGATGTCGACTTTAGCACCCGTATTTGTAATTCTAAAATAAATATCCATGGATCAAAGGTCCTGAAACACTATAAATCTATAGGTGTAGAGGGGAAAATATGTAAATTGCAGGTTTTTTTCAAAATAAATTTTGTTCTTGGTGTGTGACAGCTGCACCCATCGCCGAAAACCCTTTCGAGAGACTATTGGCGGTGATGGTTGGCATGCGATTGTATCCGGTACGTCTTAGCTCGCGCCGAGTTCCCACGCTCCATGTTTGTCATTCGATTCAGATTGCCTCTGACCTCTGACCTTTGCCGCGCGACTTGAGCGTGCCTCAGTTGTGACGCCCGCACGACGGGGGTCCACTGGTAACACCACTCTCCTCCCCCCCGCCTCCAATTTTTTTTTCTTTCTTCTTTCTCCCTCCTCTTTCTCTTCAACCCCCTTCTCTTACCTTAACCCCGAAAGGTTATCGGCATGTCTTTCCCACCGTTGTGTTAAGCTCCGGAGAGAGTCGATAAGCTTGCACTGAAAGCTATCATAAACATGTGCACCCCGCAAGGAAACCGCAATAATCACAAATGAGGGAGGTTAACTCTTAATAAATTGTTTATCGCATGGGCATGTAATTTTATGTAGACAGTTGTCTGAAACGTAATTTCAGAAGTATGTCACGATATCCAAAACATAATGTGTGATGTGCGTGTGTGTGTGTGTGTGTGTGTGTGTGCGTGCGCGCGTTTGCACATCCTTCGGCAGTTTCATTTTACTTAGATTAATTGTAAATTTTTGATGATTTATATTTTAAACGTTACGATTTTGCGTACAACTGAAACAATTTCTTACTGACTTTTAAGTCCGTTATATCAATAGCAGCATCTGCTGAAAAAAACATATTTCTTATACGTGACTTTATATCATACGTGACTTGTAATCTCCAGTTAAATAACCAACCAATCCAATAAGTCATTTTCGCGGAGTATATTTCTTGGAACAGGCAAGTCCAAGGGATTAACAGAGAAGTCCAAGGGATTAACAGGCAAGTCCAAGGGATTAACAGAGAAGTCCAAGGGATTAACAGGAAAGTCCAAGGGATTAACAGGAGTGGGTGTTAAAACACTCAACAACAAAAACTAAGGTTTTATATTGCAGGTGGAAGCATACAAAGTACATACATGTACACACAATATATATTTCCACTCTAAAAGGGAACTGGATGTGAAATATTCAACCAAACACACGAATCCACGAATTTCAATCCATCTAACTCCGACCAGTCTACCAAGTCCCGCCAATCAAACTCTGATAGGTGACGAATCTACCTCTGATTATTCCACGAAACTAACAAGCTATAGGTAAATTCAGTGCTTCTATGCCCACTGTCTTTTCCTTTTCTTTATCATTATGAACCACTTTAAGTGCTTGAAAGCAAAGTGAATTCAAATTATGACTACCAGCATGACAAGCTTGTAGATTTCACAGAATCGAAAATTATATATATTAGGTTATTTTCAGTTTTCCAGAAACACTTGAAAGGAGAATCATCACAACGGGATGAAAGCGCTATGTATGTAGAGTGCTGATTGATGTTTGCTATGACGTCAACTTCTATTGTTAAAAAAAACAAAAAAAAGTTGGGAGGGGGTGGTGTAACGAACGCAAAGGAAGAATATTTTCCTTTATTTCTGTGCATTACAAACAACTGTCGAGATTTGAAGAAAATAAAAAGACGTATTCTTTTTCCTATATTTTCGATATTATGCGCCGTATGTTGGTAACGAAACCAGGATGAAAGATTATATATTGAAGTTGTTGACAACACACACACAAACTTACTTTCTCTCTCTTCAAAACTTTAGAAACTATAAGAGCTAGGGGCTAGGCAAGTGGGTCTATTGTTCCAATTTTAATTGGCAGGCATTCCGTACACAACGGTCGTGTACGGAAAACCCAACACCTCGTTACACAACGGTCGTGTACGGAAAACCCAACACCTCAGTACACAACGGTCGTGTTTAAAATAACAAAAGAGCAGTGGCGTGGCAATGGATTGTGCAGGTTGTGCAATGCACAAGGGTCCCAAAATTAAAACTTACTACGCCACTGCAAAAGGGTCTGTATACGTAATATCGAAGGACAAAAGTTATATGACAAGTAAAGTGTTACTCGGTGCTGTTTCTACATCACTGTTGAGCTTGGGAAAGGTGAATGCTTGTTTATTCCGTGAGTTGTTCATATTGAGTGAGACTCGAAATATGGATGCCTTAACCCAGTGACCAGCGTCTTCCATCTGGCACCTACGCCTCCGCTTGCCTAGCCCCTAGCTCTTATAGTTTTTAAAAGCAGTTATGAAGAGAGAGAGAAAAGGGGGGGGGGTCGTTTACTTCTTTGCTTCCGGACTTCTGCAGGGAACTTTTCATCTGGCGACGTTCCCAGACCTAATTGGAATCCGGAAGACTGACCTCCCTTTTCTTGTTTTCAAGGAGTGGTGGTGGTTCCATGGATGCCCTGACCATCGATGCAGCATGCTTTTTAAGCAACCAGATGGAATTCTGACATAAGGTGGCTTTTTATTTTGTGCTGTTAAAGCTGTCAGCCACAGGACTGCAAGAGAGTTATTTTCAGCATCTGGCTGATTCTTCATTCCTGAATTGGGGTAGTTTTCTTCAGACAGGCAGCAACACCTTTAAGACCAGGATGGGGACGTGGGTTAGGGTCAAGGATACCCAGCTAAATGGAGGTTGACTGAGGCAACTGTTCGTTTTAGTGACGTCATAATGATGATGAGGAAAAGCAGATGCCACCAACGTCAATATGATGTGATGATAGTAATAAAGAAGATATTTAAAATATTCATTTTATTTTTAGCATTATACTTTTAGGCTTTCATGCGCCTTAAAGTGAACTGTCGTTTATCCGGCATTCAGTGACAGAGTGCCATTGAAGGCACCTTTGAACAAGCAATATTTGTATCCACTATCAGGAAAAAAAGTAAACAACAAGACAGGATATATCAAGAGTAAGTACTTCTGCCCAGGTACGTAATTCACCCAAATTAGCTTCCTCAACACCACGACAGGTATCACAGATGCTGCACGATACCGGATAACAGCGAAAATATGCCGCTTACTAAAATGCCGGGGGGGGGGGAGAGTTTATTGTATTAGGGCACTAATCAGGACAACGTTAGAAGCAGAGAGGTGTGAAAACTTGGAATAGGTCTTGAGCCCACAACTTCACGCATAAGTGGTTGTTTCATGTAGCTTTCACATCCACTATCAAACTTCGCTCATTTAGTTGGCGGGCGTTTTAAGGCGTAGAGAACGTGATTGTTTTGGCGCGAAGAGACATATATAGTGCTAAGTAGAAGGACAGCGATGACGATCTGTGGATTAATAGAACGCAAGTTTGCTCTGACAGCGATGACGATCTGTGGATTAATAAAATGCAAGTTTGCTCTGACAGCGGACAACACTTATCTCGTCTGATTTTCAAGTGTCAAGTGATTTTTAGTTCTCTTTTTGCGTGCGCGGTCTGAGGTTTATGACAACTCTTTTTATCGTGTCATCCGATGAATTAATCACTAAGCCCACCACTTTGCGCTTAAGAATCAACTTCAAGGTTGTTATTTATATATAGTACCCCAAAACACGGAGTTCAACTGCATATCGAACGGGGGACTGCTTGAAGAAAAAACTTTAGTGCCCCATCTTCTGCACAATACCTATCCCTCCCCCCACCCACCAGCGCACACACCACACGAGCTCTTAGATCTCTTAACCACCCCGGATGTGATAAATGGTAATTATTTATGATTGGATGCAGGGAGGTACAATTACATACACACTAACCCCTCCCTCCTCTTCCAAGCTGGAATTGAACTGAAGATACGCTCCAAAGGAGCTAGCTCTATAGTCTAATGCACAGTAAAGCAAAACTATATGAAGATCAATTGCTAGATGTTTAGTTATGCACAGTGTGACAGGAACCTCCTACTTATTGGTTATGATTATTATTACTAATCATCCATAGCTAATTACAAGTGATGAGAATCTTAATTTATGCTATTAATAATTCTCCAGAAGACACCACTCGTCTCTCTCACTTTGACAGATATGTGGGTGCTGTAAACGTTTTCTGTCATGCACAACTTTAAAGACAAGCATTTACTGTCATACGATATTTCCATAGGTGGAAAACTTACCAAAGGGGAAGACAAATCCATCTTTAATCTCTATATAGCAAGACTCCATTCACCCACTATATCTCCAATATATGATTATCAATATGTGTAAGAAGGTAAATAAATTTATTAAATCTACAATAAAATACCCATATAACAAATACATATAAAGATTATTTTAAAACCACATTCGAATAATTTCACTGCTTATACAGTCTTATATCGTAACACATAATTCAGCAGATTAGCATCACTATACATCACAGGATCATTCTTATCAGAGAAAAGAAAAGTTGTTACAGAGAGATAAGTGATAATAGTTTGTACATAACCTTGTCAAGACGGTACTGCAATAGTCTTTCATGCACTTTTGTAACAATGTCACATGTTTATTGTTCACAATGGAATTGTCAATTCTTTACGTCTTCCTCTAGCATGTATTAGAAGGTTTCATGAGCTACTGTTCTCTAGAGACTAATCTAGGCTCTCCTTCACTGTATTAGTTTCCTCAAGCAGAACAATAATGAAGCAATTTTCAGTAACTTCCTTATACCAGAAGTTCTATGATGTAGTCGAGCATTCCTTGCCATCATACATTAACGGAGTGTGGTGTTCCTTACACTTACATCCTGGAGTAGAGATTTCTCGAATCTACCATGTCTGTGCGTAGAGCCCACATTGGTTACGAGGGTGCGTTTGACTACTGAAATGTCGAAATAATACAAGGCAGATTTTTGTTTTATCTTACAATGGTAACTAAACGTGCAATCATCCTGAATTTCTTACTTTTTTGTTCTGGAGCCAGAAAACTAGTTCCCCCATTCCTGCTTAATGTGATATCAACGAGTGAATAGTTTTTTTCGGGGAGGGGGTGTTGTTGTTTTTATTTTAAAAAAAAAATATATGGTAAACTTGTAATCATCATTAGAAATCTGATTTGAATTATGAAAATGAGTACTCGTATTTAAATTTGTGGTAAATTTGTTTATCATTTCTGCACACCCTTACACCGCACGTGAAGTTGCTAGCTACGTCACTGAATCACTGTTTGCATTACAGTTACAGAGTTGTGGATGACTGTATCCCTTTGTTTCTAGAACATTGTTGTCCGTGAATGTTACTTTGGCTGCTCAGTAAGTCACAACTTATTGTCAGTGAGAGTGTGTATAGAATTTGAGCTGCGATAGTAAGACTGTTCTTGCATGGTTAGTTTTAATGGGCACTGTGAGTATGTTGGAGTAATTGTTTTCAAAAGTAAGAGTATGTTGAAGTAATTGTTTTCAAAAGTATGAATATGTTGGAGTAATTGTTTTCAAAAGTAAGTGTGTTGGAGTAATTGTTTTTAAAAGTAAGTGTATGTTGGAGTAATTGTTTTCAAAAGTAAGAGTGTGTTGGAGTAATTGTTTTCAAAAGTAAGAGTATGTTGGAGTAATTGTTTTCAAAAGTAAATGTTGGAGTAATTGTTTTCAAAAGTAAGAGTATGTTGGAGTAATTGTTTTCAAAAGTAAGAGTATGTTGGAGTAATTGTTTTCAAAAGTAAGAGTGTGTTGGAGTAATTGTTTTTAAAAGTAAGTGTATGTTGGAGTAATTGTTTTCAAAAGTAAGAGTGTGTTAGCTGAAGATGACCTCGGTGAACGTGACATAGACTATCACTAGGGCAAATTGTTTTTTGCAATACCTGTGTGTACATAACAATTACGGTACTAAATGCAGCTGCACTTAGAACTCAAGACACACAAAAGACACGAATAAGTAGGTCTGGTGGAATCGCCGCCCCTTCTAATGCATTTTGTCGAGATCACTCCAGGCGTGACCAACCTTCTCCTCGGCCCTTGCTCACAACTTTTGCTTTCAACTGTGTCAACGCTGATAGAGCCATGAGTTCAATTGTGTGCTGGGGTGCGTTCAAATGCCACTTTTTGTTTTTATAGCTAAACATTTAGCCATTAAATCATTGTAAATCCTTTCTTTCTTTATTTGGGGGGAGGGGTTGGGGGACGTTTCTTTCTTTGTTTTTTGAATAAGCTTATCAAGAGTAATGCCTGCTGATATTTTGAGGGGTGCTCAAAACAACTCTATTTTGATAAACTCAATGAAGAACCTACATATGCATTGGGACTATCACTTCCTATTTTCGTAAAAGTATGAGAGCGCATGCCCTTGCTGTGTTTAGTGATGTCAATGACGTCACTTCCTATTTTTGTAAGAATCTAGGAGCGCATCCTTTGCTATGTTCAGTGATGTCATTATAGCTTCTCTGTGTATTTGGTGAAGTTGTCGTAACTTCTCTGAGCGCTGTAAGTCTATACCGAGCTGATGCAGTAATGGAATGGACACAAACTGTAAATGGGGAAAAATTAAAAGAAATACCAGTAAATCTTATCAGTACCGAAAATATTGGCATAATCCTCTAATCCAATATGTACATCAGTAATATACGGAGAGGGTGTCAGTCTAAAACATGTAACACTGACTTTTCCTTGAAATAAGCACACAGTTGAGGACAGGCAAAGGTATTATGATAGAGTGATGTCGTGCAAATTATGCTTGTGATGTCGTGCAAATTATGCTTGTGATGTCGTGCAAATTAAGCTTGTGATGTCGTGCAAATTATGCTTGTGATGTCCTACAAATTATGCTTGTGATGTCGTGATATATAGTCTAATTGACTAAATAAACATCTGTTGTGAAATTATAATAACTTCTTTCATCTTTGCTCTTTCTCCAGCCAATGATCTCTATCTGCACTTTTGTTGCTCTGTCTGTTCACAGACTTACGGATCCCTAATATTACTGCCTACACCTATTAGGTACTGTCTGTTCACAGACTTACGGATCCCTGATATTACTACCTACACCTGTTAGGTACTGTCTGTTCACAGACTTACGGATCCCTTATATTATTGCCTACACCTATTAGGTACTGTCTGCCTCTGTATGTATTGTCTACATCTGCTGTTTACTGTCTATTTATTCATTTATTTATTTACCGAATACACTTGTGCTACACATGTTGTAAATATATATTGTCTATACCTGTCATGTATCGTCTACACCCGGTACGTATTGTCTACACATGTGGTATTTACTGCCGACACCGGTTATGTATTGTCTACATTTCCTATGTACTGCCTACACCTGTTATGTATTGTCTACATTTCCTATGTACTGCCTACACCTGTCATGTATTGTCTACATTTGTTATGTACTGTTTACACCTGTTCAGGTGTAAGAGAGAGTGATGTGGTTAGGGTAAGCAGTCTGTCTGGTGTAT
Source organism: Sinotaia quadrata (assembly GCA_028829895.1). Taxonomy (NCBI): domain Eukaryota; kingdom Metazoa; phylum Mollusca; class Gastropoda; order Architaenioglossa; family Viviparidae; genus Sinotaia; species Sinotaia quadrata. Next base: position 76,430,944 of record CM054179.1, read on the forward strand.
TCTGGTGCCTCTCTAAAGCTTCGTATGGAGTGACTACAGCACACGATACCAAAATACATTGTTGCATTCACCCACCCACCCACCCCACACACACGGTGAGTAGGGCACGATAATTATTAGATAGATAGAGGCAGAGAGAGAGAGAGAGAGAGAGAGAGAGAGAGAGAGAGAGAGAGAAAGATAGGTAGATAGATAGATAGATAGGTAGATAGCACATCCAATAAATAACAATAAACAACCAACAGCCAACATTGTAATTGATAGATTTTTGGAAGGACAGATACTTATTACCTGTTACCTGTTCTCTTTCAATATGAATGAACACATACAACCCGCGCACACACACATAAACACACACACACACATACACGCACACACACACACACACACACACACTGTAACACACACTGTACACGATACACACACCACAAAGGGAATGGTAGGCAACAGAACTGACTGACGTGACACTTTATCCAGCCGAACTGAAATCAGTATAGGTACAGAGCTGACGTCATCACTCCCACTACAATAAGTTCACTAACCGTTTTTATGACAAGACATTTAAATGATAGCGTGAAAGAGTGTGTGACTTCGCGCGCGCGCCTGTATGTGTGTGTGTGGAGAGAGAGAGAGAGAGAGACAGAGAGAGAGAGAGAGCATACGCATATGGATAAAGTATAGAGTGTACGGGCTGAGGTTGGAGAGATATCAAAAAGAGGTCAAAGACACGTTCATTGATACAGAACATCTGCAGGGCCAGTCTTACGCCATTTTGATTCAATCAGCCAATGAAAATCGCGGAAGCACACTTGACAATGCGATCAAGTTGAGGAATTCAAATGTAATTCAAGGGTAAACAACTTACTTCCGTTGAGAAAAGAGCATCGTGAATGAAACTGAGACGGACGACGCAGAGAAGGGAGACACGTGCAAGGGAAATGGGAGGGGTTGGAGAGGAAAGTTGTGAATGACGAAACTGAATGAGTCAAATCAGTGTACTCCATTTCTGATAACTTACTATTAAAGCATTGATTTTTTTTTAATTTAAAAAATAATAATATCTGGCACAAACTTCTAGAGTCATTTAAGACTAGATTAGAGATTAGATGAGGTGAAGAATACACTAAAATCAGCGTGGTGAAATAAAAGTATTGAGATTTTTTCCCCCCTCTCTTCTCTCTCACTGTCGTCTAGAGAGATTAAATCCAACAGGATGTTCAAATAGTACCGCGAATATAATTTAAAATTATTTGATCACGATATGGTAAAGTGTCGTAAGTTACTGCAGAGACTGAAATTGGGTGTAGTTTTACATAATATCATTTCAACAAAAACTATTTATATGAGCAACCATGTGTGTCTAAATGCAGTCTGAATAATGACAAATACGTGTTTGTGTGTTTGTAAGAAGTTCGAATGAAAACAATAATGTGTGCATATTTTGAAAAAGAAAGTCAGTTGTGTGGTGTGAAAGACAGAGAGCCACAGAGAAAGAAAACAATTTATATGAAGAGTCTAAAGGGCACATCACTCTGGGTATGCGAACTTATATGAGTAATTTCAATAAAAACGTGTGTTTGTTATATGGACAGCCTGATAAATGTGTATGTGCGTGTGTGTGTGTGTGTGTGTGTGTGTGCGCGCGCGCGCGAGTTCAACAAAGCAATTTGAATACAACAAATGCATATATTAGTGTGCATCTGTGTGTGTGGAGAGAGAGAGAGAGAGAGAGAGAGAGAGAGAGAGAGAGAGAGAGAGAACGGTTCGAATGAAGACAAGCATTAAAACGAATGCTATAATTTTTTTTTTTAATAAAAACTGTTCAAAAGTTTAAAAGTGAGTTTCTGTTCTTCATGCTTGACCAGTGTGTGCTTATACTTATGTAAGCAGTTCGAACGAGGACTAATGTGTAAGTATATCAATACTCCATTTACCTCCTTTCCATCACATTAATCAGATTTGCAATTAAAAAATAAGCAAACTAAGTCAACCATCTCCAATACAAAGAAAGGAAAATGTCCATTTGATAGATACATTTTATGATACTATTAACGCATTCGTTTTACTACATAATAAACCAAATTAATACATTGACAATATCATTTAAAAAAAAATATTGTTCTAAAACTATCGCAGTTTTAAAAGTTGGCAAATTGGAATTATTTCTTCCATACAATTAGTTCCTGTCATAAAAATCGAGAGAGAGAGAGAGAGAGAGAGAGAGAGAGAGAGAGAGAGAGAGAGAGAGAGAGAGAGAGAAGAGAGATACGTTGAATTTACACCAGGAATAGCTTTTATGCCAAACTGGAATTTATGATCAAAAGTATGACTCCAAACTATACTACACGATTTTAGATGTATCAAAATAACGCGGCCATTTTTCTGACATTATTAAAATTAATTTTGTGATATTATACATCGTGAACTGCAAGTACAAAGGTTTTCATAACAACTAGGCAGGAAAAAATATTTTCCGTACAGGATTTCTGGCATCATCATCATCAGAAGAAGAATGCAAAGAAGCACAATGCGAAGAAGGAGAATGCGAAGACGAGAAAGAAGAAGTTATTGCCCCTGTTTTCAAGTCGCATAACACCACACACCCTCATGCAATGGCTGAAAGCACAATCACACATAACCCTAATTATAATACAAACTTTGGCGGTATGCATTAACAACCAGGGTAACATTTTATGACCTTAAGTGTTGTACAAAACAGCTGTGGTCGAGCTGCTCCCACATGGCATATCACGTGATCTGTACGACTTTCCACTCTAAAAGTAGGATGATGTGCTTTTTGAAAGGAAGTGACACATGAGAAAGGGACTTTCGCTGACCTTCAAGATGGAAAGGGTAACAGTTTTCGACTACCTACATGCTAACAGTATATACACAGAACTACATTCATGAAATTATAATTAATTTGCTCGATTGGGCGACTGTTTAATTTGTATGAATGGATGGCTGTTTAATAAAGATTAAAGTAAGTTCATTAATGATTAAGTACTATGGATTCTTAAACAGATAGACGGACGGATCATTGGATATTACAGACAGACTGACACATAATATATATAGCGATAGTCAGGAGAAAGACAAATGAAAAAAAATGGTGGTTGGAGAAGATAGATAAACAGAAAGACGGACACATAATTATATAGTGGTAGCCAGGAGAGAAATAAGCCAATGAAAAAATCAGATAGATAAACAAAAAGACAGACATAATTATGAGGTGGTAGTCAGTAGAGAGATAGCGGCAGATAAATTAATGAAGTGAAAAGAACAGATAGATAAACGTATACACTTGGCGGATACACGGATATTACAGATATATAGATGGAAGTAAAGAAGGAAAGAAAGATAAATATAAATGTAGATAGATAGATAGATAGATAGATAGATAGATAGATAGATAGATAGATAGATAGATAGATAGATAGATAGATAGATAGATAGATAGATAGATAGATAGATAGATAGATAGATAGATATAGAGAGTATAATCATGTATATTTTTACTTGCACTTTCAGTGTGAAAGAAAGAAAGAAAGAAAATGCAAACACAGATATACACACATATTTTAAACACAAACACAACCAACCGCACAAACAAACCAGAAAAAAGCAAGCATGCAAACATAATGTTATATTTATATAATACATTTATTTTAATTACTTTTGAAAAACAGGACACAAATAAAGAAGTATGTATAAGAGGACTCCAGCATGTCAAATTGCACGCATTAAAAACAGCAAACTATAGATTTTATATACATAATATTGATTGGGACAAGTCGGGGTTGGGGGGGGGGGGGGGAACGATGATTTATTCTGACTTACCAACTGAAGAAAACCAGAATTTATATTGATTGGACATGCGAAGAAAACGGGGGCTTTGATGGGACCAAATGAGGGTTAGCGAGGGTTTATATTGACTTTCAGCTGAAGAAAATGAGGGTTTATATTGACTTCCAGCGGAAGAAACTCAGGGTTTATTAACTTTCAGCTGAAGAAAATGAGGGTATATATTGACTGGATCAAGTGAAGGAAATGAAGATTTATGCTGATTGGTTCAACTTAAACAACGAGGGTCTGTATCGACTTACCAAGTGTGGAAAACGATGGAATATACAAACTGGATTAAGTGAAGAAAGCGAAAGTTGATAATGATTGGATCATCTGAATAAAGCGAGAGTTGGTTTTTATGCTGACTAGATCAAGTAATAAAACGAGGATTTGTGTTGATCGGATCAGCTGAACATAACGTGGGTTTGCACTGACTCGACCAACTAATGAAAACGAGGGTTTGCACTGACTGGACCAACTAATGAAAACGAGGGTTTGTATTGACTTGATCAAGAGAAAAAAACAACCGAGTTTTTATCTGAGTTAATCAAATGGAGTAATGAGGGTTTGTGTTGACTTGAACAATAAAGAAAACGATTTTTCTTACTGATTAGGTCAACTGAAGAAAATAAATATTACTGGTTCAAGACAGAAAACGAGTTTTTACTGACTGAATCAACTGAAGAAAATGAGGTTCTGTATTGACTGCAACAAGACAGAAACAAGGATTTACTGACTGGATCAACTAATGAAAACGAGGGCTTGTATTGACTGGATAAAGAAAGAAAACGAGTTTGTTCTGACTGGATCAGCTACACTAACTGAGGATTTGTTCTCACTCAGTCAGCTAAACAAACGAGGTTGTGTTCTGACTGGATCAGTTGAACAAACGAAGGTTTGTATTGAATGGTGAAGACTACGGGGATTTGTACTGACACGATTAGCTAGTTCATGACACGGGTGAATCCGTCTGACAAAAGCGTTTGTTAACCGACAACCCGAGTTCGAATATCTAGGTTACCGACGGTGCGGATGTTCGCTACATCTGTCCATTCGTGGAGACAGCAGGAAAAAAAAGCGCGACTTTATTTCAGCAGTTTCAATTGTTAAAGAACTTTCGCTCTGTGCCCTACTTTGTGACGTCACAGTCAAGGCGCACCTCTATGAAAAAGGCATTGGTTAGGAATTTCATACCCGCCTCTGTGATTTGAAAAGGTTTTCATGCTAACTTGATATTTGGTTTTCCTTTTCAGAAATGAATATTGTTGATTTTTTTCTTGAGTTAGTGAGGTCAGCGTTTAGAAAACTATTAATCGACGGTAGTTAAATATCCTGTTTCCCTTTATTTTCTACTAATAATTTTATTACTATTTATTTATTTTTCTTTAGCATTTAAATAAGAATGTGTATGTGCATGAAAGTTACGTGGATTCATGTGTCACTGAAATAATGTTTCGCAAAGACTAAACACTTTTAAAATGATTTTAAACTGATCATTTCTCATGAAAATCCGATTTCGCCGCTTGTCCGTTTCTCGGATCTTTTTGAAAGTAGTAGGAGTAGCCGTAGTTGTTGTTGTTGTCGCTTACACAGGTCATAGAGACAATAAAAACACTTTTCAGCCGTGAGTAGCAATGCAATGACGACTTTTTAAATCATGGAAGAAAGCAAACATAAATCTCACTTAATCCCTTCTTCCAAACGATTTAATTTAATTTATTTAAAGTTTACCTTCTTCAACCTGTTATTTTGAATAGGAAAGTTTTCTTTGTGAACTTTTGACACAGAAATTAAAACGGCTATTTTTAAATTAAAAAAAAAATTGTTAAGATTCGAATAATTACATTGCCGCACATAGGCGTTCGATGTACTTCACACAGTGTCCTGAAATAATTTTCCTTTTCGTCCTGGAAGTTCGCTGATTAAACAACATCAAAGGCTGTTGAATGAGACCTCAGAGCCTTTAATAATAAATAAATTATCTCATTCCCATTACAAATCAATTACTAACTATACTTTTGGGTAAGTAATTCAGTTATTACATTTTGTAAGTAGCTAAATTATTACAGTGTTATAGGTAGCTCATTTATTGCATTGTTCTAGTGATACACTTTTATTGATAGTTCACTTATTGCACTGTTATATGCAACTCAATTAATGCATTGTGTGTAGCGCAATTATTGCAAGGTATTATATGTAATTCAATTATTACACTGTTATAGATAGCTCACTTATTGCACTGTTATATGCAAATCAATTATTGTATTGTGTGCAGCGCAATTATTGCAAAGTGTTACATGTAATTCAATCAATGCATTGTTTCTTGCGCCTAATTAAATTACCTGCATTACACCGTGTTTGTCGCATTTAGGTCAGTCAGAAAGTTGTTTATTATGTGTATCTCAAGTATTACATCGTTGTCATTGTACTTTTAAACAATTCATTCATTTACTAGGTTGATTATATGCAGTTTAATTGTTACACTGTTTAATTGTGTCCGTTGCATACGGCTCAATTATGTTGTTTTCTTTGTAAAGAAACCTTTTGACTCATTCAATGTCGTTTTTTTCTAAACGCCCCTTTCAACAATCATTAAATCACCTCTGTTACAAAATGTCCTCGATTTCATTCACGGCGTTATCCCTCATACCAATCGTTACGTTGTGCTTGTTGTAAACGCCCCCCCCCCCCCCCCCACACACACACACTTCATATCAGTCTTTACATTGTGTTTATTGCAAACGCCCCTCATTTCAGTCTTTACGTAGTGCTTGTTGTAAACGCCCCCCCCCCACACACACACACACTTCATATCAGTCTTTACGTTGTGTTTATTGTAAACACCCCTCATATCAGTCTTTACGTTGTGTTTATTGTAAACGCCCCTCATATCAGTCTTTACGTTGTGCTTGTTGTAAACACACACCCCCCCCACACACACACTTCATATCAGTCTTTACGTTGTGTTTATTGTAAACGTCCCTTATATCAGTCTTTACGTTGTGTTTATTGTAAACGCCCCTCATATCAATCTTTACGTTGTGTTTATTGTAAACGCCCCTCATATCAGTCTTTACGTTGTCTTTATTGTAAATGCCCCTCATATCAGTCTTTACGTTGTGTTTATTGTAAACGCCCCTTATAATTAATTAAAAATAACCATTAACTAGTTGGCGTTAGTACCACACACGTCTTATCGAAACACCATACATCTCGTAAAACTACAACTTTGCTGGCTAGCTTCCAGAGTAGATGACGGGTCTTTTCTTATTTTTTAAAACTGGAGCACACGTGACTAGGATTTCCTACTACAAATCCTCGTAAATATTATATACTAACATATAGTATTGTTTGCTGCCTGGCGCCACTCAGACCATCACCACACTCAGTACTCTGCAAGACCTTAACACTACTGCCTGAAATCCCATCCAGTACTCTGCGAGATTAAATGCTACTGCCTGAAACCCCTCCAGTACTCTACAGTCTACATGATGTACACAACAGTTCTGCCTGACACCTCTCCAGTGCCGTGCTAGACCTGTGCAATGTGTCACAGAGAGACCCGGATCGGGATATTCTTATCAAATTGATTGTTACAAAGGATTACTTACGTTACTGTTTGAATATAAATTTTTAATTCTTATAATAATTGAGATAACTGCTCTAGTAGGGGTGGGGTGGTCAATGTGACTGGGGTACTAGAGGAAATATGCAGAGCAAGGATGTAGATCACCTTGGGGGAAACGAAGGAAATAATTTAAACAGATAACACAACGCATTTGATGGCGAGCGTGAGAGAATGCGAGTCAGGCGAACTTGCCCTCACATTCCCCCCCCCCCCTCCACGCATACTAAAATAGACCGAGCATGCTGGCGGTCTTTAATCTATTGCAGATTAAATGAGATCTGATGTAAAAGAATTTTATTTAGCTATCACACTTGAAAGTTAGAAACTTGAAGACGTGACGCACTGACCAACAGACAGACATTTTTAGAAGGTAAAATAGTGACATGACGGGACCTTTGAGGAACCAGACCACAGTGTAAGATTAAAAATTCTTATCCACCAAAATAAGCGCCGGCATCTGGAAATTTTCACCATAGAATTCACTGCTCACGTCACCGTATCTACACTTTAAAAGAAAAAGTGTAAATGTCTATTTCGGTCTTTTGGCGTGAATGAAAATATACTTGTATTGTTGTGATGTATGTTTTATTTCTGCTAAGTTAAATGATTTTGTTTTGGACGAATTGCGTGTGATGTAAATGAAAAAAACTTTAATGTCGTTTTCATGTTTCAGAAATGCAAAACATGGTTGCATGGCTGAGTTATAGTAAAGTTTTAAAAGTTGACGGTTAAGGTTATAGCTGAAACTCTAAAGTTCGCGGTTAAAATTAGAGTGAAACTTTCTGCTTCACAATTATAAATTGCACGGTTAAAGCTTTAAAGCAATCTTTAAATTTTACTATTTCAAGCTTAAGTGCAGTTTAGAGTTCATGGTTAAAGTTTGGGCTAGCGCTGAAGTTCTAAAATTAAACTTTAGGGTTAGAGTTGAACGTTTAATTCTCATGAATTTCGTTAAAAAAAAAAAAAAAAAGTGGTAAGCGCAAGTCTGTCCTAGTTCCGACTAGTGAGGTTTAAACCTGAATGAGGTAAATCACATGAGCAATGTCAAGTGCCGATAAGTGTAAAGTATTAACAACTAATTTGATAAGAAGAGTGTGGACGTTTTCTTGGAAATCTTTCTAGCAATGATGGAGTGACAAAATCAGTATGTGAAATTTCCGGCGTAATAAATTTCCGTTTGCCTAAACTCGTTGATAATTGTTTAACCTTCTTGTTTTCTCTCAGGGGTGTTTGGTCGAGAGGCACTCTGATACCAGTTAGTGCCAAGGCTATATATACTAAATTGGGTACTAACACTTCTAAGTACCAATGGCGGACACAATTTGTTAGTCATCAAAAGTATTTATTAGAAAAGACAGGAAGTCATGGTTGTACAAGTAGAGACAACAACAAAGAACAAGGTATTTATTAGAAAAGACAGGAAGTTCCTGGTTGTACAGGTAGAGACAACAACAAACAACAAAGTATTTATTAGAAACGACAGGAAGTCCTGGTTGTACAAGTAGAGACAACAACAAACAACAAGATATTTATTAGAAAAGACAGGAAGTCCTGGTTGAACAAGTAGAGACAACAACAGACAACAAGGAAAGTGCTCGCGTATGACTAACCATAAATCGAAACCAATGTTCATCAGGTCATGGTTAATACAGCTTCTTACTGCATTTCAATTCTGATCGCACCTCCCTTTAAACTAAAGGACAGTTAAATAACAACTCAACAGACCTAAATAGACTAAACGATCTTTAAAGGACAGTTAAATAACAACTCAACAGACCTAAATAGACTAAACGATTAACGAAACTGACCTACACGAACTTGTCGCTTTGTGTGTGCCTGAACAATCACTGCCGATTTACAACTATATCTTGGCTGTGGTGCAGACTACCCGGATGAAAGCTATAAAATGCTAGTTTCTGACACCACTGTCTGATATTCCTCCAGTACCCTGCAAGACCTGTGCAAAGTTACTGCCTGACACACCTCCAGTACCCTGCAAGACCTGTGCAAAGTTACTGCCTGACACACCTCCAGTACCCTGCAAGACCTGTGCAAAGTTACTGCCTGACACACCTCCAGTACCCTGCAAGACCTGTGCAAAGTTACTGCCTGGCACACCTCCAATACCCTGCAAGACCTGTGCAATGCTGCAGTCTGACACCCCTCTAGTATCCTGTTCATGGAACAATGATTTGTCTTTTGCAATAGACTCACTTTACCTACTGATTGTGTCACTGACAGCGACACCATTTCTGAATTCTACTAAACCTTTACACCATTGTTGTCAAGCTGCATTACAAGACAAGTGTACAGTCCTGCCCTCTACGTCATCACTGACCGGCAATCAGCGTTTGTCTCATAATATGCATGAATATTATCTGATTTCTCTGAAGAAGTCGCAGAGTGAGAAGTGCAAGCGTCATTCGTTGATGTTGACTCTACCAGGCACTCCCATGCAACACTCCTTTAAGTAAGTAGTACTTGATCCTAGTAATTCTTTACCCTACTTGTTGCATTTATAATCAAATTGAATTCATTTATTTAATAATAATCAGTCACTTTCTACACTTGGCGCGTGTTTACTTTAGTAACATTCATTGTGTGGGGACGGGGGGGGGGGGAGGGGTGTTTTTCACGACACCTGTTTTTTTCTTTGTTTTCTCTGACAACTTCCTATGCATGAGGCCTATTGTATTGCTAAGTAGGTGGTCAACCAAATATCCATAACTCCACCCCCACCCTCAAAAGCAGGCGTGCAAATATCCCTACAACGCTGACGTAGTAAGAATGAATATAATATCTTCAAAACTGTTGGAAAATTCAACAAGGTTTACTTATTAAATTGCAACGTATGGATTCGTTTGCATTCACTAAATATCAATTCTAACTTTCGGCTGGCTAGAAGACACAAATTACGCAATGTCACGAGAATGAAAGATGCATGAACATTTCTGCTGACCACTGTTAATTAAAACACACACACACACACACACACACACCAATAACAAAAATCAGCATAAGACTGAAACCAAGAGATTATAGACGCGCGAATAGAATACGAACTTGAGCTGCAAATGGATGAAATGACCTTGAGTCATAGTCTACGCAAATGCGAGTCGGGTGTCGGGATTCCCTGTTTGCTCGTTGGCGCAGCGGTATTGTACGCAGCAGCACAAAGATGGCGGCACGTGTGGAGCAAACAAGCGCAAGAGTGTAGAATTTTCTAGGGATGTTACATAGCGCTGCACTTATTAAGTGTCTTCAAAGTATAGTATTCTAAACATTATGAGAGTACATTGCTAAGTACAATACATTTTTTTTTTTAATAGAATGATAGCAGTTCAGGTATCAGCCGATTTCACTGGCTGGCATGAGGTGTGCCGCCGTTGTGAGAGTTGAAGATGCTGAAAGACGAGAGTTGGAAGGTGGTTGAAAGGAAAGTGATGATGATGGGTGAATCAAGATGAGCAGAATACTTACATTAATAATGGCAGCACCGGGCTTCCCAAAGATAAGCAGAAGGATAATGATGGACCCATTGGACTTCAACAGATTTGCAGATGAAAATGATAATAATAATGACACATCGAGCTTCAAGTAATAAGTAATATAAAGCAAGTATCGGATTTTAATAAATTAGTAGAATAATAATGGCAGTACCGAACTTCCAGCTCTACTGTCCAAAGCTCCCCAAACCACATATTGTATATCCTTCATCCAGCTCTACTGTCCAAAGCTCCTCAAACCATATATTGTACATCCTGTCATCCAGCTCTACTGTCCAAAGCTGCTGTCATCCAGCTCTAGTGTCCAAAGCTGCTGTCATCCAGCTCTACTGTCCAAAGCTGCTGTCATCCAGCTCTACTGTCCAAAGCTGCTGTCATCCAGCTCTAGTGTCCAAAGCTGCTGTCATCCAGCTATACTGTCCAAAGCTGCTGTCATCCAGCTCTACTGTCCAAAGCTGCTGTCATCCAGCTCTACTGTCCAAAGCTGCTGTCATCCAGCTCTAGTGTCCAAAGCTCCTCAAACTATATATGTACACTCCGTCATCCAGCTTCACTGCCCAAACCATATATTGTACACTCTGTCATCCACCTCGGTCAATGAGGACCCATCCCATTTCATGCTGAATCACACCATGCCTTATCCAGTCACCTATTTCTCGCACCTGGTGTTTTCTTTTTTACTGGAATCGCACGAATTCTGCTTGCTGATTCAGCGAGCTTCCGGTGTTCGGAAAGAATCCGTGTAGGAAATTATGTAATCATCTCCCTTTTATATCCTCTGATAACCCCTCCCTTACTAGTGCTCAGTCTAATATAAATTGTACAATCACTCAACCCTTTCTGACAGCAGATTATTACAAATTAAATGACACATACAATTAAATGTATGAATTGTAATGCATTTACACGATATATAAAATGCATACCACACTATTTTTTCACTCCGAATAGAATTCGAACCAGGCATCTCTTGAGTGAACACTTAAAAGCGTCATTACTTGCTTTATTTAACCGATAATAAATATAAATAGTACAATACATACGACTTTATACATACATGTCACAGATTGTGATAAACGCCCCCCTTCCTATATTTTTTGTTTAACGCGTGTGCAGAACTCAATGTATTGTTCCAGCGACCGACTAGACTTAAGCCTATCATCTCAAGCTAAGGCGGAGGCTGAGGATTTTTTCACCCCTGAGCGAGAGCTGGGTCCAACCCCCCTGCCTTACTGTTTGTTCCTGGAGTGTTTGTGTGTGTGAGTGAAAGAGAGAGATGGATTCAGACCAGAGAGAGCAAAAAGAAAGCAAGAAATTGGAGAATCTTCGCAGGACGGAAGACCCTCTTGTCAAAGATGACAAGGGGAAGCCACTCGGCTAATAATCAAGCTCCCGTGTTCAGGGTATACGCTTATACTGATTTAAAAGAAGAATAAATATGCAGGTTGCATTACGTTTTAATGCTTCTTTAATCAGACAACCGACGACAGCTCGGATATAAAATTAACAACAAAAAAACTTCGCTGCGCCAAACAAAAAAAAGCACAAGTGTGACTCTTCCCTCCACATTCATCCTCCCGCCCCACCACGTGACCTGCAACAACCCACCCGCATGTTCAGATTTCGGAGAGGCAACCACGTGCTGGATTACTTATTTACTAGATCGTGGTTGTTTATATAAGACACAGGGAATTGAATACAAGTGCGTTGGTCTGTCATCGATGCCCGCATGTCTACACAGCTTTGGGGTTGATTAGTGGCACTAACGGGTTCGACTTCGTTAGCCAGGACAACATTCTCTGTAAATCATGTTTCAGAATTTCCTGAGGGAAATAGATTAGAACTGAAATTTGCCAAAGCCCAGTAGTTCGCAGCGTGTTTGAGCGCATGGGCCACCAGTCAATTTTTTTAAAATCCACTTTCGTGGATAAACACTTAAAAAAAAAAAGTTGCTCATAGTTAACAAGAGAACAGTTTGAAATTTATTTATTTGGGACAATATGTACGTGGACTATCGGAAAAGTCAGATTTGTCCGCCAGATTAACTTTCTTAAGGGAGGTAACCCGCTTTCGATGACCGGGGATGGGGCCAAGATAAAAGAATTCTCAATCTCTGCCCCACCTCCACTCTAAACTGTAAGTGCTCTATTACGTTATCAGTTCCCCGTAGGTTTGCATGATTTGTGAGTATGTGTGATTTTCAAACGCGTGCATGGAAGGTAGCACACAGGACCCCGCTTAGTAGTCCTAGGCACTGAGCCAAGGAGCGGTTAAGAATTACTACCTGTGGGTTATTCTTAAACCCGAACGAGCATCAAACCCGCGCCACTTGAGGTACTGCGCTAACCCTTTTGCTCCTAGGCTGACGGCTGAGCACATCTTATCATAAAAGAAATAAGGTTAGAACAGGATATGTGGTCGCGTCTGTGTGAAGGAGGATTAATTTTGAGGAAAGTTTCAAACTAAAATCCCATTCATTATTTGTATGCTAAGTTGTACCTAACCTTTGACCTAATTCTAAACGCTAACAAGACTGCGCCATCAACTTTTGTCCGACTTTCAAAATAAAAAAAAGATACGCGAATAGTGTGAATCAACTATCATTGATCTGAATAAAATCGAAACAGGGGAAAGAACAAATTATTTATAATTTTGTATGCTCAGTTGTAACTAACCTTTGACCTAATTCTAAACGCTAACAAGAATGCGCCATCAACTTTTGTCAGACTATCATCATCATTGATCTAAATAAAATCGAAATAAGGGAAAGAACAAACTATATACGTTATTTTTTTTAATACGAGAAACTAAAGCAACAACAACAGCAAAACGAAAATAGGGTTGAACAAAAATTTCAGCTATTTTAATAATGTAGTTATAAATATAGAAAATTCACAAAAATTTGTCAGGATTATTATTTAACATCACATACATGTGATTTTGGTTTGATAGGTATAATCATTTTTAAAAATTTAATTCTAACAGTATCAAACTGAAAACCTCAAACGAAAAGTTCTTTCTAAGAAATTTTAACATTTTTGCCCCTAAACCGCACCACAATAATACAACTAATAAAAGTAGCAATGAAGATGTGTTGTTTAGGTCAAATGCTTAAAGGCCAAGTGAATAGAAATGTACTTCAATCATATATTTATTAATAAAACAAAGAACAGACATTTAAGTACCTGTAATGCCAACATTTCTAAATGTCTTGGCAAAGTTGAAGTAGCCAGCAACTTTTATAAATGCTATTATTTTAGGGTAGAAAGTGGGGTAGAAAACCAATGCTCTCGATTATTTAGGAGATCGCCACATGACGACACAGAGTGGCCAATATGCCCTGTTGCAATTTGGTTTATGCAAATGTCTGCTATATCACCACACACAACTACTCCATCTCTTTGCAGCGAGGCAATTTGAAGAGAAACCTAGTGCAGTTAGCTTATTTCAAAGAAACAAAATCCAAATTAATTTCATAGTAGGATCTTGATTTATTCCTTCTTATTTTGCTCATAAGCTAAGCACTAAAACAAAACACAGAGATAAGTCAGACTGCGAAGCATGACGGTAAATCAAGGTCATAAACCACCGACCATGACTGCCCCAGCCAACACGCCACGTGGCGCACGTAGTCCGGGTTCAGGTGGCATGTAATATTTCTCGTGAGCATATTGTTGTGGTGGTGGTGTATGCGCGCGCACGTCTGGGGTGAGGGGTGGGTTAAAGCAAGCTGATCTCTCTGTAGGCGTCGGAACTTTCTCTTTCCCACCTCGTGTAGCCCTCGTGTAGCCCTCAGATAATTAATCACAAAACCCACTCTTTAGCGATTTGTATAACTACTGTTTTCCACAAAGGGACAAAATGTATACAGTGGTAGCACGAATCACAACAGGACAGCTGTCAGTCGGTGTTTATATGTTGCAATTGGGCAGAAAAAGTGAAAGGGGGTAGATTTCAGGTCTGCGTTGACTGTGCTGATTTCGCAAATATAGTGTGTGTGTGTGTGGGGGGGGGGGGGGGCACACAGTGCTACGGGGATGGTAAGAACGAAGATAAGAGTAAATTTGCTGGGAATTCTCTTCCGGGGTCAGCAGTTTCTGTCAAATCTCCAGCGTGCACGGTCTGCACAGCACACTAGACCATATTTATCGTCCAAACCGATAGGCCAGAAATTATTATACACTCACCACCTTAGGCTAGATAGCGATTAAGAACCACCCATCAAATTCACCAAGATTGGCGAACGGGGATAGGGGGGGGTTCACAATTAACACACACTATATAAATATGTGACATCATTTTAAGTGATTAAAGCAGTCAGCATTCGAGAAACATCCCAGTTCACGTAAAAGTGTGATTTTCAAAGGAACCGAACAATATTCGCACTTAACTGTTCAGCTTAGCCTCCACCCTGGATTCCGCGTGCAGTTCTTCAACAACCATGAAGAGCCGGTTAATTAAGAAATTGAAGAAAAGGAATGGCGAAAGAAAAATTGGGAGGGGGTGGGGGTGGCTAGAAAAAATCCTAAAGCGCTCGAGATGGGAACTCAGAACGGCAACACCATTAAAGGTCCAGATCCAAGGGAAGAAACTGCGCGTGAAGTGGCTTTTCGCACTAGAGGGCCCCAAAGTGTTGTGTCTAGGGCTCGCAGAATCAATAACTAGGACACGGGTTACTGAGGCCTGGGAAAAAAGTTGTAGCTCCCGTCTTTCTCTTGCTGTTTTTTTTTTTTTAATTTTTTTTATTAAAATTATTTATTTATCACTTTCCTTCGTGGACTGAATCAGAGGGAGCTGGAATCTCGGTAACTAAATTACGCTGCGCCCATTCACGTCAGTTGAACTCCAGGTCAACAAAAGACTCGTGTTGACTAAGTCATTTATAAAAAGAAAATAATCGGAAACTGAAAAGTGCGCAATAAGTACAAGAAACGTAACTGATGTAAACGAATGATGGCTGTGTGTGTGTGTGTGGGGGGGGGGAGATGAAGGAGGTATAGGCTAGTCTGTCACCCACTGGCCGCTGTTCCTCTCTGGTGTGGTTTCAGAGGTCAAAGTTCTTAACATCAGAATTACATATATGTGCACTGTAACTCGGCATCAAAATTCCCTCCCCTTTCCCGCACCGAACATACTTTTTCATCTTAAAAAAAATTTATTTTTATAGCAATTTTATTACACTTATTACACACAGAGAACTCAAGGGTGGGATTTTTGTTTTTATTATACCAGATAGTTTTGTTAAATAATAATTGTTAGCTATTAGTTTTATGTCTTTCAAATCGAATAAACAATAAAAAAGATTTGCCTAAAGTCTCACAGATATTTATATAGCATATGTAAATTTTTAGAAATTGCATATGAAAGAATCGAACTTCGCCAGAAAGAAATGATAAATTGGGAAAAAATATATTCTAAATAAATTCGGATGATATAACACTGCAAAACGACAATTGGAAAGTCTTCTTCGCACGGATCATACCAACACTGTAGTTAAAATCCGCTTGAAGGGAGAACTGCACGCTGAGCAATTTATTTGGTAGTATCCGTGGTTAAACAACGAAAGTGGGATTGATATAAGAAATCATAAAAATAGATTCTTTTTTTAAAAACAATAACTAACAAAAAACAAACGATTATTTATATATACAATTATCGCTTTAAAAAAAATTCAAATTAAATTTTAAAAGACAACTTGTCTGTTTAAGAAGGCAAAAAAAAAAACGTCTCCGTAATTTGTCAGGGAGGTTGAGAAGGCAAAAAGGAAAAGAGAGATCGACCTTCTATGTTTAATTTTAATACACCTATTTTGGGAAAGTTACCTCAGCAATCAACTCTCGCGCGTGAAACTGCGAATCGTCCTGGCCTAGCGCGAGTTTTGACAGCTTAAGCCTAGGTCGCGCATGCGCAACTGCGGGCATAGGTTGTCGTCCAAAGGTCATTCGAGGCGAACGAGGTTAACTGCACGAAAGTAATTAGACAGTATGATGTAATGGTCGGAAACAATTACCAGACCTGCACAGCCGAGCGCTTTGACCTCTCATTATGTTTCAAGAGGTGCGGTCAGGTGCATACAAGTGCCGAAAACGGGTTCAACAATGCTTAAAGTGGGTAAAACGTGAACAAACTCATGTAGGCTTTCAAGAGACAATTACAATGCTTAAAGTGGGCAACAAAAAACAAAACAAAGCATCAAAACAAATGCGAACAATATCATGGGAAGGGTTGGGGGTATAGACTCGATAGTCAGTTCCATCTGTGCTTAAAGTGGCCAAAACGTGAACAAACTCATGTAGGCTTTGAAGACAATTCCAGTAGTGCTTGAAAGTAACCAAAAACTTGGGACAGATTTATGTAGATGTCGGGAAAGGCTATTACAGCTAATTTCAAAAGTGCTTTCGTGTGCAAAATATAAACTCGTGTATGCGGCGTGTTTCAACAGTGCTTAAAGTGGGCAAACACTAACAAACTCTGCTTTGCAGTGACAATTCCAAATTTTAAAGCGAGCAACACGAACAAATACTAACATTGCTTGTTCTGTGCTTAAAGTGGGCTAAATACTGACTAATGTAGGTCAAGGTGGACTTGACAAAACGATTCAAACAATACTTAAAGAAAGAGGTAAAAACGGTTAAAGATTGGCGCATGCTTTTGCAAGAGACGTGACAGACAAATCTAAAAGTGCTTGAAAAATGTGTACCAACGTACAGATTAAACCAAAATGCTTTAGTGAATTGTGCAGATAAAATTGCTTGAAGACGGCAAACTGTTTGCGGATTTGTATAGTTACTAGGAGTGTTACATAATAAGCAATTTAACCAATTCTTTAACATGGACAGTGGCAGTGAACCACAAAAAAAAGTCAAAACTAAAATTCTTATCACATCCAACCACACACTCAGGCAAATGAAAAAAAACAACAAGACAACGGTAATTTTACAAAAATGTTATTATTAAACATGCATTGAATGGATGTATATCACACGTGTACTTGTGAAACGTAGTTATATTTTATCATGTACACGTATGTAGTATACTCATGAACTCTGAGACAAGTTTTAACTTACAATGATTCAAATCAATTGGGTAAGCATCATGGTATAAAATGTTTCACACACCTGGGCATTTTATTGATCTCACAATCAATACGTAAGTCTCACCTGCAGTTAAAAGAACGCCAAGATACAACATTCACAATGCAAACAATCCAAACGTTACGTCCTCACTACCTCATTCAGATTTCAGTTTATTTCTTAAAACATTTTTTTTCCCCATCAATTAGTCTTACATATTCTTTCTGTATACTCCAGGCAAACATATTGCTAAAGAGCACAGCTTTTAGAAAGTACAAGTGCAAACATTTTGTCATTATTCAAGCAAACGCTGAGTGTACCAAAATCAATTTAATTATAATTACAGCTTTAGAAGACTGAAATTTAGCACACCTGTAAAAAAATGTTTCCACCCAATCCTCAGACCAATTACACAGGTGGAAGAGGAGAACGAGGACAGTTAGCACGATAATTCAAATAAAATCCACATTATGAATAATTCATTATTGATTGTGTACGATGCTCATAAAGAGACAGGTTATGATAATTAAAATAAAGAGTCATTAAAAATAAATAAATAATTAACAATGAGGCGTTCACAAACTTGAAAAACAACTTCCATTCAAGAATGGCAAATATTTTTCTATATATATCCTTTCACACTGGACAGACTAAACAAAGTAAACACATACCAAAATGGCCATGGTCAGAGCAATGGCAGACCAAGATAGATGTGTTAAGGTTTACAACAACCGACAATAAATGACCAAGATAACATCTATTTTTCAAAGATGTTAGTCTTATTCCTAAAAAGTTCAAAGTGAACTCTTGATATTACTCACCAGGCTATTATCATTACACGTCTTCATTTAAACGGTTTAGATAAAAATACCACCATCCTACAGCCCTCATCACCCCACTTCCCAAGCAATTCAACTGCCTAAAAGTGTATCAACAAATGTTTTACCTTTTTTTTTTATATATATAAAGCAAAGATGTCCAAAGAAAATTAGCTCAGCAGATTATATATCTACACCAATAAGGATGATTTTATTTTCTAAATTTATATTTGTCTCTTAAATTTAAAAACAACAACATACAATTATTAAAAGGTGATATTTTCTGGCTTCAAGCCAGTCAGAAAGTCTACACAATGAATAATCCAACATTTGTAATCAAATTACAGGTGATGCCGTCATTTATCCTCCCCATCCTTCTTCCATAAATTAAAAAAAAATGGATATCCAGGTTGGGGATTTTTTTGTCATGTTGTATCATTCCAAATCATAAATTAAATTATCTTTTTAAACTTTTATAAATTAATGTATTATTCCATATGCTGATTTAGCATTTTATCTCTGCATTCATGCTTGCTAGCAAACATCAACAACCAAGAAATTATATTAGCAATCAGTGTTTGTAGGTAAAAATCTCAAGCAGAAAATTTTTCTTCAACAATCACACTTCAAAAGTTATTCTCTTTCCGTAAGTGATTTTTGTTGTACTTAAGTACTGCATGCCAAAAAGATTGAATATTCTTTTCTTAATTTTAAAAAAAATTCTAAACCACAAAGAGATATTTATTGTTCAAAACGGCTTCGGTTTTCAATTGAATGGTTTTCAAGTACTGGAGAGAAAAATAACTGTTGATTTTAAAATCATATCTATACTGCAAACAAATGGACACTTTTCTTGCATACTTTATTGTCAGTTTGAAAAGTAAAGTTTATCTGGAATTAAAGAACAAAATTATATAAAGTTTCTACACTTCAATATTATTTAAACTAAAATACAATGGAAGGAGGGGAATAAAATATATATTTAAAAGATATTTTTAGAAATTGGGCTTATGTGACAAAGACCTGATCCTGAAATTTAAAAAAAGGAAAAGAACATTCAAATTTAAATATTCTGGTTCAGGTTTATAAAATTTTATTTTATTATGACTTTTCAAAAATAAAATCACTATGACAGTAAAAAAATAAGCACTTAACCAAATGCTGACCTAAGATGAAATACCGTGAGGAAAAAATACACTTCATGTGATTTTAAATAATAATATAAATGTATTTAAATATATAAAAAGTTATCTATTTATAACCAATTAGTACTTATAAAAAAATGCTATTGCTATTAATTAAGCTGAATGGAAAAATGTCATTAATGTAGCTTATGCATATGTACCTAATAGAAATTAATTCTAGCTAATTTATTCTACTGTTGCTTTGGAAAAGAACAAAATCAGAATTGTAGCTGCATGTACTGAGTTGTACAATAATCATCACCATCTGACTAAATGCAGCATATGAGGGATGCATCAGATAATGTCTGTCAGTCTTGATACAGCTGAGACCAAATTTCTCAACCCTGAATATCCTTAGCTGTTGATTTTCTCAAGTTCATCCAGATCATCAGCATCTAGTTTTTTAATTTTCCGACCTGAAACCAATACCCAGTTAATGAACAATTAACTACAAACACACCTTTTAGGTGCAAACTATGCATATAAACATGTATACATTCTGAAAGATGAAAACAAAACCCCTCAACTACAGAACTGATGAAAAATATGGTGACCTTTTAGGTGCAAACTATGCATATAAACATGTATACATTCTGAAAGATGAAAAAATACCCCTCAACTACAGAACTGATGAAAAATATGGTGACCCTCAGAATCCAGCCAGTTCACTTAACTAGCCAAATCATGAAAATTTTGTCTGCAAGCAGTTGAAGATAGTCAAATTCAATGTGATTTCAACAACTGCACTAAGCGCAAGGATGAAATCTTCACTGGGTCAAAACAAATTAAAATATATACATATATAATTAGATAGCAAATATCAATGCAATACCGTGCAAAGGAATTCATGATGTAGAACATGTATTAAATGGCAAATATTAATGCAATACCATACAAAACAAGATGATGCAGAATGTGTAAATGAAAAATATCACAATGATGCACATCTGTAACTTGAAAAAAAATTAACATAATAACAGGCAATTATGATGCAGAACATACAATGGCAAATACTAATACAGTATCATGCAAAGTGATCCAAGGAAAATGTGCATTAAATCAAATATTAACACATTACCATGAAAGCGATATATTAATTCAACAAAATAAAATTCATCCTACTCCTTTTAGTTGCTGTTTCTAGCTGCAGTTTCATATATTATTCTAACAATTACATTGTGGTAAAAACTATTAAACTAAAATAATCTAATCTAATAATTTTTTTTAAATATTAAGTTATTTTTTTATTTGCTTGGTGAGAATATGTCATGTTAGGACATTTGACCCTCAGTTCCTGACCAATTCACTCAACCAGTCAGGTCCCTAGGTTGTCCGCACACAGCTGATCAAACAGCGTAAGCCATAGCCCATACAATTTGAACAACTGTACTCTGTGCGCAAGGATGGACTCATCACAGGGTCAAAAAAACTAGAAAACACACAGTAAGAAATTTATGAGCTAAAACTGATGTGCATAATATTAATACTGTGTAAAAAACTGAAGCAAAACAACGCAAGACAAATCTGCACATCAGTAGATCTCAAGAAAAGACTGTCTTTAAAACTCACTGGATTACATTACATCGTATCTGGAATTATGAACTTGATACAATCTCACCACTGAAATAAGGACCAGGCTGTCCTCTGAACATAATCTACTGCATAAAAAAAATAAGAGTGCTCATTCTCACTATATTTATTGTTATTGTGAGAATGAAGAGTTCACAGGAACAAAACCATTGAATACTATAAAATATAAGGTTCATTACAGTAGTGATAGAAATTCTAAATCACGGTGGTCCAACTTATTCAACTCCAAAGGCCATATAGACCAAACATATAAAGTTTATGGGGTCATTCTTGATTTTATAAAATTAAATTATAACATATAATTAAAGAAACAATTTTGCGTGTACATTTGGCCATGGGACTGCAGTTGGACCATGCTATTCTACACTAATAAAAGTTAAACTGTTCAAATGGCAAACTTGTAAAGATGTGAAACAAATTAAGCTATTGTAGATATACATAACAGGAAAAAATGTGTTGATTTCTCACCAAAATGTTGTTCAATTGTCTTTAGAATAGCCATGTTTCTAGGACCATCCACCATGTTGACTGCCAACCCACTTTTTCCAAAACGCCCAGTACGGCCTATACGATGAAGGTATGTTTCACAATCCGCTTTATAATCAAGAGTCAAGGGCAGATCAAAATTGATGACAACTGTAACCGACTCCACATCAATACCTGCATTAAGAGTGGACAGAGGACAAAATAAAGTTCGAAGGGATCAAGCAAATTAAAACTGCAATCTAACACCATAACTTATTCTCAGGTATGCTTAGGCCCAAACTTTCTGTTTAGTAGTTACAGCCATCTCCTGTTAGTAGCTGCAGCCTTTAGACCACCAGACAATCTTCCAGAATTATTTCCTACTCTGGGTTTATGAGACAGTGCAGTGAGTTCTCTCTTTGTCTGAGTTTTGTTGATGTAAATGTGAAAATACAGGAATGACCCGAGAGTAAGATGATGACTTATCATCCACAAATCTTAGGCTTTCAGTCTATTAGTTGGTGGTCATGCTGTACTGATGTCAAACTAAGCGCTCCCATGTTTTACAAGGTGATACTGCACATATGCACAATTCTGCTCCATTTACGTGATTTTTATTTAGTCTCGGAAACTCATATATAATGTAAACAGAGCATTCACTGTATAAACAGTTGAACTTTTTGTCTTGAGAAATGAGCAACAACTATGATTATTAAAATTTTGCCCTAGTAGAGAAGAATTTGAATTTTTATTTTTAAAATATGTTACTTTCCTGCCAAAAGGAGAAAATTTGCAAGTTTGTTTTTTACGTATACAGTTAGAAATATGAAAAAAGTATATAAATCTGAGAAATTTGTTGATACACCATTTTCTGAAATCGGGGCATCTCAGATACTGTCAGGGTAATGAATACAGGATCTCTTTGGAATTTACCAAAAGCTGAGAGTAGCTTACAATCTCTTAACACCGTATAATGAAAGTCACAGATTAGTAACTTTAGTTTGTAGGACCTTCAAATTTAATTTATTTTAATATAAGGTCTAATACTAATTTTCAATTGGTAAATATTAATTAGTAGCACCAAGTATGAACTTTCAACACTTCTCTCAACGTTTCACCTGATATTTCAATAACAATAATAATAATAATAATTTCATTAATGTATGCATATATTATATGTGGGTTGCATTTATTTTTAAACAAACTGTATTATACTACTGTCAAAGAGAATTTTTATTGACAACTAGTGCCGAATTATGTCTGCATGGATAAAAATTTTCTCCACTTAAAATTATATAATCACATTATCTAAAATCAGGTGAATGTGTCATGAATTCATTTGGATATTTCTCATTTATTTGAACCTTTTCAAGATTATGTCAATTCTAAAGTAGGTATGTGTTGCTCATTCTAGAACTGCACATATATAATCCAGTTTGCTAAGATTATGGATTAATTGTCAAGATTGGTATATATTTATAACACAAGGCAAACGATCATTTTAAGTAATAACTATTAGATGTGCCCCCAAATTGGTGTTTTAAAAAAAGAGGCACTGGGATTTCAAACAAGAATTCAGTTACAAACCACGAGCAGAAACATTTGTAGTGATGAGAACTTTCTCCTTGCCGTCACGAAAGCGTTTGATGATGGCTGCTCGTTGCTCAATGGTAAGGTCACCTGTTAAAAGCCCAACTGTATGATCAGCTTGTGTCATTTTTTCAGCAAGCCAATGTGCCGTTTTCTTGGTCTGAACAATATTAATAGAATCATTTAATAACCGATAATTAATGCCCACACAACAGTCAAGTTTATTAAAAGCAAAAACAAATGAAAACGATGACATATCAAAGCCAAGTATCAATATGAACAAGATTACACTGTTCTAGGAAGATATGCCTATTCTTGAGGGATTAAGTAGTCATTTAAACTGTTAAAATGATCATAAGGATGGTTAAATTTAGTTAAAGTTAAATTTTCTAGCTTAGAAAAAACAAAAACAGATTTACTTGATATTATGACACATTATTTACTTGGAAACAATGTGGAGATTGTATTCTTTCTGACATTTAAAACAATTTTACTTACATGACAAA
Organism: Sinotaia quadrata; assembly: GCA_028829895.1. Taxonomy (NCBI): domain Eukaryota; kingdom Metazoa; phylum Mollusca; class Gastropoda; order Architaenioglossa; family Viviparidae; genus Sinotaia; species Sinotaia quadrata. Next base: position 76,455,150 of record CM054179.1, read on the forward strand.
AGATCATACTTTGGCCGATTGCAATAGCACTATATATGTTGTTCAGAGCTTCCAATTTATCCTCCTTGTTGTCGCACTCAATGTAAAATTGTTTGATGTTATCTAAGGATTCTTCATCTCGTCTCAATTTAATAACCACAGGATCATTAGGTATTATCCTCTGAGCAAACTGCATCACAGCATCATCATAAGTAGCAGAGAACAGCAACATCTGGCAGTCTCTGCTAAGTTTTCTGCCCAAATAAAACAAAAAAACTTTATGAACATTCAAAAAATATAACTAATCTCTATATTCTGGTAAAGCTATAAAAGATTTAGATTTTCTTATAGCCAGTATTCAGATGAATTCACTTTCGTAGTTTGATAAACAAAGAGATGCAAGATTGTTAACTCACCTTTTAATTCTGATAGAATATTAAAACAAACAAATATGCAAATTCACTCCTGAATCCTATTATACTGCAATCTCCTGTATTTTTGTGGACTGTAAAGAGAGAAATATTAATCTTACTTCTGAATGTCTGGGAGACTTTAAGGAATCAGAAATATATGAACTTCACTTCTGTATTCTGGTAGACAGTAGAAAATCAGAAATATATGAACTCACTTCTGTATTCTGACAGACAGTAAAGAATCAGAAATATATGAACTCGCTTTCATATTCAGAAAGTTTAGAAAGAGAAAGAAGCATTGACTTCTGTGAAATCAGTTAGAAATGAATGCAGATGTTACACCCAAATTAATAAATCAATCAGATGGGAATATGCAAACTCACTTTTGTATTCTGGTAGACTGGTCTTGGTGACCTTGCATGGAAATCATGACATCTGCCTCATCTAAGACGAAGACTTTCAGCTTCTCAAGGGCCAGCACTCTGTACTTAAGGGCCCAATCCATGACCGTACCAGGAGTTCCAATTATAATGTGATCACTGACAATTTCTCCTCGACTTACTTAATGAAAATTTATTAAATGAAATTAATTAATAAAATAAAATGGTGAAAAGGAAAATGTATATAAAACGTACAATTTAAAAAACTTAACAAAATTATATTTTAAAAAATTAAATAATAAACTGCATGTTGTGTGTGTGTGTACAAATAATTTCTTTTTTTGTTTTTAATTATTTGCTTATTGTAATTTTTGGGGAACAAAATAATGAGCAGTTACTAAACAAAATGTGATCAATTAAATTGTTTTCCATTCATCAATGCACAAAGTATGATATTGTGGGAAGTATTATTAATGAAAACTTCAAAGTGAATTATAGTTTGTATTTTATAAGTTTCCATTCATTGGGAGAGTATGACTTGAGCACACACAGTACAAATCTTTTGGGGGTTTGCTTTAAAAAATGCTTTAATGTTTGCCATTAGTGTGGGTGGTGGGTGGGGGAGGAGAGGTGAACCATGTAGGTTTACGCTTTCACAACTGGACCTGTATTCCAGGAACCAATTCAGGACAAACAATGAATGGTGCCTATATATAAATGAACAACTTACCTCTTTCACCTCTCACAGCATAACGGATTTGAAGGTTTGTCATAAATTGGGCCATTTGTTTTATAACTTCTCCTATCTGCAGTGCAAGTTCATATGTTGGAGCCAAACATAAACACTGCCAACAGACAAAAATGATAGCGACTGATCATCATACACATGCATAACTCATTGTATTATCAAGACTTTATAAAGGCTTCTGAAGAAAACTGCATTTTATTACCTGTGGGTAATAGGCATTGGTATCAACTCGGGTTAACATCGTCAATACGAAGGCTGCCGTCTTTCCAGTCCCACTCTGACTCTGTGCTATCATGTTCACTGGTCTAGAAATAATTTTTAAAAAAAACAAGTACAAAAACTAAATTCTTTGCAAATTTATTTATGAAAAATGAGAACCACTTCAGCTTAATCAATCAATTGCAAAAACAAGGATTTTAAAAAATTAAATAAGTTTGTCCTGAACATTTATCAGATCAACATACTAGGAATATCAGTGTTCTACAGACATACAGGCCACAGTCCAAAGAGTCCTATGTTATACTCCTAAGGGAAAAATAACAAAACAAAAACATTCAATAGTATGCCCCTTAAGGTGAGAGGTCTCCCCTCAGGACCATAAAAGCAAAATACAGACAGAAAATAGGTGAGCTGGAGGGGTTCCTGCATATGCTCATCTTAATAGTCTTTACATTCAAAATTCCTTCTTTAATTTACCATCAGATAAGCACAATAGAGGAGAAAAATACAGAGATGGGAATTCCCTTGTGAGACAAATCATGTGTAAGTGCACACAAGCACACACACAAAATTTTTCAGCAGCAGATTAGGTAATTAATTGCTCATGTTTAAACGTCTGATTATTTTGGCAAACAGTTAATTTCTAACTCAAGTGTCTCTAATTTGGGTAAAGTGAGGTGTGAGGAGTAGTGGGATCTTGGCTTTTTATATTTGAGACTGATCTATTAAATCTGTAATATCCTGCATAGAGGAGGCAGTGCTCTCTTCCTCAAGCGACAAAGAGAGATAATGACATACTGAATACATTAATCAACAAGCCAATTCTAATTTTTGGAAGGATCTGTTATCAAATTAAATGAACCATCAAAAAAGGTAATAACATTCTGAAAGAGCATCAGAAAAGCATGCATTTCACTGATCCTGCAAAATGATGCCAATGTAATAAGACAAGGGGCTTTATAAAGCAATCATTTAAAGGTGAAATGTTCACTAATATAGGTCCCTCACTGGAGCATGTATCAACAAGAAACACTTACTCAACAGCCCATGGTCAAGCAGAAATCAACTTTTCATCAGATTGAACTTTACAACTGAAATGTTAATACTGTGTATCAATAACATGAGATTTGGATCTGTCTCTCCATTTTAGTTACACAAAAAATATCTAACAGATAGTGGTCTGAAGTTAAATCTGATCCATAAAGTGTGTCCTCAAAATATGGATCTAGAACTCTTGATGAAAGGAAATGCCCATCTTTTTGTCTTCCAAATTTTATATTTAGATTGCAAGTGAAATATGCTTTCTTACAAATCTATTGTAGATGGGATAACATGAAAGAAAGTAGAAAGAATGCCATATCAAAGAAAATTTTTTTTAAAATGTGTGTAAAATAATATTAACAATGATGTTGACCAAAAGAGTTTAAAGGCCCTTTCTTTGGCTGTTATTCAAATTTAAATAAATATGACATAAAACTACTTCAAATGACTAACATTAGAATATAAATTTGTATATTAAGAAAATACACTCAGAAGTATGATTCAATCAATCACTAAATTTTTTGCCAAACGTTTTATGGGGAAGTTTTTTGCACACACACTCAGCTCGTATGAAAAACTTTTCACTGGAACTTCAATTTCAGCCAACAATGTAAGTGCAAAGTTTGTTCTCTAAGTGGTTAAGTAGTTTGTATGAGGAAATGATAGAAAATTTGGGCATGATCGGTGTAAAATGAGGTTTGATAAAGCTAACTTTCATTAATAATTGTGATATTTAAAATCTAATTACAAAGTCAAGGTGGGGAAGGGGTAGGGATGGAGATGCAGTCTTTATTTACTTCTTTCACTAATAGAATATAAGTTCCAATTAAACAAGCAGATGATTAAAGTGAATGACTACAAGGAAAACTTTGACTGTTTAAATGATAAATTCTGATAAAACAACATGAATAATAATTTTTAAAAAATAAATTTTAAAAAGGGGAACATGAAGCAAATGCAATTATGATGCAGGAATGGGTTTACAAACATATATTTACAAGCTAAAATTATTTTTAAAAATAATTAAATTATTCTCTCTAAAGGAAAAGGAAAAAAAGTTCACCCAAAGTGGTAGGCCTTTGATATGCAAAGTATTCTGTCCACGTTGAAATAATCTAGACCTTTTTTTATGAGCACAACTTAAAAACTAAAAATATTATAATACAACTTAAAACTAAACTCATGCATGTCCTACAAGATAAAGGAATAAACAAGATATTTAACAAGACATGATAGGATTTGAACCAAGATGTCATGAGATAATACAGGATTCATGTATCTCATGCAGGGTAAAGGTGTAATGAGATACGCTGTGAGATAATAGGACTTATGTATCTCAAGCATGGTAAAACTATGCAAAGATTTGTCCTAAGATATTACCAGACACATCTTATTCAGGATATACCAATGCCATGATATATAACTATAAGTGATATGAGAGGGCTTCTGAACTCGTACAGGGTAAAAGTATGTCAAGAATCTATCATACAACAGGACAAAACTGTAAGTGAATATTTGTCAGTATAACATCGAAAATACAAACATAACAATGCACATCCTCTTACTCTTTACATGCTGTCTTCATGAGCAAAGACACATAAAAGTGAATGAAAAACAAAACCAGATCAAAAGACAAGCAAAAACTCACGGGTCTGCAAGAAGAGTTGGAAGAGCAGTTTCTTGGATTTTGGACGGAGCATTGAAGCCCATTTCATAAATGCCTTTCAACAATTCTGGCTTGCTGGAAAAAAATACAAGACATGTAAGTAGTACTCCAAACATGCGCTGATTGTGAACTTGTTTAGTCAATTTTTCTACATTTTCAACACTCATGTTCCCTCTGTATACTGAAGCTCTGTATAATAAAAGCACATGAAACAAAGTTTGTTCTCTGTTCTGTCTTTCTGTGTTTTTTTGTTTAAATAAATAATTGTGAAAAAGTAATAATAAGTTATTCAGAAGTTACCAACCCAGTGACTTTTGACCAAGCTGCCATTACTTGTGGACAGCAGTAATGCTTAACACCTGCACTCTTTCTTGGTTCGTCAGTATGCGTGCAATACATTAATATAAAAATAATAACTGTTGTCATGAAGGGGAAAGAACAAGGTTCATTTCCGAACTAAATAATGCATTCTAATTTCAAGATAAAGTGTGATAAAGTTCAACTTAAATTTTCTTAAATTAGGTTCATGGTGATTCAGATAAGATGGCAGCCTTAAAAACTACCAGAAAATTCTTCATCTAAAAGTCTGCAAAGCAAAGTTTGCTTGAGACAAAAGAAATTGCTTGCATAAAGAAATGCATTGAGAACTGTAATCATTGAACAAAATCGCTGGTGACTGTCAACCACAATGGTGGATTCTATCAAGGAACTTAGCTTTCCACTGTGCAATCTTGTGCATCATTCTATTTGAAGACATTAACTGGTAAGTTAACCCTTTGAAATCGGAAAATCGTAATCCCCATTTGCCTGCAATAGCGGGATGAGCATAAAAAATTATATCCCAAGATACCACAACACTGGTATGTGCTGACTTACCCTAGAAATTAACTCTTCCAAAGACCTTGTGTGTTTGCATCTTGACACAGAAGTTCAATGTAGGCTTACAAAGTTACAAGGCTAAATATGGCAACGGCATATTATTGTATAACACCAGCTTGAAACATGCTATTGTGGAAAGCATGTAATTGCATGCACACAGCATATAACAACATTCCATATGGTACCAAGCTTGACTGAAATAGAATCACTGAACTGAAAAGCATTAAATTAGACAAACAATTAGTAAATGTCTGAGTGTGTGTACAAAATCTGAAGATTTCTTTATTGTAGTGAGTAAATTTTTAATACTGATCCTTCCAAACTGAATCCAATGGTACCAAAACCATCTCTGTAGCTCAATTACAAGCAGAGTTATTGCATTTTTAATGTTCATAGCAGTTTCATCCATTTTGTGTTAGCTGCTTTAGAACTTTTTCCAACTCAACATAATAAATAAATTGCTAATTTTGACTGACAGTTTATTGGAAAATAACACTGCAAAGCCTCTTTAAAAAAATTCAGCCATATTTGTATGTTGGATACTACTTATACAAAGAGTCTGAACTATACTGTTTTATCATTTCTTCATTTTGTGGACCTTCAAAGTGAGCTATTTGTGGAATTTCATTTTTGAGCATAAAATTTTTCAAAAAATATTGAAAAATTCAATTAAATGGCAATAAAATGAGGGAAAATGCAATCAAATGCTAGATTTCTTCAAACTCTATTCTCCATTCACAAATTCAACTAGCAAGTACATGGAGGCAACAAGAGGAAATACAACAACTGGTCATACCTAGCTTGTAGAAATACTGCATACTGAATAAACACCGGCAAGTTCTGAGTTATGGTGGTATTGAGTTATAGCACCTTGTTGATAAGGACAAGTCCTTAAGGCTTTATTAAAAAAAAAAAATCCCACTTACAACACATTCTGCATTTACACATGGATGCAAACTAGTTCCAATATACATGGACCACTGATGTATGCCTCTGTATTCTTCATGGCATGACTTAGGTGCTATTTTAAGTCATCGTGTGCTCTCATTCACTAAAGAGCCAGCAAACAAATCATTTATGTACAAATTTCAGCTTGCATACAGAACAGTTATGAGTGCCCTTAAGAATGGAACTCATTCAAACCAGGAATTTGCCTGAACATGTGCACCTGAATTACAAAAAGTATTTTTACTTAAAATCTAAACAGTAAACAAGTTCAAACAACCAATGGCAAACAAGTGACATTGGGAGTGTGTATACTGCACATCAACTAAAGAACTATACTAGATGTATGAATATTTTATATCAAGACTCGTAATGCTTTTGAATTATTTGTAAATGACAAACTTAAAAAGAAATTTACATTAGCATCAGTTATATGATAACTCTGGTTATATGAGTAAAGGATAATCAACTGGGAGTTTATTGTCATTCAATTTATGAATTTATCAACATCCAAGAGGTCCTACTGTTGTTGTGTTGTACAACTGCTCCTGCTTTGTTTAAACTAAATATTTTAAACTATCTTTAGTTTAGATAGATCATTTTATATATTTTTTTAATTAAAAAAGAATGGTGTGCAGCTGAATTTTGTCTGGCATATTTCTATGTAAGTAGCAATACAATCACTAAATAGTTAACTGGTTAGGGTAGATGATTCCTCACTTCTCTGTTCCTTTTCGTATACATTATTAAACAACAACAGTAAAACAAAACTATATAATAAATCACTACATCACTTACAGGTTGAGAGCCTCAAAAGACTTGACCGAGTGCAGCGGAGAGTTAGGGTCCTTGCGAAGAACTTCAATGTCTGTTTCTGACTGGACCAATTTGGCATGAATAAGTTTCTGTAGAAGTGACTCCTCCTCCTTCTTCACTTCTATGGAGAAAATCAATAAGGTTCTTGCCAGAAACATAAAAAACAAAACAATGCAAAACTAACCTTTACATTACATTATTTTTTCTCGGGAACATATGATGACTGTGATGTAAAATAACTTAAAGAATGAAAGGCAATACATATTAGATGATGATCAATTATGATAACCCAATTTTTTTCCTTTAAGATTCTAACTTAATTTTGTTAAGAGTAGTGATTCAAATGTATATTGCTCTGAGAATGACTTTATTCAACAACAAAATAGAAACATCTTTTCCCAAATGATAAGTATAAATGCCTGCATTAATGCATGAACATATTTAAAAAAATAATTATAAAATACCAAATCAGTCTGCCTTTGTTCAGTTTGAAATGAAACTTTCACAGAATCATGTATTTAAGCAGTTTCTCTACAGACTAATGAAAGAAAAATGAATATTCTCTAGAGAAACTGCTTATTATTATCCACCTCCTTTAACCTATTGCCCGGTACTGTGCCACTGTCACAAAGAGTGAATGCATTCATATGGTATAGTGACGCTTGTATCACCAGAGAACACACACATTTTCTTAGTCTTTCAACTAAGCCAATCAGCGTGAAACAAATATGTATTTCCCTTAGCAGGCAATTGTTATCACTTCTACAATTGGATGGTTATAATTAGTCTGTTCATTTGATCCAAAAGGCTGTTTTTTTAAAAATGTTTCAGTCTGTTGCCTGCATTCCTTGAGACAACATTACAAGTTATGGCTTCTTCATAGTAATATGTATTCAGCTTCATTGACTGGCTGTCATCCAACTGCTGACTCTGATATCGATGAAGCTGATAATTCTATTTATTCATCAGAATATGAATATTTGCCAGTCCCTAGCAATTTACCACAAACTGATGATAAGATGTTGGGGTTGGTTGAAATCAAAATGGCATGGCATAAGGCGTTTGATTTGGCACACTGAGCACCACATGCTTTTGCATGATTGCAAATCCCATTGGCAAAAGACTGTACAGAATTCAATGTTTTTCAAGCATATTTTCCTGAGAAAGTAGTGCAACAAACTGTCGAGTATATATACACACACACACACATACACATATATGAATATATACATGCTGCATTACTGACAGATCAAGAAATCTCGTATCAGTGGCATGATGCTGTTGTCAGTGAAATTTATCAATTTGCAGGGCTTATTATTTTGATGGGGATAGATCAAAAACCTATTATCGGTCATTATTTTTCTAATGATGAAATTTATGTTCATAATTTTTTCCTAAAGTCATGTCAGACCTTCGATTCCATTTGCTGCTGAGTTGCTTACATTTCTCATGCCTGTGGCCAGAGACTAATTCAGAAAATCAGATTGATTCTTGATCATTTTCTTCTATGTATTATATCAGCAGTTTGTTTGAACATTTATTTTCAAACTTTACAACATTCAGCAGCATCATATTTTAAATTTATTCTCTGTTCATTTCAATTTGTTACATTCATATGTCTTCTTCAGTGTGTACATTATTACTTCATAATTTTATTTGTATGTTTTCTTCTTTTACTCCTCATGAAATCAAACACATATTCAGTACTTTTATTCTTACCTCAAAATTTACCTCATTAGTCAGTGTACCATAAACAAAATATCTAAATTCTACTGATAATGATTTTTATTAACAAAATGTTCTGCATTTAGATTTGTGCTCTACTGGATTTTACGAGTCTGTGGCTTACATTTTCATTTTATTATTCTAATATATATCTATTAGTAATCTTATGTACTCAACTATGGAATATATTTACTTTATAAAAAGTCAATTTCACAAGTTTAAGTCATCAGAAAAAACAATGAAATAATGTTAGAAGATGAATTTATTATAAAATTAAAAATAAATTACCTGGTTCTTCATCCTCTTCACCATCAGCACCTCCATCATTGGATGGCTGGTTGATCTCACTTGCTGCCCCTCTAGCTGACAGGTTAGGTTTTGTGTGGTCTCCATCTCCATACGACAAGACAGGAGTGGGTGTGACTGGCTTAGGTGTAACTACTAATGTTTCTACCTTTACAAAAACACAGTAAAAATAACAATTTTTTTATATGTGAACATTAAGAGTGAATTAAATTAAACGTTCAGAAATAAAGATTTTCATACAGGGCATAAAGTTCTAATTCAGAACTTTTAAGCTAAAAAGTTAAAGCCAAACCAACCAGAAAGTAAAATCATTGAAAAAAAAGTACAATTCTTAAAGATAAACTAATATGATAATTGAAGGATAAAAAAATATGGATGGCAAGATTTTATAAAAATATCAATTAAACTCATAATTTTCCTCTGTCCAGGAGTTAGTGTTAGCACAATGCAGTTACATGGCTGAACAGCCAAGTTTAGTATCTTACATTTTCGCTGTGTGAAGATGGTTTGTGCCAGGAATATGGAAGTTATTTTAGCAAAATTTGTTGTGTGTTATCAACTATATCTAAAAGGAATTCAGTTAAAAATCTTTATTTATGGGCTTCATCTGAACTAATAAAAATGGTTATACTTATAGCTTAAGTGGATTTATAACTATAAGAAAACAAAGAGGTAAAATGTTATGTTACACAGTTAAATGTTTAATGATAAATTTAAAGACTGTCTTTATAAAAGAAACAAATAAATATGTCTAAACTGAATTATAAGAACTTCATAAAGTTACAAATTCACATCAGAAACAAAAAGTAACAAAAGAAAAATAATGAAGTAACCTTTTGTGCTAAACGTTGTTCCTGATCTTCTACTAAAGCCCCCCAGTCAGCCATTTTTATCTGGAAAATAAAAGTTGTGTAATAATCATTAAATTAGTGTACACATATACTTCTCTTGGGAGAAAGGTATTAGTTGACTAGTTAAGTCAAAAGCTACCTAGAATTATCCATAAATAAGGAACACAATTAAGCTATAAATATAATATAACTTTTTTATAAGTAACATGTTTTTTCTAAATCAAATGTAAGCATTATTTTTGTATTTAAATGTTTCTTGTTAGTTAGCATTGAATATATTTGTAAATTACTAATAAAATAGATACTCCCTTAGATCTTCTAACTTTTGAACTTTAATTGAAATATGTAATACATATAATGATAGTGTAACTACATCTACTTTAGTGCTTATCTGAAAACTTTACAAGCAAATTACAAAATGATTTCCACAAGTACAAAACTTAAAATGTTAATGCCTTACAAAAATTAGGCACTTTAATCTCAAAATTAATGTTAAAATAGCAAATGATTTGAAAAGAATATTTGTTTATGATAATTATTGTATATTTACATTGTTATTTTATTAACCTTTTTTCGAAAGTAGTATTTTTTAAAATTAACCTTACAAGTTACACCAATTTGTTTCTATTGCTACCCACATTTCTAAATTCAGCTAACCTCCATTTGATGTATCCATATAACCAAAGTGAGAAAATAAAACTAATTTCCCTTCTAATATGGGCGCATTAGCTGGTAACAAATTACTTAATCTAGTTCACATACCAAAGACTGCAATCATTGACCTTAACACTCATCATTACGCCTACAGCTTAAGAAATTACATTTCATGAGTGATGTGCTAAAAACAAAAATAATACATACACATATTTAACAAGAAATATGACACTCAATAACAAACAAAAAACCCTTTTGTTCAAGAGGAAACTATTAGTATTACATTAATTTCATTGTGTGGTAAAATACTAGTCCAAACCAAGTTTCAGTTTAACTTTAACTGTCTCGTTGAGCGTGTAAATGTTTTTATGTTAGAGAGGGTGGTGGAGATAGATGTCACGAAAATTATACTGCTCCTTTTCGAAAGATCTATAACTTTTGACAAAACTTACATTCGCATGCATTTATATAATTAATACAAATAGCAGACCTTTTCCTAAGCACACTTCTAATTTCAAAAATGGCGGCTTGTAAAGCTGATAGTAAATATTAAGCCAAACTTCGTAAATACTATATAGGTAAAAATAATTTCTACGTTTTAAAATAATATTTTATTTCTTTTATGTTATTTATATACCTTTCGTAAGGAAACAAGGTAAGAGAGCTTTATTGTGTAAGTACTATGGACAGCTTCGGAAGCAATATTTAGAAGCCATAATCAAATGCGTACGCCGTACAGCGTGTAATACTGGATCCGTGATCGCGCATGTGCACACTGTAGTGTGGGAGCTAGGCTTTGTACAACAACAAAAATACACTAGCGGGTGATTTTAGTGTGGCAATACAAATATCAGTTACGGAAGATGCACGATTAGATGAAAAAGGAATCTCTTTGTGCCTATTTAAAGATCGCTTTCAGAAAAGGAAAATATTGGTGTCTTGGTGGTATCAACTTATCGTCTGCTTATAGAAGGTTTCATGTATCCCAATTAGTGTTGAGTACAAAATAAACAATATTAATTTTGAAATTATTTTTTAAGTAGTTTTTGTGTTTTCCAAATTTAAGGTTTATCCCTTTTAGGACTTGTGCCTTGCCCGTGGCCTCTCTTTACACCAACGGACATGAATATAGTTTTTGTGAAACTAATCCATTTTCTGTCGTGTATCTCCTTGAAATCCTTTAGCTTTCCACGAGTTTACACACATACAAATACAAAGTGCTTTGAGAATATACATTAGGCTTCTTCGTTTCAGTTAAATGAGAATTAACCATATTACGCATAACTGTTTTGTCCTGATGAAGACTATTTGACGACTCTGCAAATGTGTAGGCCTATAATGTAATATACGTATAAAAATAAAAAGTTTTGAATTCTCAAACTTGCAGTTGCATTGGTCTGTATTTTTTAAGTGTATCTTCTCATTATAAAAAGTTTCTTTGTTTTTAAAACAGTGACGTAGGCGTTAGTTTGAGCATTTCTAATATAATTTTATATTTACGAAGACATGCTCATATCGCTCGCTATTCGTTTAGAAAGAGTGCTAAAACTGCAACCTTGAGAACGAAGGTCAAAGGTACAAATTTCCCTTCAAATACATCCGGGTCGCGGCATGACATACTTTCAGGACAATGATCCTAGCCTAACTATACTGTTTTGGCTCCCTAGGGAAAAGGAATGCTTCACTTTCGGGTGCTCGAAGAGGAGAAAAGTTGAAGGAATATGCCTTCACATAAAGAGTGAAAGATCTCAAAAGAAAGCTACAGTTGACACAGTTGTCAAAAAGAACAGATAGAATATTTCTGAGCCAGTAAAACTAAAAGGAGTAGTGTTGTGTGGTGCATTTTCCCAATGAAGTGTATTCTGACCAATACACCAGGCCGTTGTTTTTGGAAGAAATTGTCACATACCAAAGCGATGATTAAAAGAAGACAAATTACTTTTCTATTCAGTCATAAAAATTAATTTTAGCCAAATCCAACTGAAAGAGACAGTGTGGTGATGCTTTCTTTGACAATACTGTTGCAGCAAGAAATCAGAGAAGAGTGACCCTGAAAGTACACTGCAAACGTAATTTTCATGATGGTTTTTTTCATTCAAGTTTGAATACTGTAGTCCTACCCATACTCATTGTCAAATAAACAAAAAAAAGGAGTAGCCAAAAAGATTTATTGAACATTTTGCAAGTTTATAAAGCCTTATGTCTGATTTAGTGATTATGACCACTGACTCATGTTCAAATGATCTTTCACACAAACTTTTACACACTGACACAACAGCAAATTAGCTATTGGTTATTATCATTATTCATTCATAACTGATTACAAGTGATGAGAATCTTAACTTATGTTATTAATAATTCTCCATAAGACACCACTCATCTCCATCTCACTTGGTGGATATTCAAGCACTTTAAATGTTTTCTCTTTACCATAACATTAAAAACAAACATTTACTGTCACACAATATTTCCATAGGTGGAAAACTTTTGCCAAAGGAGAAGATAAATCTGTCTTTAATCTATATTTAGCGAGCCCCCATTCACCTACTATCTCTCCGACATATGGTTATCAATATGTGTAAGAAGGTAGATATTTTTTTTAAATCAACAGTACACAAGGTAGATATTTTTTCAATCAACAATCAAATATATGTATAACAGATCTAATGAAAAGTTTATTTAAAATCAATATTTCCGTGAAACTACATTCGAATAATTTCAATGCTTATACAGTTCTATATTCTAACACATAATTCAGCAGATTAATATCAATATAAATCACAGGATCATTCTTATAGAGCAGAAATGGAGTATAGAGAAATAAGTGATAATAGTTTGTACATAACCTTGTCAGTGGCAATGCCACAATAGTCTTTTGCACTTTTGTAACAATGCCACAAGTTTATTATTCACAATAGGATTTTTCACATACTCCTCTAGCATGCTGTAGAACTTTCCAGGAGCCACTGTTCTCTTGACACTAATCTGGCTGCTAATTTACCATATTAGTTCTCTCAAGCAGAACAAAAATGTAGCAATATCCAGTAAATTCCATATCCCAGAAATTCCACATTGTAGTCAAGTATTCTATGCTGTCATACATTATCAGAGTGCAGAGTATCCTTACACTTACATGCTGGGGTAAAAACTTCTCGAATCTACCAGTCATAACAGTTTATAAATCAATAAACCGATAACCTGGAAGAAATTAAAAAATTTCCAGCAATCTCAGAAATTTAAGAAAGGCTGTTCACACACGCACACACACACACACACACACACACACACACCCGTAAAATATAATCAGGGAACACTGCTAAGTTTTCCAGTTTATCATCTCTAACTCCATTCTTTCTTACATTCAAGTCTTAATTTACAGTTTCCTGCAACAGTATTTATTAGCCCAAAACACACATACAGCATAATAAATACTACATAAAAAATTATGAATGTTTTCAATAGAAATAATGTCAAGTGTTTAACATACTATTTACAAGTGTCATAATTCACAATTGTACAAGTAATAATCTACTCATAATACATCTCTGCATAAAATGCAAATAAAATATATCAATATAAAAATGCATGAAATATTCCTAAGTCCATTTTCTCTTTCAATTAAACTATTAACCAACCATTAAGATAACTGCCAACCTTCACGACTGGACTTCAGCCACAACTTATTCAAGGTGATTTGAAAATAGAATTACTTCAGCAGGTAAACTCTGATCTCAGCCCATTGTGTACAAGTGCATTTTTGAATATGAAGTTCATAAAAAAACAAGTACAGGAGCTGGCTAAGTGATGTTTTTTGTTGCATTTCTTGAGACTTTCTAAAGTGAATACACATGCTGACATCCCTTCTATGGTGAAGGAGTCAGAATGCCCATTGAGCATTCCTGAGTCGAATTGTAATTTGTGAATGAATATATTTTTCTTTTATTCCTATGTAGCATTCATATTTATAACAATGCTCTTATTTATTTTTAAAAAAAGCAAAAGTCTTGAAAACATTAAGTTTTTTGTTTTTATTACAAGTACCCCTTTTACTGTTGTCTCTATCATAATGTTTATTGAAAATGACAACAATCTTGACATATTTATGGTTTTTAACTTAACATGTCTTCTAGAGTAAGTCAATAATTCTAAGAAATAAGTGTGCGACCCTTGTCTAGGAAAATCTGGCCTTTAGTGATTCTGAAGTTGGACCAGCATGTTTTATCATGGCATAGCAGTCTTGCTGTTTACAGTCAATCCAAGTAGATTTTTCTGTTTTTCAACAGACTTGAGAGATTCTGCACAAAATTCTGACTGTGCAATCAAATATCTATGAAAATGATTGAGATTTTTTAAAATGCATGTAAAGCATGCATATATCCTTCTTGCTTGCAATATACAAAATCCACAGCATAAGTCAATACAACCAGTTAATACATGGGCACATTGGGCAGTTGCCCAGGGGCCTCACAAGCATGTGGGCCTGTCATGCCCTATGCCCGTCACTTTCTATCCTGATTTAAGAAAGGTCCCAATGATGTAACTGAACGGATGAACACACAGTCAACATTGGTTCCAAATGGGTAATAATTAATTTGATTGACAGCCTCCAGGTGTGTAAACCACCACATTTAACATAAGACAATAGACAAATACAAACATTGCAAAATGATAAGATATAAATATGAAATGATAAGAATTTAACAATTAGATGAGCAAAAGAAAAAGAAAAAATGTATAAAACAATAACATAATTTAAAGAAAAGAAAAGTGAAATTTAAATTTTCAGGATGCAACCCAAATGTGATGACATGAAAATAGCTGACCTACAATGACACTCCCCAAGATGGTAAATATTCTGTATCTGATAATAAACTTCTAGACACTCAACAAAATGGTCCTAACTTCAATGAATAGATCACTAATGGTATGAGTCCTACTGGGATCAGAGGTCACAACATATATCCCACAATCCATATTGATTCCTTTCTAAGAACAAATATTTTGAGTCAACCTGTGATGTGAACACAACTTCTGTTTTTCATCCACAACCTTTCAGGACAAGATGGCCTCTCTTGAGCCTCTTCCAGGATAGTATGTCAAATTTCAGTCAGCTCCAAATGACCCAAAATGCAACAAACCCCAACATCAAAACCAGAAATCTTGCAATAATTTATATGTAGCTTTAAATATTTTACCCTATATATGACAATTAGTTGTGAAGTGGGTTATTCCCATGTTCACAATTTTCAGGTAACTTTTGTAAAAACATTCATTAGTATAAAATTAAAATGCATTCTCTCTCTCATAAAAAAATATAACTTGACCACATACTTTTCTTAAAGGGTGACTTTATACACTGTGGAAGAAATCAAATTGTTCTTCCTATCTTTCTTTTCTTAGTCTGAGAGTGTTTTGACTATTTTTAACTGTGACATAGTTAACATATTCCATTGTTCATGAAATGACCAAAACTGGAAGTAGGGATTTTAGGCTGTTCATGTGTATTTATTCTTTTTTGCACATTGTTGTCATTAAATTCTCTTATACTCTATTGTACGTTTTTACCTGAGTTCAGCATCATGAAGTCTGCTATTTGCCATGGTCTAGTGGCAGTACATCAGTGCAAAATTGTTTGAGCCTACTGCAAGTTTTCCCCTGGGTACGTTTCCTACTAGCTGGTACCTATTACACAAGATGCGCCGTTCATATGCCCACTCCTTCTAACCACTTCTTCATCCAAGGCCAAAATTAAATATGGTGCAATCTTCCCAAGGATGCGCGACAGGGCCCCATGCTAATCTGTGTTTAATTCATGAGTGGTTGTGTAGGTAGGGACCCTAGTGCACTGCTTTGCTTGGGGGCCTATAACACTGTTAAGACAGCCCTGGATACAAGGTAGGCATTGCACATTTTCCTTAGAGCTCCAGTTGAAAGATGTATTCTGTTCCTAATTTGAGGTTAAGGATTGTGGTTGTGAATAAGAACGCAACTATCTTAGATCTAGGGAGAGATCATTAGTATAGCTTGTTGAATATCTAGGGAGTGATCATTAAAGTATGCTAGTAATAGGTCTAGGGAGAGATTATTAACAGCCTAGTTGCAGATCTAGGGAGAGATAATTGGAGTATCCTAGCTGTAATCTCGGAAGAGATCATTAGAGTTTACTATCCATAGATCTAGGGTGAGATCATTAGTGTACCACTAACTGTAGCATACACCACCCTAAGCACTATAGTAGGCTTATGAGAGTGAACATAGAGGAAGTGGACGTGACTTAAGCAATCGATTGACTGACGGACTAAAATGGTCTGTCTGGATGATGCATCTTGGATGGTTGTCTGACAGCCGTAAAACCACAAGAGTAAACCTAACATCTTTTGTTCATTTTGCATTTCTAAAAGTTAAAAAAAAGAAAGAAAAACCCAAATTCTCCCAACAGAATTTTCGAGTTTGTGGCCGCAACAGATTCATATATAGTATACAGTATAGTGTTTGTCCCATAAAAACAATGCAACATCACAGAGCAATTAAGTTTAATTTCCACCATCTGATGCTATGTTTTTAAAACCTCGCGACTCAACAGTTACCGTTATAAAATAAGTAAAATGTCTTGCCTTTAGAATCATTATAAAAAAATGTGCATCTCCATCAACTTAATCCTCTTTATTTATGCACATACGCAAGCACTCTACACAGTCTCAACATTTAATGTATGCGCATTACAAGAATTATAAATAAAAGGGAAATAATTCAAATAATTTTATTGTGCAGTAATATGGCAGTGCCCACCCTTTATTTCTGGAATAGGCATGGAACTTCAATTACACATGTCATTGAAGTTGGTGGTGATGATTATGATAATAATAATTATTATTTTTACTATCATGAAAACAAGAGCAGCAACACTGGTAATATAATAAACAGGAATATTTTTAATAACCCTCTTTACTATAATTACACTCAAAAGGTCTTTATCCATATTTGTTAAGAAAACTATTAAAAAAATAATAAAACAAGATGATTTCACACTAAACATACTGCAAAGCAGAATGCTATATTTACAACATAAATAAAATAAATAATCGAACGTGCTAGCAGTGGCAAAGAGACTGTGTAAATCTTGCTAATGGCAAGCCCTCTTGAGAATTTCCAGTCTCTTTAAATTTCAGCTCTTAGGGTAGCAAATTTCATGTCGATGGACTCAAGCTAGTGAAAGTTAAGTGTATGAGTAAAGCTTGATGCATGTGTCTGATGAAGAGTGCAAGCTTCTAGCTAAGGCGTACACACGAGTAAACGATCAGACGGGTATTTAGAGCTGGAACCAGAAAGTAAAGCATAATAAAACAAGGAGATTTTATATTCGGTTATGAACAGGTAAGCGAGGATTGGAGACACTAATGATATGATCGGTTTTTTGAAGTTTTTGACAATAATCCTATCTACTGATTATGGTTCATGATGGGGTGGTGAGGGTGAGATCCTCGAAGGGAGAGAGGGGAGTGACATGGTGGGTCTACTTTGGGACTTTGAATTGCTTTATCATGGAGCGAAATTAATTCCACAGGTCAGCAGTTTTTCAAAGATATGGCTCCCACCTATTTCGTAACTGCCTATTTATTTTCATTGGCACACACTCACCGGCACCACCACCGCCCCTCCCGTTCAGTGCTGGGGCCTCTCCAGTCTTTGATCTTGTCCTTTTATCTCGGCAGACAAGGGCCAGAACGCACGACTGGCTATTTTCAAGGTGTTACCACTGACGAGCGCAACCTAACAGAAAGAACCCATGCCGCTGCGATTGATGGTAATACGTCCTGAGAGTAAACTTTGTTCTGGCCAGCCAACTGCACTGAAGCACCCCACTTAAGAGAAAGACCAGCTCATTTCCAGTTGATGTCATTTGCTCGCGGTCAGTCATGCGTATCAACGCAACCACTTATTTAGTTTTTAATGGCAGCCTCTTTAGTCGCCGTTCTTAATCAAGATATGTTTATGTAAAATGTTTTTTTTTTTTAAAGCCACATGACATTCTACAATAATAATATGATGCAAACAAATATTACGAGGCCCTTTGTTCCACAGGAAATCCAAGGAGATAAGTAAGTCAAACAAATATTACAGAAGTCAATTCCTTAAGATGACAAAATTATTATTATTATTGGTGGTGGTGTTCCACTGTTATTGATTTATATATTATCAGAAATTAAATGTATGTTTGTTCACAAGCCAGAATATGTATATTTCACATAATTATGTCAAATTCTATAAACTTTATTCTATTTCATCTTCATCGTTATCAACAACATATGTACTTAATAAAACTGACAACTAATAAACTTGCCAGATTTCGTGTTAGATACAACGGGTTCTATTTTCTCACGTAACACCTGATTTCATTTTTGAGAGATTAATATTTCTTTCCTGTTTTTTTAAATTCAATCTTAAACAAATGGCGTATTAATTAGTCACAAAACAGAGTGTGAATATTATTTGTCATGTTCCGATTTAACCAATCAGATAATATTTGCCTACTTTTTAGTATAATTTCCTTATTTTTGTTATAGTTGTACTCATTTTAATTTAAAACTTTCACCATAAGCTAAGTATTTAATTTTTTCTGACGTTCTGAGTGCTTTATAGTTTTCCTTATACTTATAATATTAGAAGTCAAATGTGAAGATAGGACTATATTCACAACACTTGTGTGTGTGTGTGTGTGTGTGTGTGTGTGTGTGTGTGTGTGTGTGTGTGTGTGTGTGTGTGTGTGTGTGTGTAATTATAGATGTTGATTTGTGTGCTACATTCAAACCACTTGCACTTGCAACTAAAGGTACCAGACTGATTGATAGACTAGTGTAGAGGATCTGCCACCCCCACCCCCCATCATACTCGTTCATGCCTAGACAGTATAAACAGTTGATAAAATAAACAGGTATGATGAATGAATTTAATAAGTAACAGGAGGGTAGGTTGAAACCATTGGCCGCTTAAAAATACTATACGAAGACAAAGCAATGTTACCGCTGAAACAATAGACATGCAAAGTCTTTGTAAATAATACTATAGCTTGCTTTTAGTGTATGACCCCTCTCTCAAATGTGCAAAATTGGATGAGAGTCAGTAAATTTAACTCTCCAAATAAAACTTGCAGTTTTGTTTCCACTGAGCTGGGATTATGATTTTGCAATATTTTACCTTCATTGAGAAGTTACTTCTAAAACAACAATACCAAATAGATGACGTCTTTCTAGACAAGACTAATGATTGAGGGTGAGCAAAGGACAGCTAGATCTAGATTGTATTTTAAGGTGCATACTCATTCTGTGCAGTCTGTAAGAGTGATGTAATGACGTCACATGACATATTGGAAAAGGATTTGCTCATATTCCTGCATAAAGATCTCTTCTTGGATTAATTTGTTGGATAACTTAGCCTAGGTCTACAAGACTATTAAATTCGCTCCGCTTTTACTTTTTAATTATTGTTACGATAAGCTCCATTCATTACCTATACTGTTATTTTTATTTAATCTTTAATATGTCTTTATTTTATTTGAAAGTATCTTCCATCTTTATTTACATTTAAACTTTTAATTTCTTTGTCCTATCTATAACATTTCAGTTTGGTCTAGTTTCCCCCTTACTAAAGGGGCGTAAAATGAAAAGTCATCCTGAAACTAGATAGCACCTGGGACCAATTAGGTGTGGCTACTGCAGGTTTCAGAGTGCTAATTCGAACATCTTGTGGTCTTTGATGTACAGCCGCTGTCTTGAGATGCATTTAACATTAAAAGGGTCCACTTAAAGCCAGACGGCCAATTAAAAGGGAGATTGATTCAGTTAGTGCTCTGTGTAAACAAGTACGCAGTGACACTAACTGTTGTAACAACAAATTACACAGTTGGTGGAATCAGTTGTGATCCAAACTGTAGCCCATCAAAACCTACCTGCTTGGTCCACCTGGTTCTTTGACAAGCTTCCACAGGCTCCGCTGGATACTCGACTCGTACTTCAGAAGAGTGCCGCCAACTCCTCTACCCCACCCCCTTATTGTCTACTCCCTGACCATCTACTAAGGTGTCCTAACTGCACTTGGTATCGACCGGATATGACGTAAGCAGAGGCGCGTTGCCTGATGGGAAATGTTTATGCAGACAGCTTGGACAAACATGGCGGACGAGGTACCGCGGATCACTTAGACTCGGACGGTCGGCTCTTGTCTGTCTACGACAAAGGAACATCCCGCTGTTGCCCCTTCACTTGGAAGAACATCAGCTCAAAAGGTTGCGTGTTATGCAAGACCAGACTTCGGGGCGGGCGGTAGGAATGAGACAGGAAATAGTAGGCAGACACCCCAAATCAAATTATAACGTTTGACCCCTCAACCCCTCTTTCCGTAAACAATTTCTACATTTTCAAATCTGCTTTAGCTCCTATTTCCACCATTCTTTAAAAACCGTTAAGATCTCATCCAATACACATAGACAAAAGCTCTCTCTCTCTCTTTTACACACGCACGCACACACACAGCACACACACAACCAATTACATATTGTGAAGATGTTCTTATTTGAAAGAAATTTATATTCTAATTCCCATATTCATTTTTCAGTATTCATATTAACTCTAAAACTGATTTTTTTAAATTGTTTTGTTTTTATTTATTCATACCCATGATAATTTTGCGAATTAATTTAAATGATAAAACTATCAATAAGCAAACAACGTCTGGTATTTTTTCTGTTTTTCCTCTCAGCCCTATCGTATTTCTTGGGTGTTTGCTTTGCTTTGCTTTTTGTTTCGTAGTCTCTCATTGTGGTTGATTTCGCGCTTGACCACCAGTTTTGACATTTCGCGCGAGGCCGCCTGTTTCCCTTGCTTAGTCACGCTCGCCGTGTTTCAAATTATTGCTACAGGCTTAAAAGATCGCACCGTTACATTGACAGACTTTGCAACAGCCGCCTTGACACAATAGACCTGTGAGGACACATTGTTGTCACGAGCGATGACCGCAAGGATAATGGATGGAGTAGGGCGGGGTCGTCTTTCAGCTGACCTCGCCTTGCTACAGGTTTTCAATTTGCACGTGCGTGTACAAGCAGATACTTGGGAGAATTACTTTGCCTTGGGGTGTCATTTGATAAGGGCTATGAGGGCCTCTTGAAGGTAGCACTGGAACGCGACAAACTAGCAATGGAGTCTACTGATCACGTTTTGGGGGTCTTTTGCAATAGCTGTCGAGTTGTCTGCTGTGTTTGCACTTTATGCGGTGGGTGCTGTTGTCGAGTGTGTACAAAATTGTAACGCAAATTAACCCTGTTTGGCCGCTGTGGAAATTACTTGTGGCAACATCTCCCATAAAAAGTCTGCGTGCAAGATGTCATAACTTATATTAACTGTGATCTAGTTACCGAGTTTGTGTGCTTCGCTGATTTGAATTTTGCATCCATTTTTAACTTGTGTTGGTTTCGCAGGTGGGCGCAAGTGCAGATATTTACGTTCTGAGAGAGAGAGAATCAAAGGTTTTATGAGTGGAATTTGGACAGATTTATTTTTTAAGGGGAGGTGGTATATTTCTTTTCAGGGCATCTGTAAAAGCCTTCATTTTCTAATTTTCAGCTGACAAAACCCGTATAATTATCTTCCCTGTAGAAATACTGGACTGTAGTGCCATGTCTTTAGTGCAATATTCCCCCCCCCCCTCCGAGTCAGTAAAAATCTATTTCTCTTTCTTTATTCATTTTTTACACAGGAGAGAAGGCCGTGACAGTTTGTATATAACATTGACAGTGACGACTCTGCAATAGTCTTGTATGCACTATTGTAACAATGTCACAAATTTATTGTTCACAATAGAATTATCAGTTCTTCATGTGTTCCTTTAGCATGCTGTAGAATGTTCCATGAGCTGCTCTTCTCTCGAGAATAATCTGGACCCTCAATCAATGTTAGTTCCCTCAAGCAGAACAACAATGTAGCAATTTCCATTAGCTTCTTTATACCATTCTATGTTGTAGTCAAGCACTTTTATTGACATACTTTCACAGGTGCAGTCTATCCTTACATGCTGGGGTAGAAACTTCTCGAATCTACCATGGTCACAAGGATTAAGAATCATAAACTGGGAAATTCTAGAAAGGCTACTTTTTCCCCTGTAAAATATAATCAGGGAACAAATGCTAAGTTTGACAGTTTATCATCTAACTCCATTCTTTCTTTCATTTAAGTCTCAGGTAACAGTTTTCTGCAACAGTATTAGCCCAATACATTGTATAACATAATAATTTATGAACATGTTCACCAGAAACAATGCCATGTGTTTAACATATTACATACAAGCATCATAATTCACAATTGTAGAAGTAATATTCTACTCAAATAAAACACCTCTACATAAAACACAAGTATAATATATCAATAGCAAACTGCACAAAATATTCCCAAGTCCATTCTCTTTCAATCCATCAGTTAACTCACCATTTAGCTAAATGTTGCTTTACATGATCAAATTCAAAGTGATTGGAGAATAGAACTATTTCGCAATTAAAGTTTTACTTCAGCCCATTGGTGGTCTCATTCTTGTAAATCTTAACCATTGGATAATAAAAACTACTCGCTTGCTTGCTAATGTAGGGGGCGCTTTCGGCTTCCGCCGCTTTCGCGCTGGTAAAAAAAAAAAAACAAAAAAAAAAAACTTCTCATCCACCTAAGACCGGTTTATATTACATCAGCAAGTTCTAGCACATTCTCTATATTCTTATTTTAACTCTGGTATTTCCAAGACACACAGTTCCCAAAGGTCATGTCATGCTGAAATTAAACAAATAATATAATATTTAATTTTAAAATAGGGACAGATAACTCTTCTCTGTCACAATGTCCAGTCACATAATAACAGAATTTCTTTGCTAAGTGTTGACAGATTGTTACAAGGTCAGTGTTAGAAAATGTCTTCATGAATAATAACCAAAACAGAAAGTTACACACAAACTACAGATCTTTATACGCTTAACGTAAAACCTTAAGAAATCTAAATAGTATAAAACAATATGAAAATGAATCCACACAGATAATATATAACAAAATAAAATGTATTTGTGAAAGATAAACATAAACTAGATGGATCTACAATTGTTCAGTTTCAACAAACATTGACACGGAAGAGTGAGTGCTGTTCTTGTTGATGTCCAGAGAGGTACCTTGAAAGCCCTCTGTTGAATGGTAATGGTTTCTTTGTTATTCCTCTTGTCAGGAGTCAGGCCAAATTTCTGCTGACAGACAGGAGTCCGGCTAAATTTTTTTAGACAGACCCTAAGAAGCAGATGAATGTTGGCCGTAGGATTTTGTGTATGATTCTTGTGTTTGAATTATTTTAGCCTGCGCGAAGTTGTCGCACCGACATGTGAATACTGTCAGCATGTTAGTCAACACGTGTATAGCTATTTATGCCACGTGTTAGGTAAACAGAAATAAATGTCATATCTGAGTTATTCTTTAACTTGTAGTGCTTTAAAAGCAACACACACCCCGAAAGAAAAATACCCCAAAAGTCCCCACGAAGATTTACGTCAGCAGATTTGCAAGCTGACTTGTGCTTTAGCGATGCCCTGATAATTTATTAGATCAGTAGATTGTTCTAAAATGTCCTCTGTGTGACTTGTTCCTCAGGGATGCCCTGCCCCTAAGGACTTGATATAGATCAGTAGATTGTGTTAGTGTGTCGTTTGACTGACTTCTATTACAGGGTCATCCTAACGACTGCTGGACTTTTCTTTATATCGTCTGAATGACCGGCGCTTCAGTGTGACATAATGGCGATGCATTATGAGTAAATTATATAATTTGTATAAGTTATTCTGGACTTTGAAACGTGAATTTTTCTCACTTTCGAGATCAGCCTAAATGATTTCTCCTTACAGGGTGGTTAAAAACAAATAATCTTTACTTAGCACTATTTTCTTTTTTAATTTCTTTCATTTACCTGTCTTGGAGGTCAAGCCAGAAATGTTTTTTAAGGCTTCATAAAACTTTAAGACAAAGGCCGATAAATGCAGAAAGCCAAAGAATTGTTTAACTTTTGTGTGTGTGTGTGTGTGTGTTTACACATATTTTTGCAGAAAGGACAGTATATTTGGTGGCTAGAATACGTTCACCTGTGGTTATCGTTGAGTGTCATAAACAATTTTCAATTTTCAATTTTATTCATTGATGTACCTCATACCGCCAGTGACGTCATGTCGGTAACCATAGATACGAGGTAGGTCAATAGACTCTCGATTTAGTTCGTCTGCCACTGGTTCGAGACCACCTCGGGATTGATGAGGAAGGGGAGAGAATCGGTAATTGGCGTGAGCTTAGCATCTATAAATTCTATATAAATGCATTTCCTAAGTGCTACAGGCTAAACATTATATAATTTCAATATTTTATAATTCCTTTTTTTAACCTTAGACGGTTGCTGACTTTGTCCGCCAGCAAGAAGAGAAAAAAACCTGACTTGCACCCCAACAACAACAACAAAACAAAACAAAAAAACCAGCCCGGGAGAGGGGCTGGGTGGTGGAAGAAAACCAGCCCAAAACAAATCTCAAAGATAACGGATCTGGTGCGCCCCATCATACCATCACCCAATGTGACAAATATGGTGGGCAGGTCTTCCCCCCTCCCTTTCCCCCCACCACACATAATTAATGTTAAGATTTTTAAGTTAGCATTTGTGTTTGTAATTAATTATGTTCTTTTTGTTATTTTGTTTTAATTAGTTTATATATTTAGTTAGACCTCCCTATCTTTACTTTAGGTGGCTACACTTTAAGTGGCTAGACTTGAGAAAGCCCTGGACGTGGGGGCGGTAGGGGCATCACACTAGGGTCTAGGCAAAGACGGAATGAAAGAAAGACAAGATCTCCCGGGTGCAATGGGGTAGGGATGAACAAAATATATATACATTACGATAGTTCACACAGTAGTTTCTTTAGATTCATTTTTGGGTGCCTACTTCTTATGCTGACACAGTAAAAAAGGTTTTGTGACATATAGGTCCTATCCAAGGAAAAACGTTGTTATATAACCCGACACCAGGTCCCAATTACCAGCAATGGTTAAAGGGGGTGGGTGTGGACTAGGAAATAAGTTACAAATCAAGGATTTGGGTTGAGTTTCGCACTGGAACCAAGACACCCCTTTAGGTTACATTGCAAACTGTGTCTGAGGTATCCGGTGCAAGACATCTAAGGAATATCATATATCATGCCTCATAGAGGCATTTATTGTCTGAGAACGTCCTCGTAATACCTCCCGTTGTTTAGTACAAGAAGGAAAGGTTGTGTTTTTTGTTGGGGCTTTGGCCTTGTGTGGTAGGGGGAGACATTCACTCACAAGCACACATATAGAATACTGAACTTGCATTTTACATAACCTGTAATACCGCCCACTTTTCTACGAACTATTTATTCAAGTATCCACTGTAAGCGGGGGCAGGGGATGGAAAGGGGAGGTGAAAAATATTGGACTTCAAGGTAATTCAATGACAGCGATCATAATTTTGAGGCACGTAAACAAAGAGTGAGTGGGGTGAGGTAAGCATGGTAAGATGCAAGTCCACTCAATGACCATACACTATTATAGTGTAAGGTTGTATGCTTTGTGTTTGAGAATAACACAGAAATTTAGTTGAAAGTGCGCAAGACATGTGTCGCGGTTCGTTGTGTTGAGATACAAAACTAAATTCTCTCTCCCTCCCTTTCGCTCTTACACACCCACAGCTTAAAGGCGGAGTTATATCTTCCCGCCAAGATTTCTTACGGGGCGGAACCATTCCTGCTGTCAATCAAATACAAGAGACGATGCGCACGTGCCGTCAAGGATGATTGCCCTTGGGAAACCGTGAGAAAACCGCGCCTTTTGTTTTTCTTTTTAGTTTGAACTCTTACCTTTCTTTCTCTTTCAAGGAAAATTACTGGTTACTCTTTACAACAAAGCAAAACAAACAATTTGATTTAATTGATTTTTTAAAAAAATGTTTTTGATTCCGTGTGTATTATTCATTATACATTTTTATAATGAAAATGGAAGAAGACTTAATAAAGAAGCTAATCTTGTGAAAGCTTTAAAAGTGTCAAATAATGATATGTAGACTGTACGTAGGTATTTAAACGCATAAGATGATTGCATTCAGTGTAACGAAGTGAATCTGAATCCACACGCAGACAATATAGAGCAACAATAAATGTATTTATGAAAGAGAAACATAAACAAAAAGGACCTACAAATACAGAGTTAGAAACTTTAAACCAAGAATGACACAGAAGCGGTAGCGCTTTTTCCTGCTAATGTAAAATATTACCGTGGTAATGAAATGGTCATCGTTTCTTTATTATATCTCTCGAAAGGGAGTTAATTTCTGTAGACAGACCCTAAGAAACAAAGCAAGGTTGACTGTATGATTTTATTTTGAAAATGCGTATGTCTGATGATGAGCGCAAGCTTCTAGAAGGAGTGTGAGCGCACGTGAGATTAGACAGGAACTGAGATCTGAAACCAGAATGCGAAGCATAGCAAAGAAATCTCGGACATGTATTCTGCTGTGAACAGTGATAAATAGGAGGTGAGGTTACTGAATGAGAATAATCCCAAATTATCTTTTAAATCTTTACAATGTTTACACAAATCACAATAGTACACGAGAGAGAACTGATTTACATTAATCAAGACAATTGTAAATGTAAATTGTAAATGTAAAATAATTGTTGTTTTACCGCAAAATTTAATGCAAATATAAATGAATATGTTATCTCTGCTTTTACACTGACTTGTTTTTTTTCCAATCTTTGAAAACTTCATTCAAGAAATACACTTACTGTTAAAGTTGCATTTGCTCTTTTGTGGATTGCTATTTTTATTTAAATAATTAATATAATTTGGGATAGAACTATTAATAACACACATCTCAGCAAGAAACACATGCGACCTATAGCGAACGAAAAATTTGGAATTGCAGAATTATCGAATAAACTGACATTATATCCATGAACAAATTAAAACAATAAAACAAAAAGGCTCGCATTTTAAAAAATATCAACATTCCATGATATGACCTGTATTTGTACTTGAAATTTTAAGATTTGACTTTGTAGCAAGCATGTATTTAATTTGAATTTATTTTTAAAAAAAAATGTTGTATCACCCGGCTGGCTGTGTGTGAATGAATAATAATATATTTAAAGAAGTCCATTCTGCTGCTCTCTAAAAGCTTAAATGGTTTTCAGTGCCTCGATAAGGAGCAAGGGAGACAATTGCAGGGATTTTTCGCACGGTTCTCATACCGTAAATTAGTCTGGCAGGCTGGAAAGTGGCAGAATTCCCGTAGGATCGAATTCCACAACTGTTCGCTCTTGGGGCGGTTTTCAGTTCTAAGCGCATGCGCATTGACACCTGTACAAGCGTGTGAAAAAAGTCATGACGCCTGGGAGAAAACTCGTGGCTGCATGACCACATTATTCCTCCCCCTTTTCTCCTCACCAGCACCCAGTTCACCCGCTCCTCCTCAAGCCTCCTTCTCCCCTTTCGCTTCTACCCCACCAACTTTTTGTCTTTCTTTGAGAGTTTGTCTGTGGCCGCTGACGTTCCATAGTCACAGGCTTGATTGTGACAGAACTGCGTGGCACGTGAATCCACGCATGCGCTGTGTGTGTGTGTACGCGTGTGTGGCCCGAGGACCTATTCTCACACCCATCCACCCAGCACACACATACACGTACGCGCACACACACACACACACACACTAACACCCTACCTTTTTCATGCATGCCTAAACTGACCCACCAGCGTCCAGCTGTCGTACTTTGACCCGTTGACACACACAAGGTCAAGGGTAAAGGAACAATGCGTCTGTTTTCCTCTCCCTTTCAAAGAGTAGTTTTGCTAGCCTGGTGACAAGCTTTCACGTGCATTGGTATGTGTCAAGAAACAACTTCAAAAGAAAAAACGGCTAATGCTCAAAAACAGGTTTTAAAATAAAAATCAGTCGTAATTATTTATTTAACTATTCTTATCCCCACTAAGTTAGGAGCCAATGCAATGCATTCGGATAAACAATAAAAAAGATATACACGTCACGTTTATGTGGTTAAAGTATGAATCGTAGACTGTAGTAACTAGACAAGTTTGGTGTCAAGGAGATAATCAACACTACAGTCTTTCGGCCTCTTTAAAATCTATTGTATGCACTAAATTACAAAGTCAGAGAAGATTTCGTTTGGATATATATATTTTTATTTTTTTTTAACAAATCAAGATTTGTCAAAACAAAACAAGCAACATATTGTATGTCAATAGATTAATGTATTACAGTGTAGGTGCAATAGAGTGTGTATGTCAATAGATTAATGTATTACAGTGTAGGTGCCAATAGAATAATAAGAGTGTGCGTATCAATAGATTAATGCACTGGAGTGTGCATGTCAACAGATTTGTGCATTAGAGTATGCATATAAATAGATTAATTTATTCGCATCTCTTTCCACATTGGTCAAGTTTTGTTTGTCAAACGGATGCTTCTGTCAATTTCACAACAAATTATTGTACATATATATATATATCTATACCTGTAAACTATACATACATCAAGCAACATTGCGCACATACAATTACTTGAAAGTCAATTGCTGTACAATTATGTTTCAAGTTAAAATTTATAAAATCAGTATATTATGTCACCCAATATGCAACAAAGTATACTTTAAATATTTTCAATAAAATAATTCGCCATGGATAAAGAGACCAGAGGAGTACTGAAACCCAATTGCAAGTTTTCTTATGGCTCCACGGTTCATCAAACAAGCGCCACATTCCCACGGTGGGTAGCTCCCCTTGAAGCGCGATTGGGCGGCACGTGCACATGATTAACCCTCTAATCCTGACATTATTTTCTGCTTGCCGTCACACACTCCAAGGCAAATTCCGTCCCTCCATTTTTTCCCAAGACCCCTATGGCCCTGTCAGTGCTGAAAGAAAAAGGGTTCTACCCAGTGGTAATGTCTTATAAGAAAGCAGACGTTAAGCTCAAATTAATCAGTCTATCTTGCTGCGATTTACTTCACTGCTTTCTTATTAGGAATCGGACCCTTGAACTACCGACCCGCATCAACCTGTGTGCCCATAAAATCACTACCTATATATGTGTTAAGATTGTACAATATAATCGCAGATACAATCATAATTCAGTTAAACAATCTTTAAGTCAGTTAGACATTGAATCAGTCAGTCTATTTATTCATATTTCTGTACTTATTTATCCATCCATGAATCCGTTCATCCGTCCATCAGTCAATCTTTTGCTGTTGTCTAGTTATTTATTTTTCAACTGTTTACTCATAAATGTGACTCTAAGCATAATTAATAACTGTTTGTTGGAAGGAAAATATAAACTATTGATTTAAGAAGCAATTCACAAGTACTCATTACGATAAGTTAAAGCTTGCCTTCGTATGAACTATTATTACTTGTTATTAGTAACTTGCAACACATCATTACTTGTAACTTGCAACACATCATTATTTGTAACTTGCAACACATCATTATTTGTAACTTGCAACACATCATTATTTGTAACTTGCAACACATCATTATTTGTAACTTGCAACACATCATTATTTGTAACTTGCAACACATCATTATTTGTAACTTGCAACACATCATTACTTGTAACTTGCAACACATCATTATTTGTAACTTGCAACATATCCTATTCCCAGGTTTATTGTAATGAAATATTTTAAGGGAGACTTGCTTGGTAGCTTAATGAAATAAAATTGCATGTCATTACCAGAAGAAGGTTAGCGGAGACATTTGGAAAGAGAGAATAATTTAGTGACAAACATTTCATCTCAGGTGAGAAACAGATAGCAACATTTTAAATAGATCAATGGTTCTTGATGTTAACGTGCTTTGGTACGGCAAGACATTCAAACAACATTGAATTTTACTCATAGAATCCACGGTCCTCCTGTAACCAACATCTCTACCTCCAGTCTCAGCACAAAATAAGAACACTAAAAATAATCTTTGAACTTTGCTTTTTCAGCCATATCAGGAAAAAATAGTAAGGATTGGGATAGGTCACTGTTACATCTTAAATTATTTACAAGTACTTTTTTTCTCTGATAACGGAGTAGATAGGGCTCTTTAAGGCGAATACTATTTCTGGTGGAGGAGCTCTCTCTCTCTCTCTCTCTCTTACCCTCTCCCCCCCCCTCTCACGCACGCACCTGTAAAAGGTGGAGGAGACTAATATATAATCAAAATGCCTACTATCATATTTTTTCGTCGAAGAAAAATGTATATCAATGCTGCAATTAATTTGTGATGCCCCGAAGAATGCCAACATTTTAGCACATCTGGCCAGTGTGGACATTTCCACATAACTTGTGTTTGAAGATAACACGCCAAGGTGATATAGTCAGTCGTTCAGTTTACGTGGCACCATCCTGTCCAGTGACGGTTATAGTAGCAAGAAACGCCTCGAGA
Organism: Sinotaia quadrata; assembly: GCA_028829895.1. Lineage (NCBI taxonomy): Eukaryota > Metazoa > Mollusca > Gastropoda > Architaenioglossa > Viviparidae > Sinotaia > Sinotaia quadrata. The sequence continues at coordinate 76,486,297 of CM054179.1, forward strand.
GAAATGCTGTCGGATTTGCAGTTTTACATTTTCGCATTGAAACAAAAGCCGGGCTACCGCGTTAGTTGAAGCATCGGAGACGAATTGATATCTGAACTGTCGCGACGCATGACAGCTTACGTCTTGCTGTTCACTGGACATAAGGAGAAGAATAAACAAAGTAAGAACATACAACCAAAAATAGTCAAGTCTTTTAGAATATTTCCATTCCCTAACCCCCCCCCCAAAAAAAAAAAAATTAAAAAAAAATTACAAACAATAACAATTCCTTTTTAAATGTAAAAATTACAGTCGAAAGAGAAACAACAACAAATATTTCCCAAAGACAGATGTAAAGTACATGTACATCAACACAAGACAGTGACGAAGTTTAAGAAAAGACCAAACAAAGAACATAAGAAATTAAAGCTTGCATGAACGATTGATTTACTTGGGCTTATCGACTTTAATAATGACGTTTATAGGTCAAAGGTTCAGTGCTCTTAGTGATACTTAAGGTGCAACAACTTAAACGTCACAAGTCCAACTGGCAATTAAAAAGTTTAGCACTGATTGAATTTAAATGTTCGTTACTGATGCAAGCGTTCAGTAAGATGTATGAATTATATCAAAACTAAAACAGTGACATTTGAATACCAACAACAAAAACTTGAAAGGTGCTACACAGAAAAAGACCCAGCCCTAATATATAAAGGTTCCATACTGATGCGTCTAGCACTGAAGCAGAACTAGTCTAATACTTATACTTATATGGTCCAATACTGATACTTAAAAGGCCCAAACACTGATTCTTGATAGGTCTAGCATGAATGGTTAAAATAGAGAACACTTTAAATAAATATACCACTATAACAGCCAATTACCAGAGGCAGTTCATTTTTGAAAGTTACGTCAGTTTTCTACTGCAAGAGAAAGAAAACTAATACATTAACTTAAAAAGAAAATAAAAGAGAAAAATTATTAATGCTTGTATTCAGCATCCTTTCATTAACGGATTGATAATAACAGAACTAGATGACAGATCTAGAGAATAGTGTGCAAATATTGATGGTCAATTAGATATTGTTCCAAAATACAAATGCAAATCAATACAGATCACAGGATAGTTCTTATCAGAGAACAAAAATGGAGTTATTAGAGACAAGCAGTAAATAGTTCGTAAGCAATAAATAGTTCGTACATAACCTGATATAGGCACTATCTCAATAGTCTTTCTCGTGCTTTTGTAACAAAATCAGAGGTTATTTGTTCAATTATTACTTGTCAATTCCATGTGATTCCTTCCTCACTCTGTAAAATACTGATTCACTGCTATTCTTTTGAGGCTAACCTGGCACTCTTTCATCGTATTAGCTCCCTCAAGCAGAACAACAATTGTAGCAATTTCTAGTAACTTCCTTGTACCAGAAATTGCTTGATGCAGTCAACATACCTTGCCACCATACATCAATGGAGTGCAATGTATTCATTACACTTACACATTGTGGTAGAGCCTCCATGCATCTATTATAGTTGTACTGGTTTATAATCAGCAAATCAGAGATTCAGATAATACAAAGAATGGCCGCTTATTCCCTGTAAAATATACTCAGGGAACAAACACTAATTTTCCAGTTTATTCTTTTAACTCCATTCTTTCTTACATTCCAGTCTCAACTTACAGTTTCTTGCAACAGTATTTATTAGCCCAATACATGCACACACAGCTTAATAGTTTAATGAGCGGATTCACTAGAAAATATGTCAAGTGTTTACAATACCACACATAAGCATTATTGTTCACAATTTTTAGAAATAATAGTCTACTCACATAATACATCTCTATGTAAAACGCAAGTATAACATATCAATAGCAAAAATGCATGAAATATTTCGAAATCCAAATTCTCTCTCAACTCACCATTAAGCTAATAACCGCCTTTATTGATTGGACTTCTTGCTTCACTAAATTCAAGTGATTAGACACAATAGAATTCTCTATAGCGGGTAAACGTTTGATCTCAGCCCACTGGCTGGTCTCGTTCTCGTAAATATTAACCAGTGGATAATAAAACTATTAATCCAGTTGGAACTTGTTTGCATTGCATCAGCAATTTCTAGGGTATTCTGATCTCCAGTGTTTACTCCCTCTGATACACAAAAATACCATCATAAGGGGAGCCAAAGGTCCTGTCACTTCGACAATTAAACGATTAATATAACAATTAAGTTTAGAAATAGGGATAGGCAAATTTACTCCAACATGGCATGCAAGAGAGATCCATTCTCACATATAAATCATAAAATGCATTAAGGAAATAATATAAACTAGCATACAAAAATATATAAATACAAACTATAAACTATTTCCTATATAAATACTTAAATGTCAACTTGAGTTATATATTCCCTAAAACATTGTACAACGATAAAAATACGTACATACTCTAACAAAGCAGCACTGACAAGTTTATCCATTACAGTGCAGTGCGATTTGAACAAAGCCAGCGATCATTGACCTAATTTGTCGGCAGGCCTAAATGGAAGTAAAGCCAAGCCCTGTACACAGGGACAGCAAAACTAAATCTTAACCAGTCGTCCACAAAAAAGCACAAAGGCAATGAAAAGAACGAAACATACTGTTGTGTGGTCCAACAGTCAGCTCCTTCTCGCTTAAAGAATTAATTATTCCTATTAACGCGTACAGATAGGTACAGATATAGCAATTTTAGCTAACTGAGCGTGGGCCAAACTAGATAATAAACTAGCTCTTCAAATGGAAATAGATATGAACAATCTACTGTCTACACTAACCTTAGACTAGGCGATACTTGAAAGAAATGCCGGTGCAGATGCACTGGAAGACAGGAACAACTTAAAGAGGGATACAAAACTTACAGAATTTTTCATTCCCAGAGGTGCAAATCTTGACCCATTAATTTAGCAGGAATGAGTTTAATTTTAAAATTTAAAGCACGCTCCGAAACAAAAACAGTAAATAGGTACCTCACCACCCCCTAAATACAGGAGTATACCGAAAAGAAACAAAAATAAAAACAACTATTTTTCAATATGAAAGTTAAACCGAAATTTAAATTTAAAAAAGTAAACAGCAGAAAGTACAGCAAGTCAAAAGGCTCGTGAGGGCGGTTTTGGATTAGGAGCATAATTATTGCCGGAAAGGATTTTGGTCTGAATCAGCAGAGAACTGAGAATTGGAGCTTAGCTATTAACAGGCATTCAGACCTGATAAAATTATTGAAAAACAAAGCAATTGTGCCGTGTGTAGGTGTAACAGTCTATCATCATCACCCCTTACCCCCACTACCCCACACCCCGAGAGTAGTCGCGTGAAATCAGCATCAGCAGGAAGCGATAGTCCCTAAATGCTTGACTGACTGGATCAAAAGAATGTCTTTGCTTGATCTGTGTTTTGATATCAGCTTTCAACTTTCGACTTGTGGAAGATCTTTGGCGTGCAGCGGTCTGTCGCACACGGATCCAAATTTATAGTCCAATCATACGGACTAGAAACTAAGCCCACCCACCTTGAGGTTGGGAGCGATCACCTGTAATATTTCACCCCGAGCCATATCAAAGCAGTTGAGCCATGAATATTTGCAATATTTGATAACGTGTGTAAGTTATTCTGTACGTACACGTGATATAATTGCAGGTGACTGACAAAAGTTGATCCGAACGATGAACCTGCTAAACTAATAATAGCGTCACCTCGCATGGTCAAGTTTAATGTCACATTAATAGTACGAGTATGAGGAACGCCCTCATTAAGCGATTTTTACCTGACTGACTGACTGATTAATTGACTGATTGATTTTACGAAATAACATTAACGTCTGCATCCATATTGCACTGATAATTATGGGCTAAAACAAAAATAAGTTATTTTGTATCATAGAATATTAAATAAAGAAATCGCTTTGTTGATTGAAATAATCGAAAGGATCGTGTTTAGAATTGGCCGACATGGCGGAAATAAGCCATCTGAAAGGTCAAGATCGTTACGTGTATTTGACTAGGTTACAATTTTATTAGACAGACCTTGAGTAAGTGTTGTTTACTTTTGTGTATGTTGTTTAGTTGTTGATCGGTAACTAATCTCATCCAGGACCAAACGTTTACCACATCAGCTTTACTTTTCGTGCACAAATTAATATACTCAGATATTATATAGAGTCATTATAGTTAAAAACAGATCACGGACCACACCGAATGTCTACAACTCACTGTTTTACTTGCAAACTCGCATTAATATTCGCCGTCAGCTTGAGTGGCTGTCTGGTATACCGCCACAGCCAGTTCACCTGCTAGAGAAATATGAAATACTACAAAACAACACACATAACATTAACTTCTTGGCAGCGATTGCGGTGGGGGAAGAAGTGGATGAACTCTGACCTTAAGTGCTGACACCTTATGTCCTGCAGTCAAGCCAGCTCTGGAATTTGGAAGGCACTAAATTACTCACTGTTGTAGGCTGAGGCGCCGCCCGTATGGTGTCACTGACTGAGGGGAGATCAATCACCCTCGCCTCCCGTTTTCTGACGACAGGGATGTACTGGCTGGTAAATAAAACCCTCGCGCCTGGGTGTACCGGGCTATCCGATAACAATCACTGCTCACGACGTGGCGGTGTTCCTTTCTCCGGATCTGTTTCTGCAATCAGTTCCACTTCAGCGATCAAGCAAGGTTATTAGCAGCTTTCCGCCTGAGAGAGAAAAAAAAAGGTGCCGAAAAGGTCGCCCATAAAGTCCAGTAAACTTAATTAAACTGGCGTCTGCTGATTCCACCACCCATCAACCCCCAAACCCCAAATCCCCGTCAGGTATGCTGACTCCTCAACAGAGAGTGACCCATTCCGTGTATGGAGACCACCGCAAGCATCATGCAGTTGTTCACGGTAGTACAATTAAAACATGTCTCCTGTAATCAAAATGACGTCACTGCAAGAGAGGAGAACAACACGAGTTTCCGTGGCTCACTGTTCTGTCTGTCGCATGAAACATAACTACGTATAACTATGTTGGGGTTTCATTTTTTAAAATTTATTTCTTTAGTAGAAACAAAGAAATTTTTTTTAAAAACCCACATTTTTTGTGCCTTTTTTGTACTTTGGAAACAGCAGATAGATATGTAGGTAGGTGGTTGGGTGGGTGGGTGGATGGATGGACAGATAGATAGATAGACAGCAACCAGATGTTTTAAATAATAAATTAAGAGAGAGACTAAAACGTATACAATAGGTGAAAACAGAAAGAGGAAACGATATATTGTTAGGAAGAACATACAGGTCTATGAAATAAACCAAGAATAAGAGAGGGAGTGCAAATTGTCAAATTGTAAAAGATAAAACAGGAGCAAACAAATACATATATTACTAAAAACCTTACATTTTTGAAACAAGAAAACTGGTTTTCTCCTGTGCTTAGTAATATGTGTGGCGAGAGTATGTTGAGTGCGTGTGCACTTGCACAATTTAATCACTATGGCAACCAGCTTGTTATTGACCTGGTTTTCATTACACTCCATGCAGCTGAGTGGAAACAATGTCACGACATTCATTAAAATAATAGAAAGAAAGAAAGAAAGAATTGTCCAGTCAGCAGAGTATTGAGGCTGTGGACGAGCGGCGTACAACACTCTTCCATAACGTCCGGCCAGGCAGCAGACTAATTATACTGCGACGACAGTTGTTGAAAAGGTGAAGAAGTGTGTGGACAGCCCGGAAGATTTGTGTAACGGCCGTTGACATAACCCCCTCTTCTTGCTAATGAATGTTTTTGAACCAAGGGAAAGCACCCTGGCAGAGCTGCTTAAGCCATAAACATATTGGGTGACCATTGTTAGCTGTTGAAAATAGGTGTTGAGTCAGACAGAATGTAAAGCACAGGTGGGTGTTTAGATGGACGGAAAGGGATGAGATCAAGAAAGAAAAGAGGGTGGGGTTGGGTCTTCCGAGAGAAATTATAATGGATGACTATTCTAAATAGGTTAATAAAAGCAGATGAATAAATATAATCAGAACAAAACAAAAGAAATTAAGAAACACTTAACCTGTTGTTTTTAAAACATTTTAGATGAAAATTTTGATCTCTGATTTTTAGTTTAGTAACATAATATGCTACAGTACATTGCAGACTAATCAGATGTATTAGCGATATTTTTTTGTCTGTGTATTGAAAGACCATACTTGAAAAGCTGATTGTTTACGTAGCAAGAGCACTTAATTTACTTGAGAGTTATCTATACTGATTTTTATAGGTAGCTGATTGCTAAGTGACTTTAGTGACTAGATAAAAGGCAAAAATAAGGAAAACAACTGCAATAAATATTTAATTTATTTTAAACGAAAAAAATAATATAAATAATACCACAGACAACGTGTCGACATTAGCACTAGAATTTAGAAAAATAAATACTTTTAACTACTTTAGTTGAAAAGTAAATAAAAGTACACTGGTTTTGCTGGCGCGACCGTAATCCATTCATTGATCTAAACTGGTTCAAATCATATCTCTTCTAGATCGTTTCTATACTTGGTGTAAATGGACTCTCATGAGCACCACCCAGCTTGAACTTCCTACGACTGTATTGTCAGGCACCCTTTCTACACAACAATCTACCATTTATTATCCAAAATCAATTACCAATTTTAAAAAAAATGAATCACGCCTGCAATTCTCGGGTTATCTTAACAGTCTAGGTCAAATTATCGCATAAAACTCAAATTTGTATTTCCCGTGTTAAGTTACGGATGACACGAAATAAATTACAGTTAAATGAGGAAAAATCTCCTAGAGGGTCTTGTCATGTGACTGAGTAACGTTCAAGGGACAATACCGTTTCGTGTTCTTAGACGACACAATTAAGGTGGAATTCACGCTACACTGGCTTCCAATATCTTCACGCATCAGTTACAAGCTAATATAATCCGCTTTTCGTCCCTCACTGAACATGAGGGAGGAAAAAAATAAAATCTCGATTTAGCACTTACACTCCCATGTCTGCTACTCTGTTCACCCGCAGACAACCCTATCTTAAAATCATCTTCCATTTGGATTTCGCAATTTATAATGCCAAGACCCAGAATCCTAGAATCAACTCCCTTATAATATCCAACACTTAAAAATCCTTCACTTCATGCAAGCGTGAGTGAAAAACTCCAGTCCCTTTTCCAAGTATTGTATGTCTGGTCGCAATTGCATATCTTGCCTGTGTAGATAACTTGTGCTCGTTTTACATTTTAACATGTATAATGTTTTATAAGCATTGAACCTTTACCACCAGCAGCTTATAATTTATGAGATAAATTGTTCATTGTAATAAGGCAAATAATTTAACTGTAATAAGTTGCTGATTAATTTGTTTGTGGTATAATGTATCATTGTCTCGTACAAGATTCCATGTTCTCTATTATAATCATTAACAGTAGTGCAGTAGCAACAGTAATGGTAGTAGCAGAAGTAGTAGTAGTAGTAGTACTTTTGTTGTCAAATGATCTCTGTTGTCTATTCGTTCACAACAAGTTGCTGGCGTGATCTCAAAATGGGGTACCCCAGAAGAAAACAAAATAAAAGCTTACTTTATAAAAAGTTTGAGTTTTATTGCTTTTGTAACAGCTACGCTGCTTCGACTTTACTTTCTAACGACGTGCATTTCTGTACGAAGCCTGCTTCATAGTCTTGTGACTGATGCATTATGGGTACATGGAAGTTCTGAGGTTCACAGAAACTCAGTAGGTTAGAGTTTTAGACAGCTATTAATTACCCGGAAACAGGAAACAAGTTTTCAATAACCAACTTAGGATCAGAATGCGGCAGACCAACTGCAACGGTATGCGATGTAAGTTGTTGACTCCAGAACAGCTCTCATTTGACCTTTCACCTGCACGTGGAGACCACTAATTAGCAGGCGCGTGTCGGTCAGGACCTTGTGGCAGGGGCCAGATAGGAGGGCCTTCCGGCTACCGAAACCATACAAAGCCAGGCTGTAAGGATCCTCTTCTCACAAACGTCACAAACCCCGCCGACCACGATTGCTGAAATTCTCTAGGAAAACATTTAGGAGCTGTAGTCAGGTGATATTGCTCAGTCAGTCTTTTATATGCATGAAATATAAATATATTATTTGCTAAGCAACCTTGCAAAAAAAATTAAAATTATTATTATTGTTGTAAGAGGAAGATATATGTTCTTTGGATTGTGTTTCGTAATTCGAACGGGATTTGAACCACACGCACCTTGAGCGAGCATTTAAACTCCGTGCCATTTCTTGCTTCACTTACAATTAATAAATAGTAGAATACATACACACTGACACTTACGACTTTATACTTAACACGTAGTGTGACTTTTTTTCGTGTGACTTATATTCCTGTGTCTCTTTTTCCTGCAACCGATTCACCAGTGTAAATTTCTATCCTCACCAGCTTTGAGACGCGATCCAAACCAACGCAGAGGATGATGTCCCCTTAGAGCACACATTGTTAAAGCGTAGCAGTGCTCATGTTAGCCCTTTTCAGTGGATATCAAATATATCCCATTCTAGAAGATGTCACTACACGCACTCAATTACATCATCTGACCTCCCCTCCATCCCCTTGTCTGACGCCAATATTCCCACTCTTTGGCAAAGAACCTGGAGGCTTAGACCATTATTTACAAAAATAACTCTGAAGGATAATACTTAAAATAATAATATAAACCGATTGCGTACCTCAGGGCGGCCAGACCCGCTTCATAAAATACATTTGCCTATGGCACCAAGCTGAGGTATTACTATTATTACTAATTTATTGAAAAGAATATATTATGAACAATTTTAATCGTCACTTTATTCAATGGTTTTTACATAACACTTATAAAATTAAGAAAGCGATTACATTTGGAACACACACACACACACACACATACATATATGCGTGCACATTCGCACACAGGCACACACAGACACTTTCTAAATCCCCCACAAAGCAAGAGTTAGTGAGTGCTATGCATGATAATTCTTTCGTTCATTTTCCGACCGTCGCTTTCCACCCACAACGAAAGAATACGGCAAACAGCAGCAATACAACAAGGTAAAGAAATTGAAAATCTGAAAACAGCAAACAGCAGCAATACAACAAGGTAAAGAAATTGAAAATCTGAAAGAGAGGTGCATCGTCGCTTAGCAAAGACCGATCACTATTACTCTGAGAATACAGCAGTCCAGCTTGAAACATGCCACCCAGGTATGCACGAAATACGGGGATCCAGAAGGGGAGGGCACTCTTTGTTAAAGTGTGTGTTTTATTAAAGCAATACGATCTAACTGTACTGCTCCCCAGAACGGAAATTTACTGTCCACTGACTTTTGCTACGTCATTGGATACGCAAGATGAGGGTGGGCCAGCTGAATGAAATGAGGTTATCAGGGTGACTTTGCTTTGCCATTTGATCTTAAATGCACTCTGCCGATGTTTACTGCCCCTGTCTGTCGCTTCTTCAGGATGGGTACCTGACTCCCTCTTTGTCACTTGATCTAGAAGTAAGAAACTTGAAGGAAATCAGCTACTGTTCCCGATTCATGCTTTGTCACGTCATAAATCCCTTGCAGTGCAAAACTTGGACATTTTGAAAGTGAGTTTAAGGTCTTTAAAGAGAGGTATTATGCCTCTAGGGCGCCAGAATACACATTTATCAGACGGTCACAATTTTATCATTCAATCAATCTATCTATCTATCTATCTATCTATCTATCTATCTATCTATCTATCTATCTATCTATCTATCTATCTATCTATCTATCTATCTATCTATCTATCTATCTATCTATCTATCTATCTATCTATCTATCTATCTATCTATTCACTTTGGTATATAAGCGAGTTGTTTATTGTTTGATTCTTTATTCGTTTGCTTTCTTTTAATATAGAATACAGATCACTTTTGCCCTGAGCAAGAGAAATAAGAAGCAGAAAGTGCAATTATTAATTCGTTTGACTCAACCCTGACTTCCGGACCACGTGTAGTTGACATGAAAGCCACTTCATCAGTTCGAGTACTGAATATTCACAACATTTAGTCACACGGCATACAATTAAGCTTACCCGTAAAGGACACTAATTAAGCTTACCATTAAATCTCCGTAAAGGACACTAATTAGCAAAGCCTATTTCTTTTATTTCTACACAGCTTTTCTTAATGAGTAAAAGTGCATATACGTTACTTCTATTATTTCCAGCAAGTTCGTAACTTTGTGTATACATTAATACTAGTATTTCCATTAAGTTCGTAATAGTGTGCACACGTTAATTCTAGCATTTCCATTAAGTTCGTAATAGTATGTATACGTTAATCGTAACTGTTCCCATTAAATTCGTAATAGTGTGCACACGTTTGTGTACATTTTAAGTCGAAATATAGGGTAGGCCCTACATATGTATTTCTGAAATCGAAATGAAAGGTATACGTATATTTTTCAGTTGAAATGTAAGGTACATGTTAACTTCTGAAATCGATATGCAGGGTACATGTGCATTTTTTAAATCATGGAAATGTTTAGTATATGTGTACTTTTAAGTTGTAAAATTGGCTACATATTTACTTTTTAAGTCCTAATGTCAGATACATGTGTACTTTAAAGTCCTAATGTGAGATACATGTGTATTTTAAAGTCCTAATGTGAGATACATGTGTACTTTAAAGTCATAATGTTGGGTACATATTTACTTTTTAAGTCCTAATGTGAGAAACATGTGTACTTTAAAGTCGTAATGTTGGGTACATATTTACTTTTTAAGTCCTAATGTGAGATACATGTGTACTTTAAAGTCGTAATGTAGTTGCTTGTAATAACGTCCGACACCTTTGCACTTTTGAAAACAAAATCATAAAGTGTGTAAGATATTTGTCTGGCAGGGGAAGAGACAACTCCCCAATCATGACTGTGCGAACTATAAAGGTATAAATTTTATCAATTGAAAAACATTCTTAAATCCAGAAAATCGGAGTTGTAGGAATCTTAACGGTAAACTTTAATTTGGCGGGATTTGGGTTAAAAAAAACTCTGGGTTAACTGTCCTGATGTGGCACCAGTGATGCAACGGATAAGCCGGGATATTATTTAGACTGAACCTTCAATTGAACGAATAAAATAAACGAAAGTGTAAAAGCATGTCAACACAATAAGCCGAAATTAACCCGTTCAGCGTCCTCGGGATGAAATGGGTCACGCATGCAGGTAGGCTTAGTTTTAGCATGCTTGACATTCTAATTTTAACCAATCAGTCTGAATTAAACATGTGTTCTTAAATTAATCAATATGTCTATAATAAGTAGTTATTTAAAATTTAAAAATCATTTGATAATTACAGTCACAATGTCACAATTTTTGGCACAATGACCCAATCAATTATCGTTAGCGTGACTTCATAGACTTCACACGTGAAACATAGATGGATAGATAGATAGACGGACGGATAGACAGACAGAGGAGACAGATAGATAGGCAAGTCGTAGTACATACAAATGTATGAAGACAGAGGTAATGCGTTTTCTTCCCTTCTCCCTTACATGGCTTTTTTTTTTTAACCTTTTACCCTTTACCCCCGCTCATTAATTTAGTCTTACGGTGTAAATCTCCCCCCCCCCCGCCTTACCCACCCACAACAATAATCTCTTTTAGTTCTTGAATCCATATGAGAGGCAACGCTCCAGCCTTGTCAGAACAGAAGGAGAGGGAGGGGTGCTGCACGTGGCACGTGACAAAATGAAAAGAGAAGGTTCAGCGTGGGCGAGATGTCAAAACCTTCGCGTGAGCGATGCCATAAGGGAGGTAACAATAGCGAGAATCCCACACGCTTCAGACAGAAAGAAAGAACAAATTCCCTTCATCCTCCCCCAAACAATAAAACAAGCACAACATTCCAAGACGAATGAAGTCGCAATGTATCAGCCATCTTGCAAACGGAACCCAACTAATTTAACTTTTAATCTCTTTCTTTCTGGAGCCTTGATATATTATTAGTAAACAAACATGACGTCAACAGATGTCAATTAATCATATTGAACAAACATGATGCGAACAGATGTCAATCATATTAAACAAACATAACTGTGCGCAAGTTTATATTGATTTGAAATATATGTAATTTGTTGCAGTATTTAAAAATTTCACTATAAATATATTTTACAAGGTAACGGCAGACTGCATTGCTGTTTCCCAATATTCTACATTACAGAGCTACGGTATTCTAGACCAGGAAGTCACTAAGGTCGCCATCAATCACCATTTATATTTCGTAAGGTACACCGTACGAAAGACAAGCGAAGGAAAAAAAAATATTATTTTATACTACTACAGTATCCAACTGCACTGTTTATAATAAATTTTCCGGTATACTGGTGACATTTCAATCCCCTAATCCTCTCTTACTTCACCTTCGGTTGGTTAATTTAAAAAAGTCATGAAAATAAAATAACACATATTAACTGACGAAAAAATAAAATTAAAAACCAATATATTTTCTACTTGTACAGTGACCTATATTGAATAGAAAGAAAACTACCCACACCACTCTAAAAATTAAAATGAATAAAAACGAGCAAGAACTATACACAACATTTAAAATATATTAACTATTTGAAAAAAAATCCACTATATCAAAGCCCATTTTTTTTTAATGATACCCTGAGTGAGAGTCTGTTGACTGATCTAATCACATGTTAGGTACTTGTGTTACAATACTTGTGTTACAATACTTGCACATGACAAAATACAGTAAACAAACAACTACAAAAATAAACTAACAAATTGTCTGCAGGCTTTAAGTTTATTAAAAAAGACAAAATAATCCCTCTGACCTTTCACGTCTTGCACGAGCTTGCCATTATTTCGATCCTACTTTGGAATGCGGTGGGTATTTTCAGTAAAGTGCTATTGACCTAGTTATAAAATGCAGATATGACCTATTTTACAACTTTGGTTTTGACCAAATTTTAAACTCTATTTTGACCTACTTAATTTTAAAAAACACACACGCACCTGGCTTTTGGCCTATTTTTAAACTTTCATTCGTGTCTAATTTTAACTTTGATTTTAAACTCGTTCGACGAGGCAGTATCACGTACGTAAGGTTGGATACGAGTAATTTTATAACGTACGTCCTTGTACATGCAATGTATGTGACGACGTACGTGTGTTGGTAGACGTACAGATACGTGAGGGCGTACTACGTTCAGTTTGTAGACCGCTGTGAACAGCACTTCTCACTAGGCTTTGTGCTTCTGGCAGCCACGAGTCTTAAGTTTTGAACGCAGTGGTAGTACATTTCCTTTCTGTAATAAATTATCAACAGGTCGATCTCAAGGTAGAATGTATGTTAGTAGGACTGAATTGGTCACGTGGTGGTGTACGAAATATGGCTGATACTTTTATAATTTATGAGGGTCAGTCTGACACCTATTCCTTTAGGGCTAGGAAGGCTAGGCCATGGTTTCTGAATAAGAGCAGTCGCTAGGGGTTTCCCGAGAGAAAGTAAATGAAAGATATATAGTAATTTTTAAACAGGAGTTCCCTGAGAACTGAAAATTATTTCAAGGGTTGTTTTTCCAAGTACAAAGGTTGAGAAAGGCTGCTCTAGGCTATCTATGAATGTAAATCTCTAGGCACTCTGGCACACCAGTTTAGAAGTACAAATACTTAATAAACATATTCTTCTACTCTTACTTAAATACCTAAGTTACACAGATGGATAGATGAATTCGTGGGTGGACGGACGGATGGCTGGCTGTAGATAGATAGATAGCATTACTGATTAGTACACACCATAAAATACTTTAGTGGACGTGGTCACTGTATTGTGTTCATTTTTATTATTATTATGACGTGGTAAGGGAGATAATAAGCCAATTGAGGCAGCGACTTAGTCTGGATTCATTTCTCTCCCTTGGTTGCTTTCAATCCCTGGATAGAGAGTGTATAGGCACAGAAGACATCTAATCAATATTAAAATAAATAATAAAGTTTTAAATGATTATTTCAAACAAACGTACAGCAAAATAAAATCAAGAAACTGATTTTGCTAAATCTAATTTATATATGTTAGCATATGTATACGGTGATTCATTTTATAAATATATGTACGTGCTCGTATTATAGAGCCGCCAATTTTTTAATAATGATTTTCTGTTTTAAATTAAAAAAACAAAAACCAACTACCCAGTTAGCAAAGTTCCAAACTCCAAGAGAAAAATACATACATGTTCTTAAAAAGTAGGAGTGGTTTCCCCTTTACTATTATAAATGAGCACGTTGGATAAATGAATGGAAGTGTGATTTATAATTTATAATCAGTTACAACTTAAGGAACGAAGAGTTGTACAGTTTATTAATTAGCACGTGTACTAAATTCTCTAGGTATCGAGTGCGTGTGCCGTTCCTTGCCGTGTACTAAATTCTCTAGGTATCGAGTGCGTGTGCCGTTCCTTGCCGTGTACTAAATTCTCTAGGTATCGAGTGCGTGTGCCGTTCCTTGCCGTGTACTAAATTCTCTAGGTATCGAGTGCGTGTGCCGTTCCTTGCCGTGTGCTAAATTCTCTAGGTATCGAGTGCGTGTGCCGTTCCTTGCCGTGTACTAAATTCTCTAGGTATCGAGTGCGTGTGCCGTTCCTTGCCGTGTACTAAATTCTCTAGGTATCGAGTGCGTGTGCCGTTCCTTGCCGTGTACTAAATTCTCTAGGTATCGAGTGCGTGTGTCGTTCCTTGCCGTGTGCGAATTCTTGATCAGTTGGCATTCTTGGCACACCAGAACGACGCAGGATGCAGTTTGTCTCTGGGAGTGTGTAGTGCCTTTTTTTTCATCCTTTTTTCTTGAAACTTGCAAGGCAGAAAAACAAGAATTACGAATAATACGAGCGTAATTCTCGCGTGTTGAAGGCAAATGTTTTGCTGAACATTTTCGTGATGCATTTGCCTACTACACAGTTTTAGACGCGTTCGCACACAGCCATACTTGTTATGAGAGAAGCAATAAAGCCGAGAGAACATCCTGGTAAGTGGAGTATATCTCATATTTTATTTAAACGTAGTATAGAGACATAGTATATAGTAAAAGTTGCATTCATTCATTCAGTCATTCATTTTGGCTTTTAAAATAATATGACTGAAAAAAAATTATTCAGGAACGATCGTTTATATTTTTGATTCTTCATTTAACCCTTGATCTACCCATCAGACTTTGTGTATTCTAATTTGCATTTGTAAAAATAATAATTAATATATACTTCTTATGTGTGACCAGGTTTCATTTTGGGTGTTAGTTATAATACTGTATAAATTCTATGCATGTGAGTAGTTGAAAATGTACGTATATTTGTGTTGTGTTATTTATTGTATGTTTATTTAAATTTTTGATATTGTAAACTATATTGATATTATTTATCTTTATTACATCATGCTATTGAAATGATTAAAGCACTTTTCAGCACTCGTAAATGATGCATAAAGTGTGCAATTTATATTAATCACTATTAAAATTATTGCCATTGTTTTATTACTGACATACAATTTTTGTTCCGAGTGCCAGACAAAACCATTCATAAAATTGTGAAGGAGACTTGTGAGGTTTATTTACAGTTCTAAAGAACATCTAGAAGAAAGTAAGTGAAACCTTAAAACCAAAAAACTGATATTTTAAAACAAATTAATTACATATATATCTTTGTTGTGCGCCCTTGAAAGAATGCATTGTATTTAATTTCATTTATAGCTGGAAAAGCATTTAGAAAATGAGGGCATCCAGAAAGGCGAATATTACTTGATAGGTAGGTCAGTGGGAGATGCAGGGATGGGAAAATCCAGCCCTAGAATCATAAACAAATTTGTGCTTATGGACTACCACTAGACCGTGACAAATAGCAGAAAATGGAGAAAAACAATAAATAGACACCAAGAGCTTAAAATCTTCACTTCCAGACCAGCCATTTCATGAGCAAGGGAATATCTGGTAACTATGTAATAGTTTAAAAAGAAAATTATTTTCAAAACATTTGACTAAGAAAAGGATGATATGTGGAACAATTTGATTTCTTCCACAGTGTGTAATGAACCACTCATTAAGGAAAAACGGATGTTGAAGTACCATTCATTTTGAAAGAGTAAGTTTTAATTTTACACTAATCAATACTTTTTACAAGAGAAGTTAGTTAAAAATTGTGAACGTGGGAATAGCCCACTTCACAATTTAATAATCATGTATAAGATAAAATATTTAAAGCTGCATACAAATTATTGCAGAGTTCCTGGCTTTAATTTCCAGAATTGTTTACCTTTGGGTTGTTGAAACCGACTGAGTGAGGCTCAACTGAGAAAGAGGAAAAGGGAGACCATTCAGAAAATGAAGAGACTTTGACAGGACAAAAGTCAAGTCCCTTGGTCAAAGATTCAGCACTGAGAGAAAAATAGTCTTAGAGAGTAATTGTCCTAGAGGAGAATATTTTCTGAGATTGTTGTCTTAGGAAAGAATTTCCTTAGAGAGGAATTTTTTTTTAGGAGAAATAACTGGTAGGATTGGTGGGATATCAGGTGGAATATAGTCATATTGACTTATGTGTGGTGGCCTGAAAATTCAATTCGGACTCATACCCTGGAGGCCCATTGATAAAAGGACAGGGACATTTAGAGGCTAGAAGTTCATTATTAGACACAGAACATTCATCTTCCTGGAGATTGACATTGTAGGTTACTGTTCTCATGTGATCATACTTGGGCTGCATCACAAAAATTTAACTTCACGTTTCTTTTACTTGTTTTATAAAACTCTTATTTTTCTTTGCTCATCTAATTGTTAAGTTATTATCATATCATATGTATGTCTATCATTCTCTAATGTATGTATTTGTCTATTGTCCTATGTTTAATGTGGCTGAAAACACCTGGGGCCAGATTTATTGAGCCATTTATTCCCTGCGTGTGAAGCAAAGTTTGACTGTCTGTGTACTGTTTAAAACCTGGAAGGATTATAAATAGACTAACCACAGTAAAATGGATTCTGTGAAACTGAGAATAAGTTTCTGTGCCTGCCATTCACAATGTGTAGCTCAGTGATGTAATAATGCTGACAACTTATAGCATGAGAAAATGTAATTTTTACTTACACTCTTGCTACATCTGCAAAATATGCCAAGAACATTTACTTTCTGAGGCATGTAATATATTCCCTAAATGTTTATGGGGAGTACTTCCGGATGTAGTCGATTTCAGAATACATGTAGTTTCTATGAGTGTTATAAAACTTTGATATATCAATATGTATAACGTTGATTTAATTTTAATTGAACAATAGTTTTTCGTAGTTTTATTGTGCTCTTTCAGTGAACAGTATAGCTAAAATGTTTATAACGCTAGTTTAATTTGAAAATAATAATAATTATATTATTTGTTTGTTTTCTGTTTGGCAATTCATTAAAAAAAAAAGAAGAAGAAAGAAGGGAAGTAACTTGTAAATGACACAAGAAAATAAGAGAAATAACCCTTAATTACCGATACTATGTGTGGATATGGTTCAGAACATTATATTTAGGATTTAAAAAAAAACAACCTGCTTTCATAACTATTTCTGATTTAATTTCTCTTTTCTTTACTTACTGATTTTAATAAAACGAAAATATTTAGAAATTGTAGAAATCAAAAGGGAACGTACCCCGTGCTTTATTAATTACAAGCAAGCGAATCACTGTTGTCCCCCTTGACAGAAAAAAATCTCTGAAGGGGAAGAAAAAGATCTTATTTGAATGATGAGATGAAAGATTTCATAGTTTGATGATAAAACTAAATACAAGATTTATGTTAAAGCAGTGAAATGTATTCTGAAAAATTGTTACAGAGATGCTTTGTCGATCTCAAGGCTATCTGTTGAAATTTTCAGATTTTCAAAAAATGTATTGAAAGTTGAATATGGCAGAGGTAAAAAGTCATGAAATGAACAAGAGTGAAAGCTATGACATGATGAGAAAGAAATTTTGAAATATTTTAAAATTTACTATTAAAATCAAAGGTGGATAAACTACACTTGCTATCTGTTGCTGTGTTCACTGATGCTTTATTACAACTTTTCCTCTGTGTGTGTGTGTGTGTGTGTGTGTGTGTGTGTGTGTGTGTGTGTGTGTGTGTGTGTGTGTGTGTGTGTGTGTGTATGTGTGTTATGGTTTCTTAGTACAGATATATTTCGTTGTCTAGTTTTTGCTCGATTAAAAAACTATTCTCTTTCTGCTTTTGTAATATTTTGACTATGTAAAGACGAAATTTTGTGTTAAACATAATTTTCGTTTCCAATTTAATCTAATTTGTCAGGTATGTAGAAAAAAACAAGACATGACTAGGAATAAAGATTAGTTATGTGTGTGCGTGTGCGTGTGTGTGTATGTGTGTGTGTGTGTGTGTGTGAGAGAGAGAGAGAGAGAGAGAGAGAGAGAGAGAGAGAGAGAGAGAGAGAATCCATACGTTTGATTATCTAGTTTAAAATTTGCCTCTTTTTAATCATTTTTTTACTCTGATGTAATATGAAAGCGGATCTATGTATTCCCTCCCACACTCTATGTTTCTTTTTT
The DNA here is from genome assembly GCA_028829895.1 of Sinotaia quadrata. NCBI lineage: Eukaryota > Metazoa > Mollusca > Gastropoda > Architaenioglossa > Viviparidae > Sinotaia > Sinotaia quadrata. The sequence goes on from CM054179.1 coordinate 76,504,884, forward strand.
AAAAAGCCAACTGTTCTCCATCCTAATTCTACAAACGTTTGAGACATAACGACAAAGGTGAAATTTAAGCATCAGTAAAAATACTTTTCAGTAAAAAAAAAACCCACTAACAACAATATCGATTTATTATTAAATTTTAATTCTCTACAATCAAAAGACGCTCTGGCGTATGCTGTAGAAATGTCATCTGACAAACTGTGGTGTACTGTTTGGAGAGATCAAGGTTTGAGACAGTCATTTGAAATTGTCATCTTGTGCTTGTAGTGAGTCGAAACATTTCTTGATTGTGGGAACGTTTCGTTACCATATCAAGTGTTAATTAATAAAATGACTGTCCAGTCATGTCGTCATAACAGTCAGGGATTACGTTGGCTGCGAGATAAAGACGCTGTCTCGCATGCAGATGGGTCATGGTTTGAGTCCAGACTGTTGAAGGAACTTTCTCAGTGGATACACCTTAGCTCTGTAACCATGATGGTAAGCACTTAGAGCTCTTTAGAGAATGAGTGCAAATAAATACCCGTCTCTATCATTAACATCAGCAGCACTACCACCCTCCACAAAACTACAATCATAATCATCACTACCATCAGCAACACCAAAATCACAACCATCACTACCAGTACAGCACGACCACCAGCACACCACCATCATCAACAATCCCCTACCATCACAATCAGTATTACAATCACAACCATCACCACAGCCAAGAACAGCATCACCAGCAGCAGGATAACTATCACAACCACTACCAGCATCTCCAACAACAGCAGCACCATCATCACAACTAACACCACTATGCACTAATTTCGTCTGCGAATTCAACGTGCGAAAGTTGGTATCGAAGGTTGAATACGTAACAGTCTGCAATTGTTTCTCGCGTGAATGCGTTTTACCCAAACAGGGGCTAATACCTCATCAGTTATCTTTGCGGCTTAAGGGTTAATAACTCATCAGTTATTCTTGCCGCTTAGGGGTTAATAACTCATCAGTTACCCATTCTTACGACTTTCCAACGAAACAAGCACACAAATGCACAAAATATCCGAACAATTGAGCGAGCTGACGACAGGTTAACTGTAGAACACGGGATTCGATGTGCTGAGAGAGTTTTGTCATCAGTGATAATGAATTCGATAACAGTCGAGTTAGGACAGCAGGACTCGAACTGATTCCAGTCTTCGGAGTAATTATTTTTTTCTCTTTGCCTCCATTGCCACTTGAGAGCCACCATCATATTTTTACCATCCATTTGATGTTCTCAGATTTGAGTTGCCTCCCATGCGGCAGCCATCGTCCTCTCGCTTGACTCCGGGTGAGAGTTTGTGCCTCAAGTACTAGTATGATGAAATAAATTAATTCAGTAAAGTTAGTGAGCAATAAATAGTAGAAAGGAAGTGACTTCAGTAACTATTTATTGCTCACTAACTCACTCCGCTCTGTGATTCAAAGGGCTCGGTCATCTCCCTTCTCTCTTATAATTATTTATGCATTAAAGCTTGCGTCGTCTCCCTTTCATATCATTTACATACATACATTGTATTGTTCAGTCTATCTCGCTACAGGGTGAGGTGGCAGGTGCTTTGACAATGTAGAGCGAGCGGTCCACCATTCGCAGCACACGTTACCTATTATATGTTGTAAAAAAAAAAAATTGTCATTATCTGAAGAGGGTGGCATTTTATTTCAGTAAAATGAAGGGAAGATTGGGGCAGTCAGTGAAACCCGGCAATCGAGAATCCAAAAAAAAACATGCGTGTGCTTAATGTATGTGTGAATATATTACCAAAGAACTCACACTCAGTTTATTTACGGTTAAAAAAAAAATTCTAGTACATACATAGATAGATAGATTTTAATGACAAAATTGAAAATTATGCATATAGGGATTTGGAGGGAAAAGAACTTTTAAATGTCTATTATTGGCAAAATGTTAAAATACTCAAACGCCGATCTTTTTTTTTATAACAAACGCTTTTTACAAAACTGAATTATAACTGTATTAGATTTATTACTAAACATTTTTATATACAAAACTATCTATCTATCTATCTATCTATCTATCTATCTATCTATCTATCTATCTATCTATCTATCTATCTATCTATCTATCTCATAGGAAGTGTAACTCACATGGATAACGTATTATCTGTATTTATCAGTCAGAAGTATTTGTACGCAACACCATGTTGTGTACTATTGTGTAAGTGTATTATAGAAATGCTATTGCATGCAACGCGAAAATTTCAATCATTTATCTCATGCTTTCCACTCTCGTTTGACAAGGTTATAAAAATAAAACTGTATGTTAATACTGGCTAATCGGCTTGCTTTTAATTGATAATAGGCATAGTTGATTGAGATAGATAGATATATAAATAGATAGACAGATAGATAGATAGACAGAGAGATAGATAGATAGATAAAACCTCTTGATAATCAGTTATAGGCCATTTAAAACATTTATCAATGAGTGTTGCATATGCACGTATGTATAGTTGTTTGTGTGTATGCGTCTACGAAGTATGCAGGTCAGTGTCCGTGAGTTTGCTCACGCGCATTTGCTACTTAAAGCAAACGTCTCGGTCAGTCTAGTTCACTCATGCGTGACTTTCATTCTGTCCGTACGTACACGTACCCTTTCCATCACGTCTGTTTGTCCGTGTGCCCGACCCATCAGTGCTGTTTAACTTCAGGTGTCAACAGTAAATCTGGACCACAACACAAACCCTTCACGACAGGTGACACCTCAATTCCTGTAATTGGCTCAGATCCGGTATTCTCCTTCCTCCACCCCTACCTCAGCCTTGACAGGACTGGTAAATAAAAGTTTCTTTCTGGGACATTTACTACCTGTCTCATGGGATGGGTTAACTTACCAGATCTAAAAGTAAGCGTACATAATGTGCGCAAGTCATGTGGAAAACCGAAACGGACAGGCGAGCTTTAGATCACGTGCTCTGCACAGGAGAGCGGTGCTGTTACGTATTTTGATCAGCAAACGTTTACACGCCATGCACATGGATGTTCAGTCAAAGTTCTCTTTAATGATATACATCACTTGCTCAGTTGAATTTGAACTGATGAAGTTTGGAGGGAGATAACTAACAAAATTTTCCAGAAGTTATCTAGATGATTAACGAAATTAGGTTTATTTGTTGTTTGTTTGTTTTTCTTGCAGATGTATGTAGTTAGCAACTCACTGCTGTCCACAAGAGAACGGAATCAAAAATCAAGAGGTTCTTTGTGACTTAAAAAAAAAATCTGCTTTCCATGATCCAGATATTGATGTCTAGTATCAAAGACATAGGTAAAGAAATATATTAAATACAGACTACTTTTGTGAAGAATAAGAATAAATATTGTATTAAATTTTCATTACTAAAGTTTTCTACATCAGTGCATATAGTCAGTTGTAGTGTCTGCAATATCAAAGTACATCCACGGATGTAAATAATTCGTCACAATAATTTAAAAAAAATAAAATATTCTTCAAAATAAAATTTCAAGAATAAACACTTTCATAAATATATATATTTATACGAGTTGTATCATCTCTGATACAGTTGTAATCAAAGGCAATATCTAATTTTTGTAGTTCTTGTATTGTAGTTATTGTAAAGAACTGCTCAACAGTAATGAGGTTCTTGCAAGGACGACTTCTCAGTAAAAGGAGAACTAAATTTAGATAGATGCGTCAGTTGGACTATTAATTTTATAGCGTGATTTGTATTATTGTTACAATTTTACATTTTTCTTTTATTTAATTATTTCTTAACTTAATAGCTGCTCTTCATTCCCCCATTAATATGTTTTAGTGAATGGATTTGTTGTTTTATATCACTCACATATGTTGTTCTTAACTCATTTGTTGCTTTCTATCACTCACTAATGTTGCTTTTAACTCATTTGTTGCTTTCTATCACTCACTTACGTTGCTTTTAACTCATTTGTTGCTTTCTATCACTCACTTATGTTGTTCATAACTCATTTGTTGCTTCGTACCCCCTACCCCTCGACTTAAACGTTTGTTTTTCTTAACTCAGTTGTTGCTTTCCCCCCCATCCCCAATCCCGTAACGTACCCCCCACCCCCTTGGCTTTATAAACGCACACTTGTACCTATTCCATATGAGTGCGGATTTTTACTGTACATAGTTATATGCATGTGCTGTGCGCCAGTGCGTGTGTGCGTGTTTGAGCAAGGATGTTGACAGTGCAGAATGTATCTGAAACATCTAACTCTGGTATAATATAACTTTTGTTTGATTTATGTAGTAATTATTTTCATACACAAACCACATCTATAGACACCAGGGCGTCGTGACAATCTGCCTTTGACATTTTCATGTAAGCTTTAGGATCTGCCAGTAAAACGGAGGCCCACTGTCGGCCTACTGTCATAAACTTCAATAGATCTCTTTGATTCTCAAGTGTCGGTTAATGACACAAAGGTCAACAAGATGAATCTCAAGGAAAGCTCGCGCTATCCTCCAGCCGAAATGTTAATCCCATCCCAACCCCGAGGTTTGAACTTCTGGAAATCTGACACTTAAACTGAGCTTAAGAAGGGTTAGTCTTAATAGGAGGTAGATTCCACTTGATCCAGTGTTAAAGAATTCGGAACCGTGACTATTTCAAGGTCGCGTGAAATGTAAGAAACTGACGTCTTCGTGCCAAACGGTGGTAATTAAGAATTGTCCGCGTGATAAATTGGTGTGTATTCACGTTCGATTGTCTGTTCGCTTCGCCTTCACGTTCAGTGATTCAACGCGCGTTGCAAAAGCTGCTGTTTGGCTCGGCCGCCCATGACCAAACCTCACCCCACCCACTGATCTTGGTCAAGGAAATAGTCGCGGCTTTCCGTGAACAAATAAAGTCGCAAATAGGTCTTTAGTAGTGTCGTGAATTGTGTCAAAATTTGAAAGACAGGAATAACAGCTAGACTAAAGAGTTACTAAACCTTGACGCAGACATCTGAGTGAGGTTTAAAGGAATCAGTCGTAGTTTGTGAAGGGCATTCTTTAGTTCGATTGGCAGCAAACTCAAGCCCGATGTTATTTAACTCGGTTTCACCACAAAATAAATTCATTTTGGAATACGCAGTACATTTAAGCTAATAATTTGATTATTTTTCCGGCCTAGGTCGATTTTGTGATGGGGAGGAGCTGCTTTGGATGGAGGGGATAGGGTAGTTGGACTAAGTCAATTTTTTGTTCATTATTGAAGATTTATTTTTGCATAGGTCATCTACACTGACATCATCGTCGTAGAGTGTATTTGTTCTGTTCACTGACCTGTCGTAGTCGTGTTGTGGTCAGATTGTCTGGTATGTTCGCCTTGTCTAGGACACTATTGTGTTGTCTTGGCTGGTGGCGAGGTTTCTATGATAGCTCTGAAACTTTTCAATTTTATTTTTATTATTACTGTCTGAGATTCAATTAGTCTAATTAAGCATAATATTTTAGTTTCTAATTATTTTCTTAATTGGTTTTAATTTATTTGTGACTACTTTATTGTTATATATATATATTTTTTTTAAAGTTTGCCTTTGCGTGTTATGATGTTCACTGTTATTTTATTTTGATTGGTTAGTGGACCTCCCAATCATTACTCTATGGCTGTATGCGATCCTAGGGCTTCGAGAAGCCCCGTTCGTGTAGGGCAGGGGCGGGCAAACTCTGGCCCGCGGGCCAAACCTGGCACGCGAAGCATTTTTTGTTGGCCCGCCAAGCTATTCACAGTTAACATTGCTTTTGGCCCGCCAAGCTATTCACAGTTATTGCTTTTGGCCCGCAAAGCCATTCACACTTATTGCTTTTGGCCCGCAAAACAAAAGTCACTAAAACAATTGGGCATTGTTATACGCTGTCAAACAGCCAAGGCTAAACTAGTCTAAAGACTACATGTAATTTTAACAGTTTGAATTACTCACACAGAATCGTGTGCACATGTACAATTTATGCCTGCTGTTATATATATATTACACTAGCATCTCCTTATAGTTCATTGACTTTTGAACTCTCCTAGGCCTAGGATAGATCTACAATAATAATGTATGTCAGCATCTGTACTCTGCCTCATTCGTGACCTGACCTTCACCGCTACAATTGGTGAGAGGAAGGAGGGCTGGAGGTGAACAGAGGTGTGCGAGTTTCGAATTTGAAACTCGCAGCCATCACAACCGAACTGGTTGTTGCATTTCTGCTATTTCTTTGCCACTATTCCCCCATTCCCACAATCATGTCTGCAGCCCCAGCATCCTAAAAAATTTTAAGTGGATATGGAAAGTCGGACATTTAACTCTGAGTGGACGAGAAGTACTTTTTCATAGAACGATTTGGACAAGCTCAGTGTCTGATCTGTTTGAAAACTGTTGCTATCTTCAAAGAGTTTAATGTGCGCTGTCACTGGGAAACAGTACACTTAACTTTGAAATTTGGTTTAATGTCTGCCTCTGAGAAAAATACTACTATTGCTAAACTCACAGGCAATATAGAGAAAAGCAGTTTGATGTTTCATAAGCAAACATCTGTGCATGAAAAAGTGACAAGTGCCAGTTATGAAGTTTCACTACTCCTTGCTCAAAGAATAAGTTAAAAGCAAAGTTCCGCACTTCTTCTCCTCTTTCTTTTTTTCGTGATGTCATCCTACCATCAGGCAAGTTTCCACATTTTATTAAACATGCTCAGCGCATTGTAGCTATGTTCGGAAGCACATTTTGCTGTGAACAACTGTTCTCAAAGATGAAATATACAAAGAGTCGCCTTCGCTCTCAACTCTCTGACCGTCATCTAAATGACATTCTTGCTTGTCAACCTCATCAGTTCAGCCAGATATTGAATAACTTATTTATTGTAAGCAACACCATCCATCTCATTAATCTTTCATTGAAACAGAGTTAGTTTTTTAAAATTACTTTTGTTCTCATTTTATATTCTGAACTTGCTGGACTTGTGATATTTGGTCGTCTATCCGGCCCGCGAACTGTTCCAACAGTTTTATCTGGCCCGCGGTCTCAAAAGTTTGCCCGCCCCTGGTGTAGGGGCATCACTTGACGCACATTCAGAACATTAAAAAAACAAACATCTAGAGTAGGGACGAAAAAAATGCACATCAATAGTTAACAAACCACTTATCTTTCGATTCATACTTGGATGCATAATTCGACATATTCTAACATACACACAAATTTGAGATTATGACATTGGTTTCGTCCAAGGAAGAAAACGTTGGTTTATAGCACTGGCTCCTAACTCACAGTGAGTGGCTGAGTGGTGGCAGGCTACCAGCGCCAGTTTAGATGGGGATGGGGACGGGAATAAATTACAAATCATGGGGCTTGGGTTGGTTTTTGCACGGGAACCGCGGCACCTCTTGAGGCTTCGTTGCCAGTTGTGAGCCGCGTTATTCAGTGCAAACTACTAAGGAATAATAAGGTCAAGGTTATAATACATCGCAGAACTATGTCTCATAAACTCATTTATTGTCTGAAAAACCTCCTTGTAATACCCCCAGTGATTAGGTGTGAGTAGTAAAGGTGTTTTTGTTGGGTTTGTGGCCTTGTGTAGGGAGGGGAGGGGAAGACCTGCCCATCACATTTGCTACATTGGATGATGGCATGATTAGGCACACCAGATCTGTTAGTTTTGGTATTTTGTTTGCAGCTGGTTTTCTCCCACCATCTTGTCTCTCTCCCGAACTGGGTTTTGGGAGGCTTGCCTTATGTCAGGTTCACTCCCAGTAGCTTGTAGACAAAGCCTGAAATCAACTAGAATATTGAAGTTATGAAAATATATATTTGTCGGGCCCTGAATAGGATACTGTTATGTACATAGTGTAATTGTCCGGTGAACTTCCCACCACTAACCATCTATTTAATTTTCGGGCGCATCCGACCACCTAGATAATTGGCAGTGCGTGTAGTAATTGTTTAATGTTATTTAGTAATAATTGGCAGTGCGTGTAGTAATTGTTTAATGTTATTTAGTTATAATTGGCAGTGCGTGTAGTAATTGTTTAATGTTATTTAGTTACTTAGACGTCTAGACTTTGTCTTTTAATTATTTTTAAGAGTGGTCACTTGGTGGAGGCGTTGCTGCTGGAACCATCCCACAGCTTGTTTCACCAACCCATGTTTCGTTGATTGTTGTTATGGAGGAGGCCGGATAGGAGACTTATACTACGACGAACGTTTCCATAGTAACATCAAATGAGCTTCAGGTTGTGTAAGAAAAGATTGATGCAGAAAGAAAGAGAACTGGCGATGAATTGTGTAACAAGGCTACTCGCGGTGGGGGTTAAGTTTGGTGAATACTAATTACTAACTAGGCACCACTTCACTACCTTCACACTGTAATCGATGAATTGTGTAACAAGGCTACTCAAGGTGGGGTTAAGTTTGGTGAATACTAATTACTAACTAGCACACTACTTTACTACCTTCACACTGTAATCCAGGGGGAACCAACTCGCCATTCGCAACACCTGGCTTGAACCCCCACCCCCTAACTGGCTGCTGTTTATCACGCTGGAAAGGCAATGCTGTGAGAAGATATGCTACACACAGACAAACAAACAACACTAACCTGCCTTCATGAACACAGTCAGAGACAGTCAAAGTGTGATGTTACAAAGAGACGGTCACAAAACTGAAACATTAAATTCGACTATAACACAACTTTTAAATAAACCAAACAATTTATAGTGAAATTTTAAAATGAAACAGCATTTACAAAATACAGACAGTAATCAGAAGAACAAAAGGTATATCAAATAATATTTTTCAAGCAAAATACAGAGTATAAAGATCATCAAAACAAAATACATTTGAAGATTATTCATTAATGCAGCAATGCTAAAAATATCCTGTAATAACTCTAGCCTCTCTAATAACTAATAATATTTAAACTAAAAATCTTGTAATAACTCTATAACCTATCTATTAGTAAATAATATGTAAACTAAAATTCCTGTAAAAAAAAACTGTAACCCTTCTTTTAATTAATAATATTTAAACAAAAGTAGATAAAAAGAGTAGCCATGGACTGCATAAGGCAGCAACAACATAAAATGAACAGTTAAGACAATTAAAGGCAAACACAAAAGAATTCATTCACTCATTGGGTACGGGTCACATTTGAATTCTCACCACCATTATTATGCTATATGATATCCTGAGGCTGTTGCTCTTAGTTCTATTACTGTATTAGTACTGTGTTGGTTGCTAAGGCGCTGTTCACTATTTTCTCACGTGTAGAATTTCCAGAATAAAGCTTGTCTAATAGGGGATCTCCATTCACAAGCGAGTTAATGAAAGAGATTAATCATCTGTATACGTGTGTGTGTGTGTGTGTGTGTGTGTGTGTGTGTGTGGTGTGTGTGTGTGTGTGTGTGTGTGTGTGTGTGAGTGCGCATCTATGAGTGATTCTTTTAAAATATAAAATTATTTTTTTCCTTGTATTGAGATCAGTACTTTGCAATCATTTATCGAAAGATAAGAGAAGTTTAAAATTTTATATCATTCAGGGCATCAGAAACATAAGTTTAAACACACAACATAAGATTTTAATTTAGTTTCATTAAGATAATATTTTATTTCTGAATGTGAAATTTTTTTCACCCTCCACTTAACATTTTTTTTTAAAGTTTGAAAAATATTTTGTGGATGTATGTTTAGTTTTTATAGAGTCTGTCTTTCTATTTTAAATAGATGTACAATCTTTACGTACCCCAGTTATATATTTTTCTATTCTCTATTTTTTTGTTGGGGGAGGAGGGGACCTTAAAAATTATTTTATCGTAAAATACCTGTGTAAAATAACCGAACACTGTGTGCATTTCAATTCTCACAGACTTTTCATTCATAAAAATTATTTTGACACGATAAAAGCAGTGTGCTAGCCATTTTTCTTTTTACTAAGGCCAAGGATTAGAAATGAAAGTCACATTGGTGATGGTGGTTGGGCGGGGGGAATCCACTAAAATGTCGTCATTGAATTTGGAAACGCACAATGTTGACAAGGTGATTATTGCGTCATTGTTTTCTGAGCACGAAAGATGGCGACGTCAAATGTTCACGTCGCTGGAAACCAACAGCATGCTCGCTAAATACGTCACTGCGCATTCCCTGATGAACTATCAGTATAGGGCAGGGGTGCACAAACCGCGGGCAGCATGCGGCCCGAGACAGGGCACATCATTATTTCATTATTTGTGTTGTTTTTTTCTACTGAGCGCGGCCCTTTACGCACTATCAATTGGAAATTTAGCTCTCTGGCCTAAAACGATTGTGCACCCCTGGTATAGGGGAATAAGTTTTCTCAGTGAAAATCGGAAAGAGATGTAGAGAAGGTGGGGAGAGATGGGGGAATAGGGGGCGGAGAAAGATGGAAGAGGAAAAGAAGGGTTTGGAGAGGGAACTGTAGACAGAGAGAGGGGGAGGAATATAGATGAAAGACAGGAGAATAGGTGAGAAAGAGAGAAAGAAACTGAAACGAGAGAGGGGGAGGTAGATAAGGAGAGTGGGAGACGAAGAGAGAGTAAGAGGAAAAATAATCAGACAGATAGAGAGAGGGAAGATTGAGAAAAGGGGAGTTGATACAGAGATTGAAAGAAAGAAACAGTGAGACAAAGAAGAAGAAAGAATGAGCTGGGGAACGGAGGTGTGGGGCGGAGAGAGAGAGAGAGAGAGAGAGAGAGAGAGAGAGAGAGAGAGAGAGAGAGAGAGATGATTGATTTCGTTTTCCTGTGTATCGATTTCTCAGACAATACACAAGCACTAGAAGAGTTTTATGAAAAGGTTTAAGTTGAAAGGTCATTGAGGAAGGGAGAAAGAGGCAATGAAATGGAGAAGAGAGAGAGTGAGAGAAGGGGAAGGGGCAGGGTAGGAGGACAGAGTGATTTTGATTGGTTGATTTGGGTCTCAAAACCTCTTTGAATGATTGTGTTTTGGCAGAGGTACGCTGAACACCGAGAGAGGTTTCTTTTTAGCTGAGAAGGTTAAAGTTGAAGGTCTTTCAGACAAAAGAAAGAGGATGATGACTGCTAATGAGATGAGATGCCTTAGCAACATTCTCTAAGAAACTCCATGGATACACCCAATGTTCTTGTTGACTGTTTACATTCGAATCCTGTCCAAAGTCGGATAATTCTAGGTGCCGAAAAAGTGTACCCCAAAACTTTTGCCAAAGCACTGTTGAAGATGGATTTGAACCGTTACCAATAGTAATAATAAAACAAAACCCTCCTGATCCCGCACGCATTTCAAACGCCTAAAGGCGCGTTGTAAATTTGTCAACCGTCGTACCAGAACTCATCTTGACAGCCCCAACGCCTCCAGGGTTTCGTTTTCGGAAAGTGTCAGACCATAGGGAAACTCCCAGTACCCGAAGCTGGATTGTTAATGCTGCTAAGCGAGGAGCAAGATAAAAATGTCACGTTCGGTGCTGTTTTACTGCCTGTGGTCTCGTAGGTCACGAGACAGTAAGCTGCATTTCGTTAACTAATGGGCATAACCATATTTCAGAGGGGCGCTAAGTTGACATCAAGCCAGTGGTTAGCTTATTATGGGATAAAAAGTGAAAACTCTTTCAAGTTCAATGTTTAAGAGGAAAATGACTGCGCGACTAAAGTACGTCGCTGGATGAAAAATCCCTTTGCAGGAATCCGGCGAGAATTGAAGTAAACGTAACCATTACCATCACGACCACCACCACCACCACCATCACGACCATCACCATCACGACCACCACAACCACCGCAACCATCACGACCACCACCACCATCACGACCACCACCACTGCCACCACAATCACCATCATCATCATGACTACCACCACCACAACCACCATCACGACCACCACCACTATCTGTCTTGGGTGGAAATGATGGGAAAGTAATTACGGGCATAATGGATACATACAAGAAGGCGCAGTTTTGACATCAAGTCATTTTTGTTTGCGTTTTATAAAAAATTTTATGGGATGCAAAGCTATCTTGAAGTTCGATATGTAATTTTTTTAAAAGTTCTTTGGGGGTATTGGGGTGGAGGCTGTGGGTGGTAGGAAACGTGGCATCGAAAGCTGAAAAGTCCGTCAATTAATGTACATTGTGTGCATTGTTCCTGGCCAGTTATCTCAGCCACTTGTCATCAGCTTCAATTGGAACAGATAATGTTCGTGTCCATGTCCGCTCTTGAAATCACAAGTCCAGTGAAATTCAGGGCCTAGACTAATATTCTCCCTCGAATATCCCAAATTCACAGTCAGCTAAAATCACAAGAATTGATATAGCCTGTCCAAATAATGCGATACTTTAATGACTGCTGACTGACTCAGCCAACCTCACGCTAAATCTTCAGTCAAAGTGAATTTGCCTTGTCTAGTTCGTCATGTGTTCTCTGCTCCATAGACGGTGGCCAGTTAAACGAGTGTGCTTGCATCGTCCGGACAGTTCTGCCTTTCATACTTCAGACCAATGTTCTTTAGACCAGTGTCTCTCGAAGCTGTGGAAATACAAAATGAATTTCTGCACATCAGTCTCATGTTGTGACTAAAGTAAATCTGTAATTCCATTCTTGGTTCTCATCTTAAATTCTTTTCACATTTTACTTCCTTCCTTAGCCCCAAGAATGCACTTACAGAAAAATCATTTAAAATTACAATATTAGCAACAAAAAAAAAAAAAAAAAATCTTCCACTGGCTATGAGTTGTCAGCTTTTCCTGACTTGAAGGGTTGACTGATCAGACTTCTGCAGTGCACAGGGGATTTCTCACTGAGTTTGAGACTAAAGTTACCTTCCTACATGTTGCAGTTGTCTTCGGTGGGAGGTGGGGTGAATAAATTTTAAAAAATTAAAATAAATAAATTATGTCTACTGCCAGTTGTCACTTGGGCCAAAATAATGTTTTCGCTTTTATAATCCTTGGTTGTAGGCATTTGGGTAGTGTGTTCTGTTGTGTAGAATGTTGATTGTATTTGGTTAGTGCGTTCTGTTGTGTAGAATGTTGATTGCATTTGGGTAGTGCGTTCTGTTGTGTAGAATGTTGATTGCATCAAGTAGCTACCATATCCACTGGGAGTGTTTGATGTCTGGATGGGAGTCGGAAATTGTTGTATGTATGGTTGATTGGCTTGTGCTTGATTCTGTTAACCTCATTTCCATTTGGTGGTCTGTTATTCCCCACCCCCACCCTTGTCATACGGGTTTGTGGCTCTTCTGTGTCTTTGTTATTGGTTGGTGCTGATGGTGGTGGTTATGCTAACAAATTTAATGTCACCACAGGGGATTTCATGAATTATTTCATCATAAGACATTCTCTGATCTGTAGTGCTAGAGTGGCACCTGTTCCCTTCACGAGAATTCAGGGATGGCTGGCGGTGGTGTTGCAGCTGGAGTTTTGGTTTGCTGCTTGTTCGGAGCTGGCAGTTGTCTGGCGCAGGTGTTGTTGGTGGGGTTTTGTTGCATGCTCAGTGGTGGCGTTTGTTGAAAAAAGAGGGGTTTTGTTGTAAGAAGAGGGGTTTGTTGAAGAGGGGTTTTGTTGTTGTTTTCTGTATTAATTTTTAAAAATATTTAAACTACTGCCTTTAGAGGGGTCTATTTTAATGTGGTGTGTTTTGTGGTATGGTTGTGTTCTTTCTTGATTTATCAAATTGATGCAGCTGGGATGAGGAAAGAAGAATTTCCCTCTATTTTAAAAGAAATTAGCGTTGATAGTCTGTGTTTGTTGTAAATAGCGTGTGAGAGCTTTGTTGATTTTTTTTGTGTGCATGTTTTGTTGAGGGGTGGGGGTGGGGTATAGCAAAGTATCTGCTGTAAAATGTAGTTGTAGAGTTGTGATTTCTTTCTTGAGTTCTTCTCTTTCTATGAAGTATTGTGAACAGGAAGATCTACTGTGTTGTCAGTGCTGCAGTGTGGACATGTTTTAGGTTGTCATGTCGGAGATGGAGTCTGGTTGCATTTAGTCTAAATATGGCTTTAATGACTGTTTTATTTTTGGTGGTGATGGTATTGTGTGTTTTTCCTGTAGTAATTTTATAGATGACATAATTTATGTGGTATAGATTATGGTGGGTAGGAGAGACCCTGTGAAGTTCTTTTTTGCCCCTTTGACAACTGGTTCATGGCCTGTGATTCGTAGGTGGCTGGGGATCAATAGGAAGGAGGTGTTTGTGCACATTTGTCTGTTTAGTAGTATTCTGATGCCACTTATTTCTTGTTTGTGGTTTATTGTGTGTGGTTGTCGATTACTTGTAGGGATGAGTAGAAATCTGTGAGTATCAGTATGGTGGGTGGATGATAATGTATTGGATAGAGCCATTTTAATGGTCACCACTTCTTTAGTCATAGTGGCTGTCACAGTCTGATAAAAATGTCCGACTTGGTGACCTACTTACCTGTTTACTTCAAATATTGAATTTGAAAAACCCTTTGTTCAAAGCTCTCTCCTATCGAGATGCTTCCAGAACAGGTCAAGATGTTATGTAACTTTAGGCCCATTGTCCAGGTTCTCGAACCAACTACATACTTCGCGATCAGTCACGTGATATGCTTTATGCTTTTCTATAAATGCGGGTGCATGCTTCCGTTCCTTTACTGCGAGAACACAATTAGCTACATCCACTGGCTAACTCGGGTCATGCGGCAGCCGACGAGCAGATGAGAATCAAGATACACTTCGACTTCTCATAAAGGTACCATTTTATCTGATAGCATTTTGTATATCTTGATTAAGTATGTATTTGTGCTATGTATTATATTATTTCCATATATGCTTGAGCACGGTCCAGAGAAATGACTGAAAACCCTATAAGTTATGGAATATAAATTTATTGTAACTCTTTTTCCATTGTAACTTTAATTTATATTGTTTTAATTCACTAAGAGCCAGAATGCTTGTGCTCGATATGAATTTCTCATGTAATTCAATTATTGCGTGTAATTTTAATTGTAAATTGTGAAGCGCTTGCTGTTTGAATTACCCCTTTTGTATGAACATTAATTTAACGTTGTAACTATTTTTATGATTCATACGTCATGCTGTTAAATGAAACATGCGTGAGAAGATTACATTTCTTCTAAATCTAATTGTAAGCGACGCGAGGTCGAATCTCTAATTCAGAGCATTTAAACTGGGACGTGCTTGAGTAGGGAACGTGTTTATCAAAAACTATAGTAGGACCCGTTTACTTTTCTCATAAAGGTCGGTTCCATCTTTGATGCTTGGTTTGCTTTACCTTGCCGTGCTTGTTGTCCGCATCTTTGAATTGGACAAGTTGTCTGAACTGGTTGAGCTCGAAGTGTGAGTTCTATTCTGAGAGTCCACGCCACTGAAACTCAAGTTCACTAGCTACATAAAAGGGACACCTTTTTCCTGTGCGCCACGTGCGTCGTCGCTAGATGACTGTGAAAATAGACTGGTGGACTGAATAAAAGAGACCAGGCAGATACAGACAATTACAGCTGAGTATTCCTCAGTGTATATTCAAATATCATAAGACAATCAATTGGCTATTCTACGCTAAAGACAATAAGCATGTACATGCAAAGAATTGAGAAATAGACTATTCGCGCTCGTATTTGATTATTGTTAACTTGTTAAAACCTTATTAAATCTTATTTTCTTTGTTAAACCTCTTAGTAGTTAATTTTTATGCATAATAGACCTATAGATTTTCTTAGATTGAATGGGGGCGAATGAGCTGAATGAAAATAACGAATGCATATTAATTTAGAGGAACTTAACGATTTCAATCTAGCTAACGTTCGCAATTTATCAGTTTGTAAATTTGTCGTCTGCACTACAAGACACACTTTTAAACTAGTCAAATGGTAAATTGAGCAACCAGTCTGCATTGGATATGAGAGAAGGAATTAATTATATTTAAAGTCCTTAATTATTCTAAGCAGGGTCTATAAATAAATACTGGAAACGTAACAGTGGCGTGGTTGAGTTTGTAGAAGTATAGGCAGTTGGGTGTGAGGATTGCTGATCCTGTGCGTGTCTTTTTATTTTTTTTTATCCATTTGTGCATATTTTGTTGTGGTCTGCATAATGATTGTTGATATGTTTTAATGCTATTTGTTTGTTTTATTTTGTGAATGAGTGCACATGTTTGTTGATGCCTAGAAGTGATGTGTCAATCGGGGAGGAAAGTTACTTGCCACGGGGAGGTGATTGCTGAGGGTGGGGTTGGAGGCAGGTTCCTGTGGTTGTTTTTGAGTTTTAGTTAGTTTAGAAGATGTTTGGTGAGTCGGTACGGGGGGAGGGGAGCAACCACACGGGAAAAAAACAAGCCCACCCTAGACATCAAAGAAACACCAATAACATAGCTAAGTCCACAAAATTCCTAGGCGTCACTTTTGACAGCAACATCACTTTCACTGAATACATAACAAACAGCACAAAAGCCAACAAAACCCTACACCTACTTGAAATGACAAGAGGAAAAGACTGGGGAGCAGACACAGACACACACACAGACACACACACACACACACACACACACACACTACAACTAGTATCCAAAGCACTTATATACAACGTAATAGAATATGGCATCACCACATAGCCTCAAACAACCCAAAACTAAACAAACTACAAACCATCTTAAACAATGCCATCAGAACCAGCATCTACGTCTTTTTTCCATCTACTAAAAATGCAGAGTTTATCAAACAAACAGGACAACTCACCACAATTGACAAAAGAAACAAAAATCTTACGAATATGGACCAAGAGAATCCAACTCGGAAACAACCTTCCCAACAATCCCCCTACTCCCCAACACCAAATGGAAAAGAAGAGGGTACATGCTCAAAAATCCAAAAGAAAAAATCGCGATGTGTACAGATTGTTATCGTTGGTTGGTCATGTAGGGGGCGCTTTCGGCTTCCGCCGCTTTCGCGTTTGGGGAGGGGGAGTGGGGGAGGGGGAAAGGGATTCGTCTGTCGTCCTCGTCGTTCAACTTGTTATTTTTTTATTTTTTTCCCCCGCTGACTTTTCTCCAGAGGATGCAGTAAGCCTTTTATCAGAGATATTCTCAGCTTTGGAGGGCCTCTGGAGAAAACTTCCTCTCCTCACTTGTTTCTGGAGAGGGCGGGGGTGGTTGTGTGTTGAGTAGATGTAGTGTGTGTGTGTGTCGGTGCATGTTGTGAGTGTCTGAAAGTGTGTGTGTGATGTGTGTGAATGTATGATGACGAGTGTTGTCTTGTTATTGTTGTTGTTGTTAATGTGGGGAACGCTTCTGGCTTCCGCCGCTTTCGCGCTGGTGACTTGTTATTGTTGGACGCACTCTCCATTTATATATAGCTCAGTGGATTGTGCACGTGTGTGTGTGTGTGTGTGTGTGTGTGTGTGTGTGTGTGTGTGTGTGTGTGTGTGTGTGTGTGTGTGCAGTTATGCTCAGATAACGACCTTACACCTTCACTTTTAGTTTTTCAGCTACTAAGGATTGTTACTGAGCGAAGACACCTGCACACGAGACCAGTTTTATCACCTTATCCAACAAATAACACTTAGCTCACCAGCCTTCAGAGAGGTCGCGAGACTTTGAAGCGACAGGCTACAGTACCCTATCTCAGCTCCATCCCTCGTCTCTTGCGCCGGGTGTGATTAATTACTGTAGACTTAACATCCGCCTGGACAGATACCCTGGAGTTCTGATGCTAAAACACGTGCCGACACACCTGTGCAACACTAAGTCCAAAGAGTCTGTCCGAGTAAATTTGTGTACGTAAGCTCGGCCTGCGTCGCACCGGCTTACTCACTTCCTTTAAATCATAGACACCTGGAGGCAGTAAATAGGCGCGGTAAAAGGACAAAGCCTCATTCTTCTAGTCACATGGCTGACAAGATTTAACTCGTTTGTCACTGATTTTCGTACCGTAAATTTTTGCACAGTATTTCTTTTACACATACACGTACAAATAAAAACGCAAACACACACACACACACACACACACACACACACACACACACACACACACACACACACATACACACAGAGCCTCATTATTCATAAGACTGAAGCCTAGGGGCTCTCCAAGAGCAGGGGCCCACCAAATGATATTATTTCCTTTGTTACTTCATTCATTACTTCATTTGTAATATTATTTTAATAAATTGTACGAAAGTTGAAAGTGAAATTCGTGAGGGTTTTTTTTTTTGTTTTTGTTTTTTTTGTTTTTTTTGTCGAGGGGCCCACAGAAGCTCGAAGCTTAGGGGCCCTACTATGTCGCGCACACACACACACATCTAAGACCTGCATAGTGCTATGGAATGTTTCCTCCAAATAATTTATTATTGTTGTTTTCCTTTTGGCATTTTGTTTTCAGTTCCAGAAGGGAAAACACATACGTATATTACAAAATTAAATTAATTTGCACACAGATGATGACGTGTGATAAAGACAGATCACATATGCTGATGACATGACACCATCGAGAATGGACCCCCGCATGTTGATGGATTATAATACAGATGCAACAATTGCACAATTGATCAATAAGGATGTAGAAGTTAAATTTTATGACAAAAAAGAAACAGAAATACAAGACATCGCACTTGTTTATGAAATATGAATTATTAAATACACGGAGTATGCCCGTGCTGAAGATGCTAAATAGACAGTCATAAACTGAAAAGATAGCTGTTGCTGTCGTGTGAAAGACAAAATAAATCGCAATTCCAGTGAGTAGGACAGATAAAATTAAACGCACATTTTAATACGCATCTTAGAAAATAAAAGTTACAGGTAAACAAAAAAAGTAAATAAAATAATAAAATCCATATCTTATACAAGGCAAATAATTATGTGAAACGGCGTTGTTCCTCCTCTCCCCCCAAAAAAAGTAAAAAAGAGTAGATAAATAAATTTAAGGGTAGGGGAAGAAAATAACTTTTTTTTAGAATTAAAACTTAAGTAAAAACGAATCATATAAATAATAATAAAAAACACAATCTTATTCAATTAAAAACTCTACGATAACTACATCTAAAGAGCTAACAACATCTGTTTAAAAAATACTTATTATTTTATATAATGTTTGACACGATTTGCAACGGTCACCTTATAACCTCTGACCCATAGCTTGTACTTCTGGTACTTTCTTTTTTTTTTTTTTTTTTGGAAGGGGGACAATGTAGCAATCCGAAAAGATTTAATGAGAGAGAGAGTGTGTGTATGTGAGTGGGTGAAAGAGAAAGAGTGGGAAGGGGTCCTTACTGGCACTATTATAATTCTCTAAAGAAATAATCGCGCTGCAGGAGTAATTTCTAGGTTTACATTTAAATGGAAAAAGAAATTAATCGAGAAATACATACAAAGATGATGGCCAATGTCTGGCAGCCAGTTGTACATTAGCATAAGCTAGAGCAAATTGGATGGGATGTTTTCGTTGTTTGATATAAAAGACAATTAAGGTCATGAAAAGGAATGATTGCTGACTCTTAGAAACAAAGTACAATTGCATTTTAATCTAAAATGAACATTTCTGTTTTTTTTTTTTAGTTATGATTAGTGATTGAAACGAACTGAGAATCTTTTCCATCCGTGAATGACAAATGTAATTCTCAAAACAAATTCACCATTGCCACAAAGAAACACTATTTTGCATACATCTGCTCACGCATTCAAGTAACAACTTTTAATCATGAAAGAAACCCATTTCAACCCTCCCTTGGATCCCAACCAAAAGCAGCTCAAACTTATTTGCGAAGAAGGTTCTTTCTTTCGTGGTTTCCCATAATAATGTATCGCCATCCTCCTATTTTAGCTCCCGGTGTTTCATCTGATGCTCTCTGTTATACAGCTCCTTCACCCCCACTACCCCCCTTCACCCACATGCAAAACAGATCTGAGGATAGATTAAAGGGTTGCCTTCGGACGTCCGTGATTGACCTAAGAGGTCAAACGGTTCTTCCTTCGTGCTTTTCCTTTCTTCTCTCCTGCTTTTTGCAGATGGTTAGTTGACCTCAGCAGGTCATGATACCCTGACCTCCAGGGGTAAGTGAGGAGAGTTGGTTACTGAGCCGAGTGTCAAACGAAAAGTTGTATTGAATGATTGAAAAACTGATAATGGTGTTCAAGTTTACGTTGTCGACAGAGAAAGAGAGAGAACTGGTCACCTTTTTGCACAAGAATGAGAAAAAAAGACTGCGGTTTGTTTGTAATTCTATAGAATTCATTAAAAAAAATATTGTTGGGTTCTTATCTAGGTACTTAATATCAAAGAGGTTCCCCAGGGACGGGCAAGAGCATAGGAGATAATGAGGACACTAGCCTCTCTCTCAAGTCAGCGAGGTACGGTCCTCACTTAAAGGATAAGTATTGCTTCCAAACAAATTATTTTTTGCAAAAATTTAAAACAAAAATTTACTATTTCTATAAAACCTAGTCTGTTTGTGGTGAGAGAACAATACATGCACTTTGTGAATTAAGATATATTTTTCTTTTACGGACATTGCCGAACACAAGCTCTCGGGCGTTTTCGGAAACGGATAATCTCGGGAGGTCAAATGAGCGGCAGGAAAGTCGTGACGAGCAGCATGTGTATAAAGACGGAAATGTAAGCGGTAACTAGGAGATATCACGAATCTATTATTTTTTTTTTAAAATTAGCTCTTTATCAAATAGAGTCTGATGAAACGGAAAGTTAAAGCGATTCAGAGGGATACAATTGGACTCATTGACAGCATGGCAGTCATTTTCATTGGAAGCAGACGATAAAATTATCTAATCCAGCAACAATCACCATTAACTTCTCTGGTCAAACTATATTATTTGAATGCTTATCAAATAGATTTATTACTTAGAATGTAGACCTGGGTAGTTTAGCCTTCGTAATAACTGCTAACACTCGACACGCAAATAACATAAGTGATCATTAATTATAAGATATTTTCTTAAATTCAGTTAAATTTTTTTGGACCTAAATTGAATGTTCACTACTCATGCTTTTAGTTTAAAACTTTCCTTGTGAAGGTGAGCACTAAAACCATTAGAAGGATTAAAGGATGAACTGTCTAGTTTTATCTATGTGATTGCATAATCATACTGTTTAGCAAACCCACCAGACACGCATCTTAGTCGCGCATGAGTAAACATAAACTGCCCCCAGTCATGTCGCGCAGTTTTCGAGATAGAAGTAAACTCTCATAACTAACTTACTTTTAGAACACAGGCCAGTGCTGACCGACCTTGTTATGAGAACTCCTAAGATGGTTCATTTGAAAGATTATCCTTTTACAAGAAGAGATATCTCCCGACTTACGAATTCGAAAGAATAGAACTATATCTCGAGGCTCTTATGTCAGCCAGTCAAGCCATTTAACTTGTTTTTCTTGTACGCCAGCATATAAGCAGTCCAAAATTGTGAATAAGACACAACCCTTCTTGAGTACCATGGAAACGAGGAAAGCCCCACAGGAACCCTACAAAAACAGAGAACATCAAGTAGATGAAAAGTTTTCACGCAATTCCCTTGGGGAAAAGAAGTTAACGGAAAGAAATGAATAAGACACTTGTCTAGTACACATATCCCGAATTTGGGATTTGATTCGATTAAAGACTCATTTTGGGTATGTTTAGAACAGTTAATATTTTGTACTTAGAATTTTGTAGAACTAAATTTGCTCCTGATACCCTAAAAATTTTTCTGTAATTTGTTAAGTTGTCTCATACTTTCCAAGAACTATGATTAATTGAAAAAAGTAGGACATATTTAATAATAGATTCTTTTAATCCCTATCCTAAGTTGAAGAGACTTTTTCATATTGCCTGCCTTGTAATTATTATCTTTTGTTTATATAAATTACTACTTATTTATTTCTATTCATTGCATTGAATAAATATTTTATTGTTATCTATACTTCCATTTCTGCATTTTAATTAAGAAAGGAGATATGCCTGCTTAGGAGGGTGGGGGGCTAGATTTTATTTTGTAACTAAGTCACTTTATAGCATATCTTGGAAGTGTCCCCCCCCCCCCAAGTAGAATGGGAGCGTGTAAGGGCCAGGATACATACATGGTATAGAAGTATTCGAACTTGCAAGAAGCGTTTGGACTTCTGAATTGGTAACACTCGGGAACTGATAGAGTAAGTATTTGTCGAGTATTGTCTCTGAGGTTTTAAATTAGTTTATCTGGGTGGACATTCTTAGTACTGCAAATATAAATATTAAAGAAAACTTTAAAGTACAGAACATTTCATTAATTAAATAAACTTTTTGCCAATGAATTTATTACGTGCATATACTAGATATTAATACATGTATTAAAATGTTTAATATTTAAAATAAGAAAAATATAATACGTAAATCAATAGCGGTTATTAAACATATTGCTGGTGCTTTCTTTGATGTGAAACATTATTAAACATAATTTTAAAAATTTGAAAATTTACTGAGTAAATGTTTGTACAATTTGAAGTGTTTCAGTTATATGACTAATACATATTGCGATTATAAAATTATTGTTATGGACCAGGTCAGTGTAAACTGAGTTGTCCTTCCTTGGTTGGGTTGATTAAAAACATATGAAACAAATCAATGTATTTATGACATTAACTTTTTTTATATATTTTTTTCTTAAGGAGCTGGTTGGATTGATTAAAAACATATGAAACAAATCAATGTGTTTATGACATTAACTTTTTTATATATTTTTTTCTTAAAGAGCTGGTTGGATTGATTAAAAACATATGAAACAAATCAATGTGTTTATGACATTAACTTTTTTATATATTTTTTTCTTAAGGAGCTGGTTGGATTGATTAAAAACATATGAAACAAACCAATGTGTTTATGACATTAATTTTTTTATATATATTTTTTTCTTAAGGAGCTGGTAGTACCTGAAAAATATAACATAGAAATATTTTTTAAATTACAAGTTGTTCATTGAGGAGAAAAATGCAGTAATAAAAATTTATGTATAATGCCAAAGAGATGAGAAAAGTTAATGTATTCACCTAATGATAGTGTATTTATTGTGTGTAAAGATGTGTTATTTGCTCATGGTGCTCATCTCAACCATTTTATTTTAATCGTGAATCAGCTACAAATATAGTATCTTCAAAGATAGTTATGAAAATATAAAAAAATATAAATGCTGAAAGATGAAAACCAATGTAAAGAAATAATGCATAAACAATGAAGCAAAACTTCACTCAGCTTTATCACTCCCATTTGACCTCATGTGCATGTTAGAGCTCTATACTTAGAATTTCTTCAAGATCACGTGATTCGTGTTTTTGAGCTGTCGAACAAAAATAGCCAGAATAGCTAGCTTTCTTTCAACTTTTTAATAGGTACATTTACATTTTACTATGGTTTATTCGATTGTTTCTTTATAATTGGTTAGAGGGGTTAATATAAAATGGATTGATAAGATTTTTAAGGAAAGAATACTTATACTTTAAAAGAAAAAAACGGGTTGGTGGTGGTTGTGCTAAATTAAAAAGTTGTCTAACATAAGCTGGTGAGCTTCGAGTCATGCTCATCGAAATGAGCGAAAATCTGGGTTCCCTTCAGGCTGCATACTCTCAAGATTTCTTTTGCAGTTAATAATAATGAGTAGGCCCTTTGGGCCATTAACTTGGAACATTTGCACCAAGAAAATCCACGAATCGCCAGCTCAAACATTCTTACTCTCCCCCATCCCACCCAAGACACTATCTACAGATGAATTCCTCCTAAAACTTTGCAGCTGTCAGCGAAATCATTGATAGGTGGAAGCGGAAGCAAAAACTAAAATCAAACAAATAAATAAACAGCAGCCCCAACAGATAATCCGTAATTAAAAGCAAACAAATAAGTAAATAACAGCCCCAACTGATAATCCGTCCAGATATTGCAAATCTTCTTAATGAACTGATCTCGTTTGTTAAATGCATAGTCATCAAATCGAACATTAGTGCATAAGAGATATTTGTATAATAATAGCAAAAACAATACTGGGGTTGTTTTCTTTTTTGTTGAGAGAACATTACAACAACTTGTCCACAAAGGGTTGAGATATGTGTTAAACTCATTCATGCTTACGCCCATGTTCTTCTATTTTTTTTTTTTTATAGATCAAGTGCAAGTTTTGATGGCAACTGCGTTTTCCAAATTCTTTTATGGCCTGTCTAGACTGACCCTTCTGTGTCCTTGCCATGACCTCTTGGGAGGGGGGGTCACGAGAGCGAAAGGAAGGGCAGTCTACTACTCGTACACTGTTGCATCTGTTTATCTTCCATTGTTACCTGCTCACACCATCAGTTTGAACTTTGGGTGCGCAGACTAGCTGCGTGAAATTTCATACGTTCAAACAAAAGAGCACGGGTGTAAATTATAGAAACATAGGTGTGAAAAGTAACTTTATCCTTTGGCGAACTTTGTGACGTACTGTGAAATGTTTCCACCCACCCCCTCCTTCCCCAATTCCTACTGCCATATCGTATCCGACCTCAATAAAAAAAATAAATCAGTGAGATCGATAGATTGGTTGGTTGGTAGGTAGAAAAATGAACAGAAGGATGATTGAATAAATAAGTGGTATTTTTGCAAACATACCTATTATTATTTACTATTTATTTTAATTTTATTGTTTGTGTTTCTGAATGTGAAGTTCTTAAACTTTCTTCCAAATATTCGTTATGAGATGAGAGCATTTTATTAAAAGACAGTTACCGTCGTCATATTAGTATGATGGCGTCTTTCGACCATTCGCTGTCTGGCACGAGGTTGTGCTGCATTTGTGAGAGATGAAGATGACGACAGAGTGGAGGGTGATTGAAAGGAAAGTTGTTATCTACATTTTCAAACTGCTCTCTATCACTAAAAAGTAACGCTGTATACATAAACACAATGTTCTGTGTAAAACTGCTCTCTGCTCTCAATCACTAAAAAGTAACGCTTTATACATAAACACAATGTTCTCTGTAAAACTGCTCTCTGCTCTCTATCACTAAAAAGTAACGCTTTATACATAAACACAATGTTCTCTGTAAAACTGCTCTCTATCACTAAAATGTAACGCTGTATACATAAACACAATGTTCTCTGTAAAACTGCTCTCTATCACTAAAAAGTAACGCTGTATACATAAACACAATGTTCTCTGTAAAACTGCTCTCTATCACTAAAAAGTAACGCTGTATACATAAACAAAATGTTCTCTGTCACACGAAAGTAACACACTCACTATCAACATTTTTTTAAAAAAAATGTTCTCCATCACTAAAATGTAACTCTATCGAAATAAAATAAGCTTAGCGTGTAACTCTACATGCATTTTAAAAAAATGCTCAGTCACGAGAGAGCAATTCTATCTATATTTTAAAAAAATACTCTCTCACTTCAACGAAATGCTGTTTACGTATGTAAAAAAATTAAAAATTAAAAAAGTGTTTTTCAAACAAGCGTTCCGTCCTTTGAATGTTGATCTGTCTACATTCTGACAAACGTACTCTGTCACTCGAATGTTAGTTTGTCTATATATTTTTTTTAAAAGTCTTTTCCTGACAAACGCTTTCTGTCACTCGAATTTTATGCTGTCTACAATAAGTTTTTAAAAGGCTCTTTGAGAGAAACAAGTTCATGTATCAATTGACAGCAACACTGTGTACATAATGCCCCTATCACTAGTCACAAAGATACGTTGTATATAATGCTTCTATCACTAATCATTAGCAAAAGACGCCGTTAACATAATGCCTCTATCACTAATCATTAGCAAAAGACGCCGTTAACATAATGCCTCTATCACTAATCATTAGCAAAAGACGCCGTTAACATTATGCCTCTATCACTAATCATTAGCAAAAGACGCCGTTAACATAATGCCTCTATCACTAATCACTAGCAAAAGACGCCGTTAACATAATGCATCTATCACTAATCACTAGCAAAAGACGCCGTTAACATAATGCCTCTATCACTAATCACTAGCAAAAGACGCCGTTAACATAATGCCTCTGTCACTAATCACTAGCAAAAGACGCCGTTAACATAATGCCTCTATCACTAATCACTAGCAAAAGACGCCGTTAACATAATGCCTCTATCACACAAGTTTTCTTCCGACGGGAACTTCTTGCTTGCGGGATAGGTTTTGTTTCGCCCTAAGAGACAGTCGATATACAGTTAATCTCTTAATCCCCTAAACCGTAATTAGCCTACCAGAGCACGGCTGTGAACTTTGTTATTTAAGGTTTAACATTTAATATACCAAAAGACCGTTCACTTTACAGCTAACGTTCTAACCCTCTAAGATGTAAATTCACACACTTAGCATATTGTTTTTTTTAAAAGAAAAATTCTAGTTCAATTTACACCTAGCCTCTTAGCCCTTCCTCACCCATTTTTCCACCACAAGCCTTAATATCAGCATACAGATCAATACTCAGCTTGCCTCTCAATTCCATAAAGCAGGGGTGTCAAACTCAATCGCACAGGGGGAGTGGAAAACTAAACATTTTTAAACACTAATATGAATTAAATCAGACAAAAGTTAAAATAATAACAAATCAAGGCATACCGATTTTCGCTCCTATGCCAATTTGTCAGAGCTGGATGTTTGGCATCTTTACTTGGCAACAAGTTCGTTTATGTTTGGAGTAAGGTTCTGTGTTATGGAGATTCTCAGGATGGACTGCAGGTGTTCATCAGTGACACGACGCCTGTGTGATGTTCTGTTAATCTTCATCACAGAGAACAGCTGCTCACACAGATTTGTGCTACCGAACATGTTCAAGGTTCGAGCCGCATGTAGACGAAGCTGGGGCATCGCTCCAGGAATTAAACGAGTGAACTGTGCAGGCCCCAGACTGTCGTACTTTGCCTTTAGTGCCCTATTACACTGCAGCTCTGAGCATCTGCAAATGTACAGGTGCAGTTTCCATGTCGATGGCAAATGGGTTGTGAAACAGTTCAAAATTACTTTTCTGTGTTTCAAAGTCACTAAAGCGCTATGCGAATTTAGCGCAAAGTGAGCTCAGTTTTTCAGCAAACTGTGCATTTGGGAATACCATGGGCTGACTTGGTTCAACATTGCTTTGCAACAAGGAAATTGAGACAAGTTGCATTGGTGCATTTGTATCTCCTATAAGTGCAGCTTCACTTGAAATGCCTTCACTGCATCATGCATATCAGTGATCAACGTCTTGAACCTGGAGCTGCAGGTTCAAGACGTTGAGATGAGTGGTTATGTCAGACAGAAACACTAACTCACATTTCCACTTTTCATCCCGCAAAACTGTGGAGTCTTTTCCTTTGCTGCCCATAAACTGACAGATTTCCTCGATCAGCTGGAAAACTCTACTGAGAACCTTTCCTCGACTTAGCCATCTCACCTCTGTATGATAAGGTATGTCGCTGAACTCTGAGTCTATTTCTTGCAAAAAAGACTGAAATTGGCAGTGATTTAAACCTTTGGCTCTGATAAAGTTAACGGTTTGAGTTACAGTGCTCATTACATGCTCCATGTTGAGGACTTTACCACACAGCGATCCTTGGTGTATGATGCAGTGATATGCTATCAACTCACCAGTATAGTTCTCCTGCATCTTTAACCTCATCCTTCCAACTAGTCCACGTTTTTGGCCACACATCGCCGGTGCTCCATCTGTTGCAAGTCCAACAAGTTTGTCCCAAGGCAGGTTCATGTCAGTTACACTTTGACATACGTTGTCAAAAATGTCTTTCCCTGCTGTTGTCCCATGCATAGATTTCATATATAATATTTCTTCTGTAACATTCAAACTGGAGTCCACTCCACGGATGAAGATGGCGAGCTGTGCAGTGTCAGTCATGTCACTACTTTCATCGACAGCAAGAGAGTAAGCAACAAAGTCTTTGCCTTTTTCAATCAGCTGTGTTTTCACATCAGTGGCCATCTCACAAATTCTATCAGCAAACGTATTTCTGCTAAGGCTTACATTTGCAAACATCTGCTTTTTAAGAGGTCACACATTTTCATACATCTCTTCAGAAACTCTCCCTCAGTAAACAGTTGGGCTGATCTGGCGATCTCCTCTGCCACAATAAAACTTGCTTTCATAGCAGCTTCACTTTGTGATTTTGCTTTGGCAAAAAACGTCTGCTGTGATGTTAGATTCTTCTTTAATTCCTCTACCTTCTGTAGCTTCTGCTCTGCATTCATGTTTTTCAACTTGTCTTTATGTTTAGTCTAGTAGTGCCATACATCTCTTCAGAAACTCTCCCTCAGTAAACAGTTGGGCTGATCTGGCGATCTCCTCTGCCACAATAAAACTTGCTTTCACAGCAGCTTCACTTTGTGATTTTGCTTTGGCAAAAAACGTCTGCTGTGATGTTAGATTCTTCTTTAATTCCTCTACCTTCTGTAGCTTCTGCTCTGCATTCATGTTTTTCAACTTGTCTTTATGTTTAGTCTAGTAGTGCCATCTCAGATTATATTCCTTGATCACAGCCACATTATCTCTACAAATTAGACACCGGCTTACCGCCAATATCAGTAAACATATATTCATCCTCCCAGTGGCTTTGAAAGGCTCTGTTTTCAGTCAACTTTTCTATTGGCATTTTAAAGACTAGCTTTGATTTGAATATCCGCGCACTATATATATATATATACAACGTTCATTTTCGCTTATCTGACAAAAGGGGGCTTTGGCTCCCTCCGCCCCACCAACCGAGAGCAGTTGAGGGTGTGCACCAAATAGGTGCAACCTGTTTCAATCCCTTCCACCAGCCATCCTGTACTCCATTTCAGATGCACCGCGAGGCTGTGGGGATCCCCCAGAAGCAGACACCAAATAGGTGCGATTTGTTTCAATCCCTTCCACCAGCTGTTCTGTCCTCCACTTCAGAAGCATGGCTAGGCTGCAGGGATCTCCTAGAAGCAGACCAAGACCTGTGAACATGAAAGGTCTATTGCAGCTTCTGGGGTGAGTGTGAGTGGAACAACACAACCACAAGGCTTATTCCGATCTCTCAGGCAGTCTTTCATTCGGCAATTTTGGAATTTGATTTGCACTTCATATTGCCGGGCCATTAAAAATATTTTTGCCTAATTTCTCTAGCGGGCCAGGTACAATTGTAAATCGGGCCGGATGTGGCCCGTGGGCCTTGAGTTTGACGCCTGTGCCCTGAGGCATAATATGCCTACATTTAGCATATGAAAAGATTGTTCATTGCATAGTTTGCCTACTTAACCCCGCACAACACCTGCACCCACCCACACACTCACAAATACGATGTAATTTAGCACGTTTAACAAGTATGCGTGTCACGTGACAAATGGAAGAAGTCAGAATGACAGCACGTGACAAATCCCGAGCTTGTTGTGTGACGACAAGTAACAAATTAGAGTATCAAGACCAAACGGCTGTTGGCCATCTTCAAAACATCGCTTCACATGTCATCCGTCAACGACCAAGTGATCAACAAGGAAGGGAGATAAGTTGAGGAATGTGGAACATATTCGACACAGCACCACCTGCCCATGCCTATTTCATTTAATGATATGAAAATACCTTCAGGTGATTTTTGTATGTTCAGTATAAATTTTGTATTATAATTTCGATAAAATAGGTTTAGAATTAGGTAGACAATTATTTCACTTATGTTGCGTATAAAAGTGGCTTGGAATCGGAGATTACTATCAAATGATAGTGTGTGCTATATATGGCACTTGCAGACAAGGAACAACACTCATGTAAGATTGTCATACGAGGATACACAGATTTCGTTTGAAGAATGGTACACAATATTAGGCTCACTTTCCCAGTCACAGACTCTCACAATTAATTCGAGAGCTAAAATGATGCAATTAGGTTAACAGGCATGGTGGCATTCATTTAATCTCAAACACTAATTTAATGTCAAATGCTGTTAATATATTGTGGCAATGTTCCAAGTTCCTGATTAATTAACTGTCAATCTTTATCTGAATAATTATCCTTATATTATACACAGATAAGATTCTCCCATTCAGCCAATTAATCAAATCACCAAAAGGGTCTTTGTCTTGCAGTTGAGAGTGACTAAGTCAGACCTTGAGAGTTCTACCTATTGGTTACATCCTCTCCAAGCATTACTTGTCTTAGACTAATAGATTCTGCAGCTCTGTCTTGTCTGTCAATCTATTTTCTAGCCCTTCCACAGTCTCTCATCCCAGTAGCAGGAAACTACTCTAAAGCGGATATATGACAGACTTCAGTACGTCATTACGTCATCCGGCCCCGCCCCCACCCGCTACCTATATATGCCCCTCTCTTACATAATAAGAAGGGTGAATAGTTTTATAAAATTTAACAAATTTTATTTAAAAAATAGAATAATAAAATTAACTTGTTTCAATATTAATAAAACCACACCAGATTATAATACAGATTTCAATATTCAAATTATTCCTCTCTCAAATTCAATATTTAGAAGAATAAGAAAAAATAAGAAAATAGTCATTCAATAGTTCTCATAAATTCAATAATTAAAAGGATAAGAAATTCATCATTTTAAAATTATCTCCTAAACACAATCATTAGGAAGATACCCACAATTAATACCAATACTTTCCTAGAACAATTACTAGGTTCACACATCAAGCATTACGATTCTATACTAAAAAAACATTTAGAATAAGAAAGGATAAGAAAGAATAAACATAAGAATTTACACAAATCACTGAACAGATACAGGTTTAACAATGAGACAAATATGGGTTACGGTTCACCTGGTGTTTTGTGTGCATTGTTCCTGGCCAGTTATCTCAGTCACTTGTTATCAGCTTTAATTGGAACAGTTCTTTGATGTAATGTTAATGTCCATAAAGTTCACAGTTGTTTTAATTAATACATGTAATCCTTTTGAATAACACAATCCATTGAAATTCAGTTCATGAACAATGACTCGTATTCTCCCCTGGAATACTCCAAATTCAGTGTCAGTAACCTTGGTGCTCGAGCTGATACCTCCAACATAGCCTTTCCAATAAACGGTATGTGGTACCTTCAGTGACAGCAGACTCTGACCCAGCCAACATCAATGCTGAATCTTCAGTCACAGTGAATTTGCCTTGTCTTGTTTGTCATGTGTTCTCTTGCCCCTTAGACAGTAGTCCAGTTAGATGAGTGTTCCTTAGACCAGTGTCCAGTAGGCAGTTGTTCCTCGAAGCTGTGCAATATATAATGAATTTTTGCACATCAGTCTCATGTTTTCACTAACTTAAACCTGTAATTCCATTCTTGGTTCTCATCTTTAATTCTTTCCACATTTACTTTCCTTTCTTAGTCCCAAGAATGCATTACAGAAAATCATTTTAAAATTACTATATTAGCAAAGAAAAAATATACGATTTGCAATAAGTAAAACTAAATCAATCTGTACAAAAAAATCTTGATTTTTACCATCTCAGACAATTCCTAGTCTTTGCTCTCCTGCTCCTTTAACCATAGAGGAACAATACAGGAAACGACATATTCGAATGAGTGTCCCGACTGACGGGCGGAGTATTTAAGTGAAAGTTAGGTTCTGAATACAATTTTTCTACACCGCAAAATATCTGATTGGCTTTGCAGTGGCTTACAATTAAAGTTAAAGCATCAAAGAATTCTGCGTGTGTTTCAACCTTAATTAAGGAAATTTTCTCAGTGTGTCTGTTTGCATTTTCAACTCCACATATACATATATACTCACCTTTTTTTATTCTGTGTATCTCTATAAGTAATTGTTGTATATGTCATTATTTGTACTTGATCAATGTTGAATTGATTTTTAGTGTGTAGTCAATTTATATTGTTAATAAATTTTATTTCTTATTTATGACCACCCACAACCTCATGTTTTTAACTAGGTTAAAAGGTCAGGAGTAGTGATGGGGGCATAATAATTAAAAGACAGGCGTAGGCATTTGAAGATGGTGTTCCATTACTCTTTGTTGGATACATGCCAAGAGAGAACTAATTTGTGGTGCTTGTTTACAATACTGAGGTTAGTTCTGGAGAGGGTACAGGGAGGTTACTCTTTCAATTCATTGCCCGCATTTGAGAGGTGTGTATTTATCATAATTTTCAGAGGGATGATAATAATATTCTCATAACTTATATTTTTCTCATTTTCTCTCCTACTGCACTCACAAGTAACAATACGTCACACTGTCTATAGGTTTTGTTTTTGCTATCTGTATGAAGACCTGTCTACAGTAAGGTTGTTGTTATCTGTATGAAGTCAAACACCTGTCTATAATTAGAATGTGTTGTTGTTATCTGTATGTAGTCTAACACCTGCCTATAATAAAATTTTGTTTTTGTTACCTGTATGAAGTCTAACAACTGCCTACAATTAGATTTTGTTGTTGTTATCTGTATGTAGTCTAACACCTGTCTATAATTAGATTTTATTAGATACTTGCTGTTGTTGCCATTAGAATGTCATACATCAGTCGCATATTCATTTAGGTGATGTCATACATCAGTCGCATATTCATTTAGGTGACGTCATACAGCAGTCGCATATTCATTTAGGTGACGTCACACACCAGTCGCATATTAATTTAGGTGACGTCATACATCAGTCGCATATTCATTTAGGTGATGTCTAACATCAGACGCATATTTGTTGCTGTCATCACTGGTGTCGGACACCAGTGAGTCATAAATAAGGGTAGTCTCTCTCTCTCCCCCCTCCCCCCCCCCACACTCTTCTCTTTTTTTTTCTTTTCAAAACTGGTTTATTACTGACATGCATGCATGCGGTGTTCGTTTTTCACAGATTTCCACACAAATCAAAACCTCTTTAGGAATCGCCACGGCTCTAATTTCCACAAGCATCTTGACACTACTTCCCACAACCTCGCACCCTATTCTCTATCTGCAGAACCCACGCCCTCACTGTCTCCCTTGCTGACCCTTTGCAATTACAATGACGGGAGTTTTTCAAGCCCTTGATAAACCGAAAACGTACAGACGAGAGCCTGAGGAAAAAGAAGCGCAGGTCAAACGAATGGTGCAGTACTGTTCTGTCCAGAAGGATCTCTTTGGAGCACCATTAATCATTCATCTCTCTCATCCCTGGGTAATCCAAGGCTTTCGAAATCTGGGTACATTCGCATGCTAGGCGCGTGAAAGGCACGAAAGATAGGTCGATATGACCTGTATATGTTTTTTTTTCTTTTCGCGAAAGATGTTTTGTTCCATCGTTAAGTTTTCGGACATTGAGACTGGTTGACGTGAAGAGTTAGTGTCTCACGTCCTCTTTCGCTTCTCATTTTAATTGAGGGCGCCTGTCTCATTTTAGTTGTGGTTGCCTGTCTCATTTTAATTTATGGCGTCTGTCTTTTTAATTCAGGGCGCCTGACTCTTTTTAAAGCTTGGAATAAACTTTTCTTATTAAGGCCATCGTTTATTTAGACAAACTGTTAATACAAAGCTTTTTATAGATCAGCCATTGATAAGTGCCGTATGGTGACATAGGGCTGCAGAATATTGAACTGGGAACCGGGCATGTATATTTGTAGTTTTGTTGCTGTTTTGGTGGTATTATTTCATCACCACACACGCACCGCACAAACTCACATATTTCCTCGCACCCATCCACCGGAAGTAACATGTATGTAGTGTTTTGAAACCACAATATGATTTCTTTTGATCTTTACTCGTACAGTCTAATTAGTTACAAGCTAACAAAGCAAGCTGAAAAATGAGGCAACCAACAATTAAACCAATGAACTAATCAACTAAACATATACAACGTGTACAAGTAGCCAACAAAGTAAAAACAATACAAGCAAACTACACAGCTATTAATCATGAAACTGATCAACCAACACATTATCAAAACAGCTAGCATACAAACAAACCAAAAGAGATAGTAAAATAATAAACCAGTAAATAAACAACGAAAACATCCAAACAACTGAGAAACCAAGCAACTAGCTATCTAATCAGCAGAAGAAAGGACAGAAACTTGATGGCCAGAATACAGTTCAGTTGGGTGGACCATAAAGGCAATGAAAGAATTGTAGTGATATCATTAAATGTACACACTTCTGGTAGATTTCGCCATTTAAAAAGAAACATTTCCAGCATCGCGCACATGGTGACCATTTGGTAAATCCCATACAGGTGCCAGTGAAGAAAATTCATTAAGTATAAATTTTACATTTTCTCATCTGTGTGTTTGTGTGTGTTACTATCTCTTCTGCTGTATTTTTTTTTAATGCTTCATGTGTCCCTATCTCTGATTCTGTGTCTTTCTGTAAGGCTCAGTCTATCTTTCTATAATGTTTACCTCTATTTGTCCCTCTCTATTTTTTGTGTATACGTCTCTCTCTCTCTCTTTTTCTCTCTCTGAAGGTTTCTATCTTTGTATACCGGTCTCTATTTATCTTCTCTATCTATTGTTCTCTATTTTCTTGCCAGTCTTTATGCCTATCTTTCCGTCTCTATTTTGCTGTCGGTCGTTTTGCATTGGTCTTTAATCTCTCTGTTTCTGTCTGCTATTGGTCATTTTCTATGTGCTGGGTTTGATCTTTATCTGTGGATCTCTATCAGTTGACCTTCTGCCTTCCAATTGATTATATTACATCCAACAACCAGACTATATCACATTTGGACTTTTATGCTTCGTGCAAATCAGTCTTTTTTAAATCCACTAAAATATACTTGCTGAATAAGATAGATAGATAGATAGATAGATAGATAGATAGATAGATAGATAGATAGATAGATAGATAGATAGATAATGTGAGGTAAATGGGCCTTTCTATGTTGTTTCGTGCGATATTAATGTTAATTTAAAACATTCATAGATGCTTGTCGTCCATTTATTAACAACATTTTGTCATGAAATGAAAAATTACTATTTTTAATTTCTTTTCTTTACACACAGTTCAGAATACACCTCCCAATTGCTTGTGTCAACACAACTTTCAGTAATTGGAAACTCGCTCCACAAACCGACGCCTGCCTTTAACACAAGTGGACGCCTGCCTTTAACAAAGATCACATACAAAACCCATTCATAATCTGCACGCCCCTGTAAACCATAAACCAGTTTTGAGGCCACCCAGGAGTTGTTGGACATTTTCCTTAGCCTTTCTCTTTCTTTTTTCAATATACTCAGAAATTTTCAGAACGTTCTAAATACATTATTTTTTTTCCAAAAGTGAAAAGGTCGTGTTATTTTGAACAATGGAAGCAATTTGACTCTGTGTTACAACCAATACGCTGAACGATAAGAGAGTTTCAAATGGCTTTTATTAAACTTGAGACTATCAATCACACACTTGACAACACATATTTAATAAGCTGATAAGGCGCAGCCACTCTTAGACGAAATTATAACAGTCTGGACAGTGGATATCTTGAGCTATCTGTCTGCATTGAGTGATGTTGCCTATACAATTCTTATTTATCAAATACTGGCAGTGGAAAACACTTAAAATCTATGTTTTAAGCAAAGATGACCTATTCTATGGTAATAATATATCTGATATTAATTTGACAAGTCAAGTGAAATCGTTGAAGTAGCGGGTCGACATGGCAATCTATTTTATCCTGACGTCTTAATTCTGGCTACATGAATTCTTTCGTTTCCCATTTAACTCTTACAAGGTTTAAATTTGATGCAATATATCTTAACCCCGAGGCTATTGTCTACTTGAACTTCATCTCAGTAATGTTTTTTTTTTGTGTTTCGAAATGTTTAGACGTTGCAGTGTCAGTTAACTGGGTGTTATTAATCCAGCATCAATCGCGAATTGGTCTGTCGGCTTGAAATCTCATCCGGGATCTCTCGTCTTTCAACTCACGCAAGCCTTTTGATTACCTTAATCGCGCGCGTGCGTGTATATACTTCGCTAGTTCATGTGTGTGGAGCACGAATTGGGTATGTGGGTGTGGAGTGTATTTGTGTGTGTACTCCACAACTGATGTAGAGTGGTGTTTATTTTTTTGTAAGTATGCACGTGTGTGAATTTTTGTATGTATATATTTGTGTTTTTGTATGTGAGTGCGTTTATGTGTCATGTGTGTATGCATTGCATTTCACTAGTATGCGCACAGAAACGAGAATGCGTGACTCTGTCATTGACTTCATCTGAGAAAGGAAATGTTTGATGCTCTGTTTCAACCAGATTATCGAAATACACCAGTTTACATCTTGGACATTGCCTGATTGGTGTCAGGATAGCGAAATGACAAGCAAGCTGTAGTTATAATAAGCAAGTATTCTTTGTAAATCACGTGCCTATTTTAACACGTTCGATAGTACCTTTAAGAGTGTGGACAATAGAACAAGTGGATAATACGAAACATAGAACACTGTATCTTTTTGCTCAGGTTCGATTCCCAACTCGAGGTGAAAAATCTAAGGATGGTTCTTAGCTGCCCCCTAAGAGAATGTGTCAGACTAATTTTGTCTGGCTGTTTGCACAGGACGTTAATCTGATTCCCGTTTGTTACAGGTAATGTAGCTAAAGATTGCTTGATAGTTGTAATAAAAAAGAGCATATGGACACAGGTCTTTCCCAGATGCCCGAGCAACATCAAATAGTCCTGGCAAAGCTTCAGTCTCCATGGCATTATATATCCCTTTACGGAACATAACTCTCTCCCTAGGTGTTGTCGCCCGTCTGTAAAATCAGCTAAAGATGGAACGGGCTTGAAAGCCAAAATTAAACAAACTCCTGTGAATTGTAACGTCCAAATCGTGTCTGAGTCAGTCAAGGGACAGTGGACGTTACGTTAAGAGGTCAAGTTAATCAATCTGCCTTTGGCAACTTGGCAGCGCACAAAACCGACGACCTTCACCTTTGCTCCGCGTTTCATTGAAGCAATAAAATGTCCGCAGTCACTTTATTATACGAATGAAGTAATTTAAGTTTACCCACCGCATACTCAGTGACACCGGTCCTGTCCCCTGTGATTGAGAGTGGAGACGGTATGTCAAACAGAAATGAAAAGGCTCCCACTTGTGATCTATCCACCTTGTAAATTCATTTAATAAATACAGAATCCTTTTCCTGAAATTAGGCAAGCGTTTGAAATGGACGTTAAATCTGAAATAATCAATTTCGAAACCGAACATCTTAAGAGACAAAGTGTATATATAAATAAAAACTGAAACTGAATAAATAAAAACTGAAACTGAACACCTTAAGAGACAAAGTGTATATATATATAAATAAAAACTGAAACTGAACATCTTAAGAGACAAAGTGTATATATATATATATAAATAAAAACTGAAGCCGAACATCTTAAGAGACAAAGTGTATATATAAATAAAAACTGAAACTGAACATCAGAGACAAAGTGTATATATATAAATAAAAACTGAAGCCAAACAAACTGTTGTTGGATATTCATTTTTTATTTTCAAAATAATTTTTTGCACTTTCATGTAGCGTAATATTTTAAAAATCATTTTGTGCCAGGATGCTCTGCAGCAAAAATATTTTGGAAAATCCATGAATGCGGTCACACTTAATTTAGAATCAACTGCATTTAGCTATTTTCTCTTTATTTCCCTTTCAGAGTCGAAATGTTCTCGCAATAAGAAATAGAACATTGACTTTATTTGACACATGAATGATGACTAGTATTGCAATAAGAAATAGAACATTGACTTTATTTGACACTTGACTGATTGTCACAAAACGGGCGGGCTCGTTACAAGCCGACCCGAGCTGAAGTTAGAGATGCAAGGGGTGAAGTCTATTTTTGGCCTGCTCCGGTGCACCTCCAAAAAAAGCCCGTGACGTGTGCCAGTACTACGTCGTGTCAGGTTGTTACATAGACACACATGACATACTCCATTGATGTTTGGGTGGGGCCCAGTTTATTAGTGTCATGCCAAGGAACGTTTTATTGGCGGTGTGTGTTGTGAGTGTGTATCATAAATGTGAATAAATGGACGAACAGACGAACGGTGCAAAACAATAGTACAAATTCTTTCGTCCCTCTCAAAAACTATGAATAACAAGAGAGTTGAAAGATGTTTAAATCAGGTTATTTATTTCCCGATTTAAAAGGGGCACTACTCTTTCGCACAGTGATTAATCATTCATTCAACTTTCCAATGTCATACACTCTGTGGGAAATAAGGGGAGATGAAAATGATGAAATTCAAAATATAAAATAAAGATTAATTATACAATTCTTATGCGGCAAATGGGGCCGCTTTAACAATAGTTGACATGTAAAATAAGCATTACTTTTAACATTAGAGTTCTTATTTTGCAAACGATATAATAGTGTTCATTTTCTTAAGAGTCCTAGACTTAAGTATGTGCGCGTTAGCCGTGCTAATGATTACTCACTATTAATGTCAGAGTTCCAAGGAGATGACGTAATCTCACACGTCACTTATAAGCGGCACTTCAAAGTGAAGATCACGGCGCAATTGAGGCGTCGCATTACAGGTGAAGACTCTGCAGAATCTAGGCACCACTTTCAGATTATCACGGGGAGAAATCTGAAATTTAGCTGACTGCTGTCAGCCTCGATAATTATCGTTGTTTGTCGTGGACACGGACACCTCAACGACGTTTAGCATTATCGGATGGAGTCGTCCAGTGGGATGTGTCGTCGCATTACATTGAGTGTAGAAATCCGGATATGTATCTCCGGCGCCAGCCCCTCAATTTGCGGGATAGACTGCCAAAACGAACTCAGACAGGGGGAAGAGCAAGTTGGTCCCTCGTGTCGTTAACTGCATACAACCAGCGTCACATGCATCGGATTTTTCTTGACAGCGAACTTTCCACTTTGCCAACAGTTATACTGAGTAATTTTGCCTCGCTACTCAATATATGGCATCAGACGGATGGAAAACGGATGGAAAGAGATTATTGCAGCTTTCCTTTATGAAATCTCTGTACATGAGATAATTCATACGTGAAGTTTGACTGGCTTCAGACGAATCGACGTTTTCAACATTGAGAGTAAAAGTCTTCATTTTGCCTCTTATATAGCTCTCACTGAAGGTTTCCAAAACTTCCAGAAGCTATGTCCTGTGACATGATTTTTGCCTTGGATATATAGTGGTAATCGTGATGCACGCTTTTCTGTGGTCAATCCTAATGCGCACTGGCCATTCCACTCGTCAACAACATGTGACGGTATTGCGCAGTTGTCCCAATTTATTTAACATACATATTCTTCATAAACTAATATATATATTCAATATGATAATTAACACACACTGCGTCACGAACGTCTGTCTACTAAAGAGATCTTAGGTGACCGTTACTGGAAGTTACATGCTACATACGAAAAATAACAAAACTCGGATTACTTCAATTAGTTTTGTTAGCGGTTTTTTAAAATGAAATAAAATATAATTTCTGTCCCTCATTTCCTGTGACAACCCCCTTCTTAAAATTGATTGGAGCTCACAGAGTGGAAATCAATTAGGAACAAAAAAATTTTATTTCACACGATAGTCTCCACAGGAATTATATGCGCATCTGTGGAGAGACTATCCTCTCTCTTGTTTATATCGCGGTTATGGCATGCCGGGATAATGCATCGGCACCCGAATTTTCTCGGCCCGCGATGTGTTCGACAACGAAGCTATACTCCTGTAGCAGGAGTGTCCATCTAGTTAGCCTAGCGTTATCATACATGCTAGTGCGCAGATATGTCAGCGGCTTATGATCGCACTGCAGGATGAATGGTTTAGAGTACAGATATGCACTAAATTTCTTGAGTGCCCATACGATTGCTAAGCACTCTTTTTCAATCGTAGAATACCGTGTCTCACGATCTAACAGTTTCTTAGAAGCGTATGCTACCGGTAGGTATTCGTCATCTGTCTCTTGGAGAAGTATGGCACCGAGGCCTTCGTCTGATGCATCGGTCCTGACAATAAATCTTTTGTCAAAGTCTGGTAACTGTAGGACGGGTTTACTGGTCAAGATGTCCTTCACTTTTTCGAGGGCGGTGCTACACTCTGCCGTCCATCGTATTTTCGTGGGTTGTTTGTTCCCAGTTAAGTCCGTCAGTGGTTTAAGAAGCGTACTGAAGTTTGGGACAAATTTTCGGTAGTACCCCACTAGCCCCAAAACTGCCCTGACC
Source organism: Sinotaia quadrata (assembly GCA_028829895.1). NCBI lineage: Eukaryota > Metazoa > Mollusca > Gastropoda > Architaenioglossa > Viviparidae > Sinotaia > Sinotaia quadrata. Next base: position 76,544,930 of record CM054179.1, read on the forward strand.
TGTTTCTTTGTAGTCGGTAAGGTCATGTCACGAATGGCTGCAGTCAAGTCTAGATTTGGGCCTATTTGTCCGTCACTTATGATATGGCCAAGAAATTCAATCTCCCGAAAGCCCGCGCGTACTTTGGAAGGTTTCACGGTCAATCTATGGCGCTCGAGAATGTCAAGTAGACCATCCACTGAGGATAAATGTTGGTCCCATGTTCCTGTTGCTACCAGTATGTCATCAAAGAAATTCAATGCGTCAACGCTCTCTAACGGTAATTTTCGCATGAAGCGCGCGAATGTTGCGGGTGCGTTCGCTAGTCCGAACGGTAGTCGGCAAAACTGAAATAAGCCTAGCGGAGTTGGGAATGCTGTTTTTGGTCTGTCGTCAATAGCAACTGACAGTTGCCAGTACCCTTTGCACATGTCAAACTTCGAAAAGTAATGTGCCTTGGTTAGTTTTGCGAATAATTCGTCCTGATTTGGGATAGGTTCCGCATCGAATTCAGTTATCTCATTTAACTGTCTGTAGTCCACACAAAAACGAAGCGTACCGTCTTTCTTTTTAACTAAGACGACCGGTGATGAATATGGGGAGATTGACTGTTCAATCACGCCCTGTTTTTGCATTTCACGCACCTGTTCTGCTATGTACTTTGTGCTCTCATATTTCTGTGGGTACTGTTTTAAGCGTATCGGTTTGTCACTTAAAAGTTTGATGCGGTGTTCAACCAAATCTGAGTGGCCCGGTTGGTCGGTGAATATGCGCGCGTGTCTGTGTAAGAGGTTGGACATTGCGTCGCGCTGTTCGACAGTTAAGTTCGAGTCAATCTCGACTTGATCGACTGTAACTGCAGAGTTAGGCTGGGTTTCGGCGGACATCATGTCTGTTCTGAAATTGGAGTCTTCCAATTGTATCAGTGCGACATTCACGTTTTGTATCTGTTCGTCGCTGCGTTCATAGTAACGCTTTAGCATATTTATGTGATAGATTTTCTGCTTATTTCCTATCTGTATGCTATAATCGTTCTGCTTCACACGCTTAATAACGCGGTAGGGTCCACGCCAGTGCATTTGCATGCGGTTGTTATGCGTGGGCCGCAAGAGTAACACGAGCTGACCTGGTTCGAGGTCACGTTCCACAGCCGTACGGTCAAAATTTCGCTTGTATCGGGGTTGTTTTTCGCGAACGTTTTCCTGTGCTAAGTGACACGTTTCGGTCAGACGTTGACGTAGTTCGGCTACGTACGTGTGAACATCTTTACCATCGGTCACAGTGTCTCCCTTGACCCATGTTTCTTTTATTAGCTTAAGGGGACCACGAGGTTGCCTGCCGTATAGTAGTTGGAACGGTGAATAGCCCGTACTCTCTTGTGGGAGTTCGCGATACGCGAAGAGTAATGGTGCTAGAAAACGCGGCCACTGGTCGGGTTGTTCCGAGGCCATTTTAATTAACATTTTCTTTATTGTACCGTTGAATCGTTCAACGGCACCATTAGACTGAGCGTGATATGGTGATGAGAACAACTGTTTACACGCCAGTAGACGCATTGTTTCAGCCATCATTGCTGAGGTGAATTGAGTGCCCTGGTCACTCAATATTTCTCGGGGAACGCCCGTGCGAGAAAATACGTCTATTAAAGCGTCTGCGACTTCGATCGCTGTGATGCCCTTTAATGCGACTGCTTCTGGATATCGTGTTGCAAAATCCACGATTGTTAGGATATAGCGATATCCTCCTTCGGCCGCGGGAATGATTGGGCCAATAATGTCTACTGCGACTTTTAGGAATGGTTCCTCTACTGTTGGTACTATCTCGAGGGGAACTCGACTGACACGCCCTCGGTCGATATGTTGTTGACACTGCGTACATGTACGAACGTACGAGCGAACATCCCTACTCAGGCCCGGCCAAAAAAAGTCCTCGCGAACTCGCTGCTCAGTGCGACGCGCGCCCTGATGTCCAGACATGATTGAGTCGTGTGCAAAGCTTAGAATCAGCGGTCTGAGTGGTTTAGGGGTAAATAGACACGTGGTGCTTCTAGTATCATTTTCCTTATAGTCGGTGCGCCGAAACGCTAGTCCGTCCTTCAGGAAATACGTAATTGTCGCGTACTTGCTGGACGTAATAGTGTTTTTCCGTGCCAGCTTTAGCATTGAGGACAAGCTTTTGTCCTCCTGCTGCAGGTGACTGAGTTGACTTGGGGTCAACTGCGGAAATGTGTTCTCGACTATCTTTAGAGCTGGGGGTCCTTGTTTACTACGTTCCCGTTGTGCTCTAGTGGTTACGGGGAGAACAGGATAGATGTCATCAGTGTGTGCGTCACACTGTTCGGGCGATAGTATGAATCCGAACTGCATGTCTCTTATTACTGCGGCGGTGACTGTACCGGAAAATACGGGTGACGTAACATGTACAGTGGCTCTTGGACATGTACTAAGGTGTCCCATAACACATCGAATGCGAACACTACCCCTTAGATACTGTTCAGGGCGTACAAGTTTAGCATTTATGCAGCTTATGGACGCACCTGTATCGACCAGTATTTTGACTCTTTGTCCGTTTACTGTAGCCTGTTGGGTCTTTAGAGTTGCACCTGTTTCAGTGCATACCTTTACATCACGTGGACTGGGACAGTTCTGAGAACTATGCCCCTTCCCTTTGCAAGTGTAACATGTCATAGGTGGGGAGTCACGTGTGTGACGTCGTACGTCTTGTGACTTAGTATATGTCCGCTGTACCGGTTCGGGTTTTTCCGATTTCGTCGTTGGTCGGTTCGGTTTCGGTGTATACTTCTGCCGATTTGTAGGAGGAGGGCGTGGTGCGCTCCTCGTAATTACCGGATCAGGGTAATCATTATACGTGTCTGCTAACCTCAACATATCACTGAAGTTAGCCGGGGGGTTTCGCTGCAAATATGTCGTCATTGCAGGCGGAGCAATATGGAGAAATTGATCTCTTAATATCAAATCAAATAGGCCCTCATATGTCTTCCGGATGTCTGTCAAATCAATCCATCTATCAAGATAATGGCGTAACCGGGTACCGAAGGCTTGCATGGTGTCATTTGCTTTAGGTATGGCTCTCCTAAACATTTTTCGAAAGCCTTCTGCTGTACATTGAAAAGTACGCATCAAACCCGTTTTGAGATCTGCATAAGTAATAGCGGGATCGCGCGTTAGATCAGTAAATGCGCGCGAGCTTTCACCTTGGAGTATTTGACCCAGTTGTTGTTTCTTTTCAATGTCAGTGTAATTAAAGTTGGCAATGAAACTGTCAAAGCGTGTCAAAAACTCGTCAATTGTCTCGACTTCAGGGTTAAAGAAAGCTAGCCGTGTACGGGGTTTATTTAATTCGGCCTGTTGCTTAGCAGTCCCATCTAACAACTTCTCTCTAGCTGTTACCTCTTGCTTAGCTAATTCAAGCTGTTCCTGATGTGCTCTAGCTTTTAACTTAAGCTTTTTCTCTTCTACTTCCTGCCTTTTATCTTCTAAATCCCTAGCTGACTGAATCTTTAATAACTCTATTTCTCTCATATCTTGGATTTCTTTCTCTTTAAAATCTCTCGCCTCTTTCGCTCTTTTTTCCTCTAGCTCATTTTTTCTATCCTCTAGCTCTCTCAGGTTTTGCATCTCTAGCTGTTTAGCTAACTCTCTCTTATCTTCTAGCTCTATAGCCTCTTTCGATCTTTTTTCCTCTAGCTCTCTCGCCTCTTTCGATCTTTTTTCCTCTAGCTCTCTCAAAGTTCGCATCTCTAAGTCCTTAGCTACCTGTCTCTTATCTTCTAGCTCTATAGCCTCTTTCGATCTTTTTTCTTTCGCAACATACCATTTAGCTATCTCCTCATCCACGTATTCCTTTAACTCGGCTTTTTCATACCCGAATTCTCTACCCATAGCCATGAGTTCTTTCTTTATGTTTACTAGCTCGGCCATTTTTAAAATTGCTAGTTATCACGAGTATGGATAAAGTGACTTAGAATATTCGCGGGATTTTGACCTCTGTCGGTCACAAGTGGTGCAATGGTGTGCGTATGAACACCAGCCACCACGTGATTAGGATTATGATAAACACGAATAAAAGAAATCCTAATCGCAAATTTGCAAAGTTAGCAAAATTAGCAAAACAACAGTTGCTAATGTAGCGTACGAAATATCGATCTATGTACGTCTAAACACGAGTCGGTACGCGTTAACGATAATAGCGTAAAGATTATAAAACTTATTTCAACACAATAATAATAAGTCTTATCAAAATCCAGTTCACCTAAGTCTCAATAGCAAGCCCTAACATGCAATAAACAATGCATAATGGTGATGAGATAGAAAAGCAGGAAAGAGATGACACTTTCTTACAACAACACAATTTACCTTGTCAGATCACGGTCAGTGGTCACCAGATGTCACAAAACGGGCGGGCTCGTTACAAGCCGACCCGAGCTGAAGTTAGAGATGCAAGGGGTGAAGTCTATTTTTGGCCTGCTCCGGTGCACCTCCAAAAAAAGCCCGTGACGTGTGCCAGTACTACGTCGTGTCAGGTTGTTACATAGACACACATGACATACTCCATTGATGTTTGGGTGGGGCCCAGTTTATTAGTGTCATGCCAAGGAACGTTTTATTGGCGGTGTGTGTTGTGAGTGTGTATCATAAATGTGAATAAATGGACGAACAGACGAACGGTGCAAAACAATAGTACAAATTCTTTCGTCCCTCTCAAAAACTATGAATAACAAGAGAGTTGAAAGATGTTTAAATCAGGTTATTTATTTCCCGATTTAAAAGGGGCACTACTCTTTCGCACAGTGATTAATCATTCATTCAACTTTCCAATGTCATACACTCTGTGGGAAATAAGGGGAGATGAAAATGATGAAATTCAAAATATAAAATAAAGATTAATTATACAATTCTTATGCGGCAAATGGGGCCGCTTTAACAATAGTTGACATGTAAAATAAGCATTACTTTTAACATTAGAGTTCTTATTTTGCAAACGATATAATAGTGTTCATTTTCTTAAGAGTCCTAGACTTAAGTATGTGCGCGTTAGCCGTGCTAATGATTACTCACTATTAATGTCAGAGTTCCAAGGAGATGACGTAATCTCACACGTCACTTATAAGCGGCACTTCAAAGTGAAGATCACGGCGCAATTGAGGCGTCGCATTACAGGTGAAGACTCTGCAGAATCTAGGCACCACTTTCAGATTATCACGGGGAGAAATCTGAAATTTAGCTGACTGCTGTCAGCCTCGATAATTATCGTTGTTTGTCGTGGACACGGACACCTCAACGACGTTTAGCATTATCGGATGGAGTCGTCCAGTGGGATGTGTCGTCGCATTACATTGAGTGTAGAAATCCGGATATGTATCTCCGGCGCCAGCCCCTCAATTTGCGGGATAGACTGCCAAAACGAACTCAGACAGGGGGAAGAGCAAGTTGGTCCCTCGTGTCGTTAACTGCATACAACCAGCGTCACATGCATCGGATTTTTCTTGACAGCGAACTTTCCACTTTGCCAACAGTTATACTGAGTAATTTTGCCTCGCTACTCAATATATGGCATCAGACGGATGGAAAACGGATGGAAAGAGATTATTGCAGCTTTCCTTTATGAAATCTCTGTACATGAGATAATTCATACGTGAAGTTTGACTGGCTTCAGACGAATCGACGTTTTCAACATTGAGAGTAAAAGTCTTCATTTTGCCTCTTATATAGCTCTCACTGAAGGTTTCCAAAACTTCCAGAAGCTATGTCCTGTGACATGATTTTTGCCTTGGATATATAGTGGTAATCGTGATGCACGCTTTTCTGTGGTCAATCCTAATGCGCACTGGCCATTCCACTCGTCAACAACATGTGACGGTATTGCGCAGTTGTCCCAATTTATTTAACATACATATTCTTCATAAACTAATATATATATTCAATATGATAATTAACACACACTGCGTCACGAACGTCTGTCTACTAAAGAGATCTTAGGTGACCGTTACTGGAAGTTACATGCTACATACGAAAAATAACAAAACTCGGATTACTTCAATTAGTTTTGTTAGCGGTTTTTTAAAATGAAATAAAATATAATTTCTGTCCCTCATTTCCTGTGACACTGATGAACTAGCATTGCAATAAAGAACTGCTGATAAATATTGTTGAAGTTTGAGAATAAACTTTATAAAATTATAAAATACTTTTGATGCTCCCTCTCTCAAAAGTGTTTTTCTTTTTGCAGGTTGGGTGGGGGTGGAGTGGAGATGGGTAATGCTATTCAAGACTGACTAGGCGGTGAGCGGGAAAAAAGTAACAGGAAAATAAAGTCATAGGAAATAAAGTTACAAGAAAAAAGTCATAGGAAATAAAGTCACCGGGGGAAAAGTCACAGAAAAAGTCATAGGAAAGAAAGTCACAATATATGTTAAGTGGAAGTAAGCACGGCTCATTAGGATTGTGGTTCGATTCTCGCTCGGGGTTAAATGTGCTGTGTGACTTCAACTGACTTATATATACATCGTACACATATTATAATTCACACATTTAATTATTTTGTTATGTAGTTGTGTGCTTTTGATAATACTGTATTATTTTCTTTGCTTTATTTTATGTTTTAAGCAAGACAGTCATTGTCGGTTGTGTTTGTTTTACTTATTTTTAAAGTACTATTTTTGTTTAATACCTACGATTGGTAACTGTAGAATAAAATGTTCTTAGAAAATCACATAACATATATTAAAAACAAATGTTTAGTGTGATGTGACTGCTTGAAACATGATTTCATTGATGACTTTCTATTTAGTTTCATTTTATGTCAATACGTCAGTTTCTTCTCACTTCTGAAAATTATTTCCCGATCGGGATTAAAAATTTGAACTGTATTACTGTAATATTAATAGTGTTCTTGTACTAGTCGGCGATTATAAAGTAAATATGGTACTAATTGATCAAAACGGTCAGCATATCTGTAAGTTGTAATAAACTATAAATTTGAACGGTGGCATGCAATATTAATGAAATTCACCTACCGTACAACTATCTAAAAATGTTTATATTGCACTGAATGCTATAACCATATGATTGCATTGTTGTCTTATTTCATGTTTAATTTAGTTCCCAAAATTATTGCAAGTATTAAACATTTAAACTAATTTGAGTTTATTATGTGATTCTTCTCGTGATATGAAAAGAAAGCAAAATTATTTTTTTAATTGAATTTATTTATGTTATACTCATACTTGCTTAGATGTGTAAATGCGTACTTGTTTAGTGATAACACGTAAGATTCATACACATTTTCTCTGTGACTTTTTTTCCTAGCAAAACTTGTGACCTTTTCCCGACAATCGACTAGGCAGCTGCCGGTAACCGGCTTTTTCCGATGACTTTGATCCATCCATATAAGGCTTGTTTCGTTAATCGATAAGTTTGAGGATTTCATTTATTTATGTAATTAATTTATTGTGTGCTTTTGTGCAAGGGTGTTTGTGAGTGCGTTTGTGTGTGTATACAATTTTTGCAATATTTATACATTTGCTACGTTTGAAATGTGTGGCTACATTGTGCGTATGTTCTTTGTGCGGATTCAGTGATAACTGTACATTATGTGCTATAAGTGTGTGCGTGTGTTCTTTGTGGTGTTCTGTGATAACTGTAATTTGATGTAATGTGTGTGTGCTCTTTGTGGTGTTGTTAACTGTAATTTGATGTAATATGCGCGTGTTCTTTGTGGTGTTGTTAACTGTAATTTGATGCACTGTGCGTGAGTCTTTGTGGTGTTGATAACTGTAATTTGATATAATGTGCGTGTGTTTTTTGTGGTATTCTGTGATAACTGTAATTTGATATAATGTGCGTGTGTTCTTTGTGGTATTCTGTGATAACTGTAATTTGATGAAATGTGCGTGTGTCTTTGTGGTGTTCTGCTGTAATTTGATATAATGTGCGTGTGTCTTTGTGGTGTTGATAACTGTAATTTGATGTAATGTGCGTGTGTTCTTTGTGGCATTCTGCGATAACATGTACTTTATGTCATTCCCTTCTCCCCGCTATCGCACATTTACATAATTGGTATATCTACAGTCCTCAGGTTCGCTTTTCCAAGTACCAAATTATTTGCTTAGTCTGAGTTTCATGTCTGCTGTCATCTGTCACTGATGTGGCAGACATGTGCAACCGCCAACGGACATGTCCTGACAATTTTGAGACATGGCCGAGGAATATGAAAACATGAGATGTTTGGAGATTTTGTAGGTGCCAATGTTGCCTGAACAACGGTCAAAGACCTAGATTCCTTTCCGACTGTTAGTGAGCATGGTCTGTAACACACTAGACCCAATTTATCGTCCCCATCATGTAAAATAGAAACTTAGCACACTACCGTCAGTTAGGGTGCACCAAACGTGACCTTAGCCATCCTACCATATGCACATTCGCCTACCTCCTCCTCCCCCAGCCAAGTAGCAACTAATTGTAAGCATCTAACATGTTGCAATATATTACATTTCTTTATTAGACGGGGCCATTCTTTAGAACACTTCAGACGCTTTTTATCACTTTAAACCCAAATCTACCAAAATAACTTTACTATCCCTTTACTAAGACAGCCATTTCACCATTGCAGAGCGTTGGTGTTAACGCTGGCCAGCGGAATAACGAAATACATGCCTTCTCATTAGATCAAGGGTTTTGAAGAAACGTTTTCACAAGGCGGAATGAAACTCGTTGAATTTATTAATTTTAAAGATAATTTCCACCTTTATAGGCTAAGAATTCGATCGCTTAATTTTAAGGTGGTTTTTGTTTAAACAGTTTGACATATTCTTTCCGTTTACAATTTACATCATTCTCTTTTGACATGGACTCTATTTACACTGTCCTACAGAAACGTATAGTTTCCACTCAAATTAATATATACATTACCATTTTAGCCAGACGGTGAGTAAACAAAAATATGCTGCCTTCAGCTTAGCTGCATTGCTGTGCAATTATTTCGATTACTTGAATTATGCAAGTACGCCTGTACCCTGCATGCTTTTATCCTCACTGCACGACAGGATACACAGGAACAAAACAATGTTAAAGGAACAAAAGTGTGCGGCTCCTGATAAATGTGGCGACAACAACTGGCAGAGAGAAATTAGTCACTTTCAGAAAGGTGAAGATGATTGTTGGTAAAATATATATTCGAATTTAGAAGAATTCATAATTTTCTGCATTCTCAAATTGCTCAAAGAAAATCTTATGCTCTCTGCTACTTGTTTATTTGTTTCGAATCTAGCGCACTGAACGAAATCTGTTCAGGGCCCGTAACTCTCCCCTTTGATGACGGAGGAGGAGGACAGAGAAAACTCACACCCCTATCGGCACGGCCAAATAGGCTTAAAACGGGCTCGGCACCTACCCGTTTGTACATAAGGGTGGAACCCTCCTTTCTTCTACTCAGCCAGCGTGAAACGCCTACTTCAAAGGACGGCGTGGGGATTTAGGACGCAGGCTGATTTTCGCGGCAAAGTTTCGTTCTTTCCTTGTTTTATTTTTTTTATCCTGGCAGGCATGCTTTGCTGTGAACCTTAAAAGGGATGGTTAGACGGAACATAGAGTTGTGCTTCTCATCGCGCTCTTTGCTGGAGATTTGACAGGATTACATTCTCTGTCTACCCTTTCTAACCTGTGCATTGGAAGGTCCATCACTTCTCGAGTATCTTATTTAAACGGGTATCACTTCGAGGTCTGGAAAGAGTTCCCAGAGCACTGGAAATACTCTGGACACAATTTAAAGTTTCCTCCCACCCACCCCACCCATCAAGCTTTACTTGGCAAACTACGATATTGTGAAGAGGCGCTTAATGTAGAGCATTTTTGTCGACAAAATTAAGCAGGATCGGGTTTGAAGGCGAGCTAACCAATTTACCTGAGCAAAGAGAACTTCAACTCTAGTTATAAATTTGCTGGATGGCGATACACGCCTGACAATCATTATTAGCTTATTTCTATTGGTATAGTCTTTAGTAAATATCCGATCGGCATCTCTTTGAAAGTTATTTCTTAAACTGTGTAGCTAACGGTAAGGCAGAATCGTTCACACGGATTGACTGTCGGACATATTGACAAACGGGTGTGATACATACATTATTTATACACGCTTACAAAATCACACTCACTAGATAGAGAGGCAGAAAGGTGGGTAGTGGAAAGCGGAAAGCACAGAAAAGAAAGAAAGAGGAAAGACAGAAAAGAAAGAGGAAAGACAGAAAAGAAAGAAAGAGGAAAGACAGAACAGAAAGGAAGAGGAAAGACAGAAAAGAAAGAGGGGAATAAGCTTGAAAAGTGTTTTGAATATACATATTTGTTTTTCAAAGAAATTTTTTCTGTTATGACTTTTATTATAAACTTCTTAAAATATATAATGACACCGATTTGTTACACGTACACAATTTCGTAGTAATAGGAATGTCTAACCGAGAAACAGAAAATTAAAAAAAAATGTCAACAACAATTTTCTTGGAGTACATGTCTATTATTATAGATATCAGTATTGCTGTCCCAATGCACACTAAACATAATATCCTGTACAAAAACGTAACTAGAAACATTGATACAGAAACAAACATACAAACACACGCACATGAGCGTACAAAGAGAATATTTACAACTGAAAGCATTTCTGTTTAACTGATCTCTAAGGAAGTCAGAAATAATCACATTGTATGATTAAACTCATTTCAAAGAGATAAGATAAGTAGTAGTAGTAGTAGTAGTCCGCTAACAATGCACCCACAGGAATTGCATTAGAACTTTTCATCTTTTCGATGTTCTCGGTTCTTGGTAGATTCCTGTGGGGCCTTCCTCTCTTCTCTGGCGTTCGGAGAGGGTGCTGGTGTCGTGTTTGGATGTCCGTGTCTGCTCGAGAGTGTGTTTGTCCGGGGTTTTTTTTGTTTTTTTGTTTTTTTTTTTTTCCTGTCGTTGTGGTTGTTGTTGCTGCTGCTGTGATGGTGTTGTTGGTGGTGCTTGGTGTTTCGTCGTCTGTCCTGGTTGGCCGGTAGGGCATGCCTTAGTCCGGTAATCCGTAGACTAGCTCTTTCTTGTGCCGTGTTGTTACTGGCGCCTCCATTGTTTAAGCTAAGCGCGGGGGGGGGGGGTTCTGACAGAGCCCAGGCTGGTATCACACCAAGTCTGTATCTAGCGTGTACATGCGCCCAGGTTGTTCAACCCCCTGTCCTTTTTACTTGTGTTGTTGTTGGAGTTGTTGGTGTCGCTGTCGTCCATGTTGTCCCCGGTGTCCGTTGGGATATGTGTACCACGGTGCTGGTGGCCAGTAGAGGTGGTCCAGGAGCAGTTGTATCATATCTGCTATGGGGTGATTGAAGTATCCCCATTGCATGCGTTGTTGCTGCTTCCTTTGCCGCCGCCAATGTTGTCGTTGTCGGTGGTCGTGTTGTTGGTGCTGTGGCTGTGGTTTCGGTTGTTGCTAGTTTTGTTGTTTTCTTACGTATGGAGGCGGGCGTCGTCTTGTAGTTTTGTCTTTTTGTTGCATTGTCTGTCGTTTGTGCTTGTCCGCTAGTGGTGTTGTCGTTGTAGTGGCACAAGGTGGTGTTGCTGGTAGAGGTGAGAGAAGTGGGGCCACCTGCATGTTGTTCAGTTCGGCGATGGCTACCTCGTTTTTTTCTCCATCTTCCTCCTCTGAGTTGTCTGTTGTGCTTTTCGTTTCGCTTGCGTTGTGCGCTGGCGTTTTTATTTTTCCTGGTTTTTTTTGCTCGGGCGTTTGTATTTTTTCTTCTTTTTCCGTCTGAGTCTTTTTGTCTGCTTTGTTTGGCGGCAGCGTCCATATTATCTTTGTATTGGTTTCTTTGTCTTGCTTGTCTTGTTTGCCATGGTATTCGTAGAAGTGATTCTTCAATTCTTCCACTATAACTAACAAGCAGTCGATGATAGCCGTTGTGTTCGTTGGTTTTTTGTTTTCAGATATGAATAATATTTTATTTAAAGTGGACATTCGTGACACTTTGTTAATCTATAAATAACTATTTGAAAATATAAACTTACGAAGTTATTTTTTATGAGATATATATATATATATTCCAGATATTATACTGCTTGTCCTTACAAATCGTCATGTAAAATAGTATTTTAAAGAGAAATACTACATGCTATGCGCATTTATTTCCTATCATTGCAGCATGCAGTTTCAGATCAAGGGAGATAATTAATGTTTTTTTGTACATGCGCTGGCTGGCCTGCAGGTGAGCCCAAATCAGTGCAATTATTTTCATTATAAGGGAAGTAACCGGTCTTCAAGCTCTTGCTCGCATCGCAACCCACCGAGACCCCACCTTCCCATTAAATTTTAAAAACAATTTGGTAAGAATTCTCTGAAAACCTATATGTTTGATTTTAATGAAACTTAATCAGCTGAATAGGGACGCAGGAGACTCAAACTGTTTAGACTTTAGACAAAGCATTTCAAATATAAAGAAAAGTCATTTTTGAAATCATCTGTTTAAATAGATACTTTTACAGAACACAACACTAAAAAAGGAATGCTGCACTTAGAATTATGTTTGTAAATTATTCCACTATAACAGAAACAATTGCAAGAATTCTTCAGGGAATGATAAGTTTCTTGAATACATGCCATCACTGCAGAACTACATCTTTTGGTTTTGTTTACCACAGATTAATGGACTTCTCTTTTGTGGGGGCTAAACGACTTCCTTCATGGGGGAAAAATCGTATTATGGGAGTAATCAATTTTTTATGGGTTATTTATATTTATATGAGATAATTCATGTATTCAAAAGGGAAAAAGGACCTATTTTTAAGGGATATTAGACGTACTGAGTAGGGGTTCAAAGGACACACTTGTTTGAATTAAAGGACGTATCAGCAGGGGTTCATTCTACTATGGAATAATAGACGTAGTGAGTAAGGGGCCAACTGAATACTTGTTTGGAATAATGGACGTACTCCTAGAGTCAAATAAAATACTTGTTGGGTATAGTGGACGTATTCAGTAAGTTCAAAGGACACATTTTTCCGGACAATTGATGAGCTCAGTGAGAGGGGATAAAGTTTACTTTCGAGGGGACCAAAGAACGTGCTGCTTATAGAGAAAATAAAAATATTTTTATAGAACCAATGGGCATCTTAAACTGTAAACTGTAAATTTAGTGATGTGGCAATATTTACCAGAAACTGTTATATATAGAGATATATTTGTGGCAAAATATTTACCAGAAACCGTAACATGGATTTAGAGAAGTAGGCAAATTCTATTACCACATTGTTGGTAATAATTATAAGAACTAGGTAAATGGGTAACACATTTTAAAATTCCACAACATGAATGATCACTTATCTCCGTCACGTACCATTTTTCTCTGCCTCTTTATGAATATTTTTTTGTCTCCGTCATGATGCAATAGTCTCTGTTAAGTACACTTTTATGTATAATCTATATATCCAGGCTGTATCATTTATCTCTAATATTTATCGTGTCCTTTTTTTGATACATTTGTCTCTACCACGTCTCACTGGTTTTAAAAATGGCTTGAGCTGCATAAACTCCTCAAAAACACAATTTATATGGCAAATACGTGGCATGTGGTTCAGAATTTTTTTTAAACAACTGAAAATACAAAAAAAATGTATTTCATAAAGGAATGTAAATATAATAATAATTTATCTATTTAAATATAAACTGGAAATATGTATACAAAATTTAATAACTACTTTAGATTTACAGCGTCAATGTTTCAAACGTTTTTAGTTTATTTTTCATTTGTTGTTCGATTTGTTGTGTGTACAATCATGTAATGTTACGTTTTGCATATCACGTTAAACAAGATAAAATAGCGTTTGTTTTTTTTTGTGTGCCTTCTTATTGCATAAAGTGTATACACTACTTTCCTGAAAACTGAAAATTAAAAATTCATAAAATAATTTGTGACAAAATTACATCATCCCACAAACTGGGTTTAGCACAGATTGATATATGTCCGCTCAATCAATGAGAAAAATAATTAAATAGACATTAACAGCTATCATTCATAGTAATATTTTTCTTTCTTCTTGTGACGAATGGTCATATCTGCTAAAGAAAAAGGTTTTATATTTGTCATGGAAATAATTCCAGAATAGAAACAATGAGCATGCTATAGTGACATAAGAGAATGTAGCTAAAAGTAAATGAAATAACCCTTTAGAAAACATGTGATAGACAACATCATATAGTTTAGTAAAATTATCGAAATATAAGCAGCCATTAGTTGGGGGGGGGGGGAAATCACATGACTTACAAATTAAAACAATCATGACTTTAAAAAGCTGTGAAAAAGTAACTACATCATTAGATGACAAAACTGAGGCAAAATACTAAAACATATCACGTCATGTCACTGAAATCATTCGAATGGAAAAAGTAAAATTCTGATTACTGTGGACAATCTTATGTAACCGCAAATGTAAGGATTTTTGTTTGTGTCTTTACGACACATTCGTTCCTGACACCATCGTCCAAAGTGCCATTCGAACAAATTAATCAGAAATGTGAAACTTCTTCAAAGGATATAAATACAGATGCAATATATATTTTTACACTTTGCTCAAGCTGTTTTGCGACTAGTTTCAAATGCACCATGTCCAACCGGGTATATACATAGCATTTGTTTCTACTAACACAACTGACAGATTTTAAAAAAATGGATCATTTATAACTGCGTACTATCAAAAATAGACTTTCTAAACGTAAATGCGTTCTCATCTGGTAAGGCATCTATACACAATCCGCATAACGAGGTCACCAAGGCCGCCACATTGGCTGCGAACTCTGCTGATTCAGGTGCACGTGATTATTATTCACGTCATTTCCGATGCAAGGGAAACTCACTTCCGGTGACTGATTGGGCGCGCGACTTGTGGCAGTGGCTTTACATAATGACGTTTCAGTCTGCGTGTTAGAGAACGTCAGCTTTGACGTCAGCAGGACGTTAGTCGGCGGAACGACGACCGAAGAGGTTGATATACCCGTGTACCCAGCAGCAAATGCCATCTGCGGCACTGCAGGTAAATACGCTAGGTTATTTCCACCCAAGAAACTCGGGCCACAGACCAGCTGTTGACCGCCATTCCGACCTAAAGGAAAATGAGAATTGTCCACCCCTTTCATACCGTTTTCTTGTTCCATCACTATGAACACGTTTCCGCCACAGATTAATTTAAGAGGACCAGCAACCTTTAATCCATTACCTTCCCTGGCGGTTTTCTGACTCGCTAGCTGAGGAGCATTGGCTAACGATGGCGTGTGATAGAAAGGAGCTACGTAGGTGCTTGTTGGCAGGGCATGGTTTTCTACTGTTGCTGCCATCTGCTTGTCACAAGCAGATGAAGCCATGTTTTCTAATTCTGGCGTCATCGTTTCGTCCCGTGAAGAATACAGGTTCGAAATGTTATCATTGCCAGTATTATCCACAGAATCCTTTGTAAACATCACAAGATTATCAGCAGTGTCCACGGGAGATTTTTCTTCTTTAACGGGGGATGCGCAAGCTGAGTATTCTATAGGGGATGACACTGACGATTTGGGAAGGTCGACGTTCCGATTGACGAGTTGCTCACGACAATGCGACACAAGTTTCTGACGCACTTCCGGCAGTAGCTCACGTTGATTTTCAAGGAAGGTATTGACCTCGTCAATGCATCGACTGAAACCCTCGACGAAAGGTGTCAAAACTTTCTCCTCGCCTCCCGCACCTGAGAGAGGGAATTAATTACAAGGGCAGTTAAAGACTGATACATTACATGGGGAGAAAGCACGTCATCTTATAACGGTCTGTATTTATGGAAGCACAAAATTCTTTGATGAACAAATGAGAAGGATCAACTTAATATTTTCTAATTTGAGAAATAGATCTAATTGAAACTTAAAATCGCTTTGTTTGGGGGTGGGGGTAAGCGGGGATGTTTGTGTGTCAAAATTTTGTATGGTGAGCATTGCCGGCTTGTTTTATTAGCTACAATTTGAGAGATAGATAGAAAGATAGATAGACAGACAGATAGATGGATAACATACAATTTACTGCTAAAGTATGGTTATCAAACAGCTGTATATGACAGTATTATTCACTATTGACTATGATTATGTTATTGATTGGTTGGCGAGAGGCATGCAACAGTTTACATACCAAAGATTGATTAAAAAGTACATGTATAAGTCTGCTTAATGAGGAATGTCCCTGAAAACATATTTCACACACACACACACACACACTGATTTCTGGATATGACGCACCTGGTTCCTTGTGAGAAATCTTTTTAATGTAGTCCACAGTCAACTCCAAGATATCGGCTTTCTCAAGCTTGCTCGGTCGTGGTGTCTGAAATACATGAAGAATATATGTCGTACATTACTACTATTGTAAGCAAGCCTGTTAATGAACGCGACAATAAGTCTAAGCTCTATATGTCGTACATTACTACTATTGTAAGCAAGCCTGTTAATGAACGCGACAATAAGTCTATGCTCTATATGTCGTACATTACTACTATTGTAAGCAAGCCTGTTAATGAACGCGACAATAAGTCTAAGCTCTATATGTCGTACATTACTACTATTGTAAGCAAGCCTGTTAATGAACGCGACAATAAGTCTAAGCTCTATATGTCGTACATTACTACTATTGTAAGCAAGCCTGTTAATGAACGCGACAATAAGTCTATGCTCTATATGTCGTACATTACTACTATTGTAAGCAAGCCTGTTAATGAACGCGACAATAAGTCTAAGCTCTATATGTCGTACATTACTACTATTGTAAGCAGGCCTGTTAATGAACGCCACAATAAGTCTATGCTCTATATGCAGAAATAGTCTAATGTGAAGACGTAAATATATAAATTCATATAGAGACAAGTGCTGTATATTACCAAAAATTATGAAGAGGCCTATACAAATGAGCGAAATCATTTTGACTCAACAAGCACGCACGCACATACGTATGCATTATGCGGTGGTGAGTCATTAACCCACCTACCCACCCCCGAAACCCTAAAATTTCCATTCCCTCCTGGTTGAGAACCCCTGAGCTATAAGGAATAATTCTTCATTTTGTCACGACTGTTCTTTAAAAGAGACGCGATAATTGTTTTTATTTTCGGTATGATCCGATCAGTACACACACATCCTATTTTGAATCAACTCATGGAATGGAACAATTCTTTCTCTCCTTCCTTCCTTTCTTCCCTTTATTTTAAAAAATATTCCCCCCCCCCCTTTTTTTTTTTTTTTCCATCTCTGTTTAGTAAATTTGCACAAGTCAAGGAAGCGAATCAATGCTTGTGATAGCCAAACCACGATAGAGAAAGACTAACGTGCCATCCAATATTTAATGTCAGTTTGTTTTCTTAGAAGCCAATTAATTAGTCTCCAGGTGCAAACTGCTACAACTTCCGCTTACACCTCCTCTCACCCCACCCCTGAACATGAAAGAATAATTGATCAGATCTAAGTGAGGGTACAAGAAGAGTAAACGTTCTCAAAATCACCCATCCTGCCCCTTTTCCCACATAGGTCTACACCGCGCGTTTTTATGTTTTCTTGAGTGGGCTGCATTATACTTCAGATATATTAATGTAAGCAAGACAGTTTTGTGGCCGTCCTGAAGGAGAGAAAATCTCCCTTTAAGTCCTAGAGAGCTCCCATTGCAATCTCAGGAGGAGTTATCCTGTCATCTGCCGAGCTATAAAACCTTTCGACTTTCAGGTGAAGGAAATTTACGTGTCTTCAAATTGATGGCGAGGTAAAAGCGTGCAGATAAGAATAACGAATTGCTAGCCCACGTATTACAGATGACTGAACTAAAATAGTATCCCTAAAAGGGGGAGAGGTATATGGTAAGGAGTGGTACGGTTCTCTTTCAGATATATTTCAAAATGACAGTCCCACGCCTCTATTCGCAGTGCGCTATTTTATTCAAGAATAATTAGTTTAACATGTTTCTAATATGTTATATTATTTGTTTAATATTTATTTTTTATACAAATTAAGATTTTATATTTTTCAGAAATTAATGCGCATTCCTGGTTGAATTCAAGAATTCTAGTCAATTGTAAAAGTTGAAGTACGACATTTGCTAAAGGAACATTAGTGATAGTTACAACCGACCGGACAAGTTACAACAAAGTAGTAACGTAGTACACACCACTCTACACATACAGAGCAATCAAATTTAGTTTCAGTTTTCTCTCGGGGAAATAGATTCTAGTGGTCCGGGTTCCCCACCCCTCCTCCCCATTTTCTAAAGTTAGTTTTAATTCTTTATAGTTTCACAAAGTTTTGTGTTGACCCGTCTACGGTCTTTGCTC
Organism: Sinotaia quadrata; assembly: GCA_028829895.1. Lineage (NCBI taxonomy): Eukaryota > Metazoa > Mollusca > Gastropoda > Architaenioglossa > Viviparidae > Sinotaia > Sinotaia quadrata. The sequence goes on from CM054179.1 coordinate 76,563,277, forward strand.
AGAGTTTGTTCTAACAAAGTACTTATATACACTGATCACATTTTAAATATCTTCATGAGATGCAAGCAGGAGCCATGTGGTGAATGCTGAAAGGCTTGCTAACGGACAGAAAATCCACAGAACAAACATTCCTTCTCTTTGCAAGACGTGTTTGTGCGTAATTTCATTGAGTGTCGCTTTCATCCTTAGAAATTATGTACCCGGATCGTAAATTGACTGATACATATGTACTGGCACTAATTCTCCCAAATCCGATGGAGATTTTAATTAGTTTGTTTCATTTTGATATTGTTTTAATTAAAAAATGCCGTTTATCATATACAAATGGTACAGCTCTCAGCGTTTATTTTTTTCAAGACATCACCTCTTTTACGAGTCAAAACCTTCTCCAGAGGTCACGAAGTTTACCTGAAGTCACGACTTTTACCAGCTGTGGATCAGACTTAATGGACCTTTAATATTTTAAAATACCTACCTATCTATTTGTCTGTGACACATCTGGTCACCCTTCAACTTTATGGTTATTATTTATTGATTAAATACACATAACTAATTACAAAGTGATCTATAACCTTAATTAATAGTTATTAATAATTCTCCCACAACACCAACATATCTCTCACTTGTCGGATTATAAGGATGTTGTAAAATTCTATTCTTTACTCAGTAATAAGATAAACCTTTTACTGTAGCTTAGTGTTTCTTCAGGCAGAAACGTCTTACTACAGGTGTAATAAAAATCCGTCTTTTATTTAACGAGCCCCCATCCACTCACTATTACTCCAACATAAGGGTTTAATAAATAAAGGTTCAGGAAGGTTAATAAATTAAAAATAATAATAAGAAGAATAATTTTTAAAATCAGCAATCAAATATACAACATATGAATATAATCAAAGAGCATTGATATTTACCTCACTTTACAACAAAGTATGATTAAACGTTAGGCACGTATTCTGTTCGCCATAGCATAGGCATCAGCAGTCAAATGAACATATATGCATATCAAGTTCATAGATATAGTTTCATAATAGTAATGAGGGTGGGGTTTTAGAGAGATGATTCTAGTCAATGTATATGACCTTCTAGTCAGCTGTTGCTAGCTCAAGGTCAGGACTTAGACAGAGGCAAATGCATGGGAATGTGTATGAACAGTGCTGCGACCATGACTGGACAGATGTAGTTACGAAATTAAAGGACGTTGCTCATTCAGAAATTTTGTCAACTCACTGTATGATCCACCGGGAGCACCAAGCTGCAAGGAGGCTTTCACCGAACTAAACAATGTGATGAATTACGCGGTGAAGATAATAAATAAAATTCGTATTAGAGCTAGGAACTCCAGGCTCTTCTCGACTCTGTGTGAAAGTATGGACTCCAACACCAACATCTTCTCCAAGCGGAAGTGAGGTGTCTATCAAGAGGAAGGGTTCTTTCAGGCCTTGTCGAACTGAGGAAAGAAGTAAAGTAGTTTATACCAGAGTGAAACTCTGCCTTAGTAGAGCCTTTGTTGGATGAGAAATGGATGACTAAACTAGTGTATATGGAGGACATATTTAGTCTTCTCAACGAACTTAATATTTCTCTTCAGGGGTCTTGCAAAAATATTTAGTTTGAGAAATAAGATGCCGTTCAAAAAAAAGCTGGCTCTTTAGGATAGTCGCGTACAAGAAGAAGATAGAGAAATGTTTCCACTTTTGCAAGAATTTTTTTGTTGCTGCTGACGTCAACCGGAAAGTCTTATTCAGCATAATAAGTCAGCATTTAAGAGTGTTAACTCTAAACTTTAATCATTACTACCCTGAAAATGAGGATCCTCGTAAAGGTAATCACTGGATTAATAATTCCTTCCTGTCAGATGTCAACTCATGCGCACTTAATCCTCGTGACATAACATGCAATCATTGTCTCAAGTTTGGATGTCACTGGAAATAGAATATCCATCTCTCATTTAAAGAGCTATTCTTGGTCATATTTTCGACTACCAATTTGTGTGAGAAGACTTTCTCACCCTGTCAGTCATAAAAAATCCAAACAGAGAAACTGAATGGATGGCAATGCATCGCTTCGTTTCTCAAAAACAACACTACAACCTCGGTTATCAAATATTCTAGCAAAGATACAGCAACGGATTTTGCATTAACTTTATTTGAATTAAATTTTGCTATCTCAAAATTTAAGACGTTCTATTATTAGCATTTTTGTTCACTTCTCGGAAACTGGTTATGTTAAATAAGTATAGAATTTTCATTTTATAATATTAGATCGAAAACCTAATACACAAACTATTATGTAAATAATGTTTTTTTTAAAAAAAAATTCTGCCTTAGTGGTCCGCGAAATATTTCTCCTATCCGCAGGTGAAACCAGGTTGAAAACCACTGGTATAAACGTTGCTGTGCGTAACGCAAGCCTTTGCTGCAATGGTACGCACGTAAAATATTTGCAACCATACTGTTCACATCTTGAGCTAGATCTGCCACAAAGGGAGAGTATTTGACGAGGGATTTGTCGGATCTACAACACGATCTTGAAGGCAGGTAAATTTCGCAATTATCCGTGCGACCCTCTTCACAGCCAGACGTTTGTAATTTAAATGACGTGTTGCCCCCCACCCTCGCCACCCCCACCCCCTACACCTCGTTCTCTCTAAATTTCTTTACCAGCTCTCTGTATATCCCACTACTTGAACATGTTCTTTGTAAGATTTCTCTTTCTTTGATGTATATTAATTTTCTTTGCTTTCTTTCATAGACTCTGACTTTGGAGAATTATTTCTTATTTCTGCTGTTGTTTTTTTAAATTTCCTACCATCTGAAGTTAAAGTTTGATGATTTTTCGGCTATGTTACCTTTGTTTAGTTTCATTTCCCCGTGTACATAACATGACTGATTATTTTGTGATTCATTTTTATTTTGATGTGGTTTATTGATCAGTTAAGTGATTGCTATTATAGAGAAACTGGGAGATTATTAATATGTGAGTGATTAATAACTAATGAATTAACTGATTAATGATTAGTGTTTACTTTTAAGGGTTACATGATATTTTACTGATTGTTGGCTAAGCGACGCCTCCATCGATACATAAATGACTGATTGAACGATAGATTAACACCTGAGTAGGCAATGATTATATTATTGTATTTTGTTAAGATTAAATACCACTGTTTGAGGAATATTTCCATTTATTGGATCATTCATAAGACAAAGTGTACTATGAACCCTATTTTTCAAAGTCTACCAGTATACATTACAACTGACAAGAGTTTGGACAAAATTTCACTTTTGCTCGCAGCAATGTCATATCAAAGGGGTTTCTGCATTGAACGTTTTCCAACTGTAAACAGATTTCGTTTTACATACAAGAAACACCGTTTTATTTCAATTAAAGAGAAATTAACCCATTTGAGCAACGGAGCCGAAGAGATTTAACTCGTGACGGACCGAAAGCCGGTTAGTCGCCCCTGACTACTCTTTTCACTCTCTGACTTGCATTATGTCCCTTGTAACTTCCAGCCCATTTCCCCAAATCATTATATTTTCTAAACCCATGCACCTTGCACTCTCCCTCCCGTACCTCTCCTCCCGAGATCTCAATAAATAATCTATTAATTCTTCTACCTTCCCTTATCTCTTCCCATCATCGAGCTGTCTAGAACACTGAAAGAACCAAGCGGCTGATAAAGTAGTTTTCTGAAGTTTCCAGACAGCAGGATTTTTCTATAGACATAACTACTTTCTTATTTGCGAAAAGGGTGGACACCCGAAAGAAGTACGAACAGCCAGGAACACCGCTGCTTGGAGTTGTAAATCGATACTGTGCAAAGTCGTCAACAGACGCGACAACATCGTCACAAATGTGCCCAGAAATGTGCGAACTCTTTCTGCAGACCCGAAGCACGAAGTCTCAACAGCAGTTTAAATTTGCCCTCGTTCAGAACTAAGAGAAAGACCAGGACTTCCAAGGTGTCTTGACTAGGTCGTTACAGCGAGAAATACTCCAACACCTTCTTTCATACCACCACCACCGCGGCTTCCCCCTTTACCTCATAGATAAACATAGTTAATGATGTTTATATATTCACTATTTATATTAAATGCACGCTATGATTATTGAATATGGTAGTGGTGAAACTTAACAACAACAACAAGAAATAATATGTACGCACGTTTTATTTAAAAATAGCGTAATAGTGAAGATGAAGAAAAAAGAAACAATATTCCTTTAAATCATCTCTTTTCAATTTACATGCATGCGTGCATGTGTGTGTGTGTGTGTGTGTGTGTGTGTGTGTGTGTGTGTGTGTGTGTGTGTGTGTGTGTGTGAATTAAAAAGTACTGTTTTTTTTTTTAATTTGAACTTAGAGATTTTGGTATTAAACCAAACCTAATTACAAACTGCTATGACATTCGCATACTCATGTCAGAAATTCACTTACAGATTTAAATTTATTTTTAAGTTCCTTCGTAGCAAATTACTTTTGAAATGGAATCAGAGCAGTGTGTCCAGTCTGCTAACTGTTCGCTGTGTAGTAAGTAATAATACTGTAACATACTTTTTTAATAGAAGGTAGATCGCTGTGTTGTAAGTAATAATACTGTAGTAAGTAATAATACTGTAGCATACTTTTTTAATAGAAGTAGATCGCGCAGCAGATCCGCTTCCTCAAATCCAAACCCATCTCTTTATTGCAAACATATCAAGTGCCACTTCTAAACCTCAGAATTGTTTTTAAACTTTCATCTCATTGTAGTGTCCGGCTATCGGTTTCAAAGTTTAACTGATTTAAACAAATTCCCGATGTTTTTCCCCAACTTGATGTTCAACAGGCAGGCAAGCAATAAGAAATCAAACATCAATTTAAAGAAAAAAAAAGACGAGCGAGCGAGGGAAAGATTTAAAGATTCGACGTTTGCTTGGTTTGTTACTGTTTACTGTTCAAGAGTTCTCTTTATACGCATTATAAGTAAATAACCAGTTTTCTTTTTCACACTTCAACTGACTCACCGGCAAACGACAAATAATATATTGCCGTTATAAATATATTAACTACGAAATCGTGTTCTTAGGGAAATGCTTTTTTTTTTTTTTACTGTTATGTCTACTCTCTTTTATTTCATATATATCACCTCCCTAATCTCATGTTTCGGTAACACACTTTCTTTCTTTCTTTTATTGGACTAATTTTAGTAGTTTTAAGGTTATTTATATCTTTAATTTAAACAAAGAAAGCAGCTGTAAATTCGTAAAAGTACTTTACATGCGTGTACGTTTGGCAAAATAAAATTTCGTTCCATGTCGTTCAGTCTTTTCAAAACATAAGATGACACCATACTTAATTATATATATCATTTCTCCCGCCCTCAAGTCACAAATCCTAACGATTAGAAAGTCAAATGTATCGGTTAAGACCTACAGATTATCAGCTCAAAGTGTCATACCCACTGTTTCCTGTTCTCTCAAAACCGCCTTACATTCTCCTCCCCCACCCAATCCTCTCCTCAGCTAATTAATAACTAAAGGTTGGGGGATCTCCTTTGGAAACAAAATGCGTTGCCTGAGGCGATGGTATCATGGCTAGACTTAATTATATTTTATTCAAAAACGTCATTATGAAGAGAAGGTATTCTATTTTTAAATAAAACACATATTGAAATAGTGACATCCAAGCAGGCTTGCCTTGGCCTAGACTGGTAGACTGGTAGATAATGCGCGCGGAACGTGTCAGAAGACAAGAAATTTCCCGACACCAGATTTATTCGATGGACCGTCTGTGAATAATGGACAGTGGTCTATTTTTCTTTCCACAAAGTTTGGACTCCGCTCTTTACGCTTCAGAATGAGTAGCTTGTACAGCCTCCTCCTGGTCGTTATCTGGGTGAAGAATCGTAATTGGTGGGGTGGTCGTGGTGGTGAGGTTAGAGAACGGGGGGAGGGGAGTACAATTTTGTTATCTCAGGTTCACACGAACAACGTTGGTACAATACTGTCGCGAAACGCTCTGAAAATTATAGTCTTCTGACCATTGAGCTTGGAATCAATGACAAGGGTTGAAAAGGAATTTGACCTCAATGGACCTTGTAAAGGAGCGCATTAAAGATTCAAATTCATTTTCATTATTTTCGGTTGTGTTTGGAGTGGGGGTCGTGAGTGTGTGTACAGGCTTTTTGCATGTGTCGCAAAGTTTTATTTGTGTCCTGTTATGTTCTCGTAAGGTTAGCCGACCAACTGCGATTTTTTTTTTTGTCACAAAGGGAGGTCAGCTTGGAGTCCGATGTTAACAGCAATAGTTGTTCGCCCCTCGTCAAACTGGAAAATTGGCAAGAAATCAGGGGCAGGCGGTAAAGCGCTTGTCTAGGGCGACTAGGCCCTCGATCAAAATTAATTTGCTCATGAGGCCTGGTTAGATTCTAATTCGGGTTAGCATTTTTAGAGTGATCATTAACCGGTAGCCTATTTCATGGCAGATAATCTAAGATTCAATTCCGCTAAAGTGCGGTTCCTTCAAAGTAGAACGGTAAAACTACGTCGACCAAATTCTATGCGAAATGGCACACAGTAAGTTTCAACAACTACCTACACACATTCACTCTCATACATGTACCGTAAAGACTGAATGAACCCCTCCCTCACTTCTTAACACGAACAACAAGAGAAAGATATCCCCATTGGCGTTTGCAGCGGTACACAAATCGCTGGAGACAGAAACTTAATTAAGAAGTAAGACAACCAAATTATTTTTTATAAGTTATCGAGTAAAGAATATATAAATTAAAACGTGTAAGTTGTGTGTGTGTGTGAAAGTAAAGTGATGCAACGGTGGAAAAACAGCCTTCTTAACTGAATGGTAAATCCCTACCTCTCAACTTGTATATGTTATTAAAATGGACATTTTGCCTGTATTTTAAAGATGTCATTTTGTTATCAATCAATGTTAAATGTTTAGCTGGAAATTGTGTCAATACCTGTATGAAGTCATTTTTTCTTATCAGTGTTAAACGTTTAGTTCTCACTTATTAATACACCACATGGGCGCACTACTTTTTTCTCCATATGTTAATAAAAGAATTGTCACAGTAGAAAAACTTTAAAGTTTCGGGATACTTAGTACCTAAGCCAGCGTTGGAATATTTGTAATAATTATTACTACAAAGGGAATTACTGCAGCATATTTTTTTCGTGTGGTTCTCAGTTCATGAGAGGCAATCACAAAACGCATACACGGTGTGAAAAGGTATAAAATATTCCTGTCATGTCTTATATATATTCGGACATATGGGAAAACCAAAACAAAAAAGGTGAAATCTTGACTTCACCATTCGCCTAATTTTTTCTTTAATGTTCAGCACTAATCATCTCCCCCTTTTTCTGTCAACTTCTATTCTCTAACTGTCTAACACTATTTTAAAAGTATTATTAGAGTTTTAAGTCTAATGACTATGACTTTCATCATTCATACTTTACAGAACAAGGTGAGTGTTAAAAAAAAAAAGACGCAAATAAAATATGGCGAATTATATTTTTTCGCTTTTCATTGAGTCCAGTCTCAATAATATTCAGTTCTTGCGCTTCCCTATCTTCTCCTCAAACCAGGAAACCGGGCACATAGCTAGCCGCTCCTATCACAGTAATTATTGTTATGAATGCTCTGGGCCTTCCAACCGTTCAAACCTGACAATAGACAACCATTTGCCTAGAATTTAGGGGGAGTTCCGGTGACATCCCAGGAAACTATAGCAACTGTACATGCAAGCTGTTCGAAATGACACTGCGCCTTGAAGATACCGTTATTGAGTTTATTGAGTTTATTGAGTTTATTGAGTTTATTGAGTTTATTGCACTTTCAGACGTCTACGGAGGAGCTGTTACATGGCAAGTTAATTGCTGAAGATAGAGAGATAGATAGATATACAGACAGGCTAACAGACAGACTAAAAGAAAGAAAGAAAGGCTGAAAGAAAGAAAGAAAAAAAAGGAAAAGGGAGGAAAGAAAGAAAGGCTGAAAGAAAGAAAGAAAGAAAGAAAGAAAGAAAGAAAGAAAGAAAGAAAGAAAGAAAGAAAGAAAGAAAGAAAGAAGAAAATGTAACGCCAACGCCAACTAGTTAATGGTTACGATTACTGTTAATTAATCACACATAACTAATTACATGTGATGCGAATTTTAATTTATGTTATTAATAATTCTCCAGAAGACACCACTCGTCTGTCTCACTTGGCGGATATGAAGGAGCTATAAAAGTTTTCTCTATTCCACAACATTAAAGACAAACATTTCCCGTCACACAATATTTCCATAGATAGAAAGCTTTTTTCTAAAGGAGAAGACAAATCTGTCTTTTAATCTATGTTTAGCGAGCCTCCATCCACCCACTCTCTTCCCCAACACAAGGTTATCAATATGTGTAAGAGAAGGTCAATAAATTTAAGAATACATTTATTAAATCAAGAATCAAATATATATAGAACAAATACAATGAAAAAGATTACTTGACATCAATATTTCCATGGAACCACATTCTAATAATTTTAATACCTATACAGTCTTATATCCTAAAACACAGTTCAACAGATTAGTGTCAATACAAATCACATGATAGTTCTTATCAGAGAACAGAAATGGGATTATTAGGGATAAGCAATAATAGTTTTTATGCAACTTTGTTTAAGTGAGACCACAATAGTCTTTTCAGGCAAATTTATAACAAAGCCACAAATTTATTGTTCACGTTATTAATGTCAATTTCAAATGTTTCCCTTCTCACATTGTAGAGCATTGATTAGCTGCTATTCTCCCAAGGCTAACCTGGGCACACCTTTACCGTATTAACTTCCTCAATTTGAACAACAATTGTTGAAGTTTCCAGTAACTTCCTTGTACCAGAAATTCCTTGATATAGTCAGCATACTTTGCCAACATACATCAATGGAGTGCAGTATATTCCTTACACTTACACACTGCAGTAGACACTTCTTGCATCTACCACGATTGTAGCAGTTTATAATCAGTAATAAGGAGATTCAGGTAAAGCAAGGAAAGACCACTGAAAAATATAATCAGAAAACAAATGCTAAGTTTCCAGTTTATTCATTCTTAACTCCATTATTTCTTATATTCAAGTATCAACTTACCATTTCCTGCAACAGTATTTATTAGCCCAAAACACGCACACAGCATAATAAATACAACATATCAATTTTAAGAGGGCATTCACTAGAAACAATGTTAAGTGTTTAGCTTACTATATACCAGCTGCCTAGTTGAAAACTTTGTTGAAATAATATTCTACTCACATAATACATCTCTATGGTAAAACACAAGTATAACATATCCTAGAAAAATGCATGAAACATTTCTAAGTCCATTCTCTCTCAATCAGTAAGGTAACTCACCATTAAGCTAACGACCACCTTTCATGACCGTTCTTCTTGCCACTCAAACTTCGAGTGATTAGACAATAGAATTCTCTATAGCATGTAAACTTTTGATCTTAGCCCATTGGCTGGTCTCGTTCTCATAAATCTTAACCATTGGATAATAGAAACTACTCATCTAGTTGGAACTGGTTTGGATAGAATCATCTATTTCTAGCATATTCTCAACTCGAGTTGTTCAATTTAACTCTGACACTTACAAAAATACCAAGGACGGATCACTTTGACAATTTAACAGTTTATATAACAAATAAGTTGTGAAATTTACTCCCCCAAAGAAAGAAACAAACAAATAAAAATTTTATCAAACCATTTATATTAGCATTAAAGCATTTTATCTCGATATATATATAAAACCCTGCAAACCAGTCGAACACTGAAAACTGCAATTACCACCTATTTCTACATCATTGGTCAATTCCCTGCGAGATATTGTCTACGACTGTGAGCAATAGAACTTTATTTCCAAGGGGATACCACCCGTAAGTTTTCTTACTATGCGAGATGTTGTCTACGACTGAGCAATAGAACTTTATTACCAAGGGGATACCACTCGTAAGTGTTCTTACTATGCGAGATGTTGTTTATCACTCTATGACTGTGAGCAATAGAACTTTATTACCAAGGGGATACCACTCGTTAAGTTTTCTCACTGTGCGCTTGACTCTGACCACTTCAGTGGCTGTAAAGACAGTAACGGAACAAGCGTTGTCAGTTATGATCCAAAGAAATGGAATTCAGAACTATTTAAAAGTTGACAGCGATTTATCCGAAGGAGTCTTTAGTTTTAAATTAATTTGTACCTATCACTTTTGTAAGGTGTGTCACAGGGAATTCATTCATTCTTTAAGTTACAAGTCATTAATTAAAGCAATTGCGTTCTTTGATAACTTCAAAGGTGATATTTGCTACTAATGGCGTGGTCAGGAGATGCTTATCTCTCTTCTCCCCCCCCCCCCCCCCCCCCCCCGGTGAGTCAGAAAACTTTACCTGTCAAATCAGTCAGTCGCGCATATTGAGGTTTTGACTGTCTCCTTTCACGTACAGTGACGTCAAGATTTCAGTTAAGAGTATTGGGAGAAGAATACTCTTTTTATCTGCCAGCCTGGTAGTGCTGTAAGGTTAAATCTGCTACACAAAATCAACTCCCACATTATTTACATATGTATTAAATCGATAACATAAGCCAACATCATCACCACCACACACTGCTCCCACCCCAATGCTCTTTTCGACTTTTGTGTCTTCACTATACGATATATTCCCTTAATTACGTCATCAACATTTTTTGTCCTAGCGGACTATTTAGACCTCCAAATGAACTATCGTAATAAATTTGATCCTAGGCAGAAAAAAGAAAGATTGCCCTTTTGACTCGATCGCTACAGTTATCCGGGACGTGTGTAGTATCTTTCGCAAAAAGCGAAGTCTACAAATCCCAGATACAGATTTAAAGAACCACTCGACGTTCAAGATAAAGAACTCGCCATCCGTTTGTTAGTTTAACACGGTGCGTGCGATAACGCAGTGAAAGGTAATCTGTTAAAGGACAGGGATCACGATCTCCTGATTTTTATCGGAGAGGAGGGAGAGTTGGGGAGGGAGAAAGAGGAAAAAGGGGAGAGTATCGGCTTTGTAGCAAGTCTCTCCCAGTGTTTATTTTCGTTAAAAAGACTGGCAGATTAACCTTGGAGAGGGATCTGTAGCAGTCATAACGAAGGATTGACACCCACAATCACCCTACCCCATCCCTCCTTACCCACTCACTATACCACACACACACATATATACATACACACACGTATACAGAGATATATAGATGCATTACCGAACGCTGGAAGCAGTTGCCCAAGTTCTAAGATGAAAATGTCAACAGCGTTGTTTGTTCTAGGTTTACAGTCGAATGCTTTGTGCTTCTTTTAAGCGCACGCACGCACGGACACATACATACATATATAGTCACTTCAGGACTAAGCTCACATCTTGACGAATGGGATCTTGAAGTAGCTGGAGAGATTTTGAAGAGGCCGTACCAATGACGCCAATTCTTTTGTGCAAACATTTCAAACAATCAGGAACCTTCTTTCAATCCTTTGGCTTACTTTTAACGTAATTTGCGCCCGCAAACAATGTAGTGTGCATGCTTATTTTATATCAGATAGAAGTAATTACATTACACGGACTCACATGTACCTGTCTGTTTATGTGGGTTAATTTCACGTGACGCCGTTTGCCCTAAATGCATGCATGCAGCTGTCCGTTTTTTCTTGCTAACCTGCCCACTGGCATCAACATTGTTTGGTTGACCTAGTGTCAGTACTTTATAAATTAGAAACTATTTTAACAAATATTATGTGGGTTTTTTTTTTTGGTTATCCACCACACCCATCCCAATCCCAATCTCAAGTAGCTCTTTATAATATATGTATAAAACATCTCTTAAAAAATAAATATAGGTATAAAAACATCTTTAAAAAAAATTAAAGTAAATAATATAAAAAAAATATGAGGAATGGGAATTCCTAATAAAAGATGCAAAGTATCACAACACATGAATAAAAGTATTAATAACAATCATAAGTAACTTATTAATGAACACTCTGTTTCCGTGATGGCTTCTTAGAACTTTGCAATACCGGTCGAATCAGGTGGAGTGAAGTTCGGTAAACCCACCCCCTCATCGCTTGGGCGTCTGTGTGTCAATGGGAATCCCTACCCCCCACCCAAACAGGATCGTTTCAATCACCACACTCACAAATCCCCTTAATGCAGCGGAAACATGAGGCTTATTGGATTTAGAAATAAAAGTAGCCTTATGTATGACTATGCTCGACTAGAGGGGAATCGAATTAAGAGTACCCTTTTAATCAACAGGAATAATTACATACATCCCTTAATAAAGTACCTTTTTAATAGCAAATACAGGAATAATTACATGTATCCCTTAATACACCAATAAAGTACTATTATTAATAGCAAATACAGGAATAATTACATGTATCCCTTAATACACTAATAAACTACCATTATTAATAACAAGTACAGGAATAATTACATGCATCCCTTAATATACACTAATAAAGTACCATTATTAATAGCAAATACAGGAATATTACATGTATCCATTAATACACCAATAAAGTACCATTATTAATAGCAAATACAGAAATAATTACATGTATCCATTAATACACCAATAAAGTACTATTATTAATAGCAAATACAGAAATAATTACATGTATCCTTTAATACACTAATTAACTACCATTATTAATAACAAGTACAGGAATAATTACATGCATCCCTTAATACGCTAATAAAGTACCAGTCATGCCTCGTGCTGTGTGGGTGGGAGTTTAATTAACTCTTGGATTACAAAGCGTATAACCTCTTCTTATTTCCATTCATTATAATCTGTAGGTTAAAAACGGTTTTAAGAGTTGAATCCTTTCTAGCTTCCCCACCCCCACCCCCGCAATATTTACACACCAAACTCAAGACATTTTTCAGCTGTTTCCATTTAGACAGACAGTATCACCTTGGCCAGTTATTAATAATGCCAAGGTAAAATCGTAATGGATTAACTCTGCTGTATGAAGGTGAGAAAATCTATTTCACTACGCATTGCAGGAATTGCAAATTAAACATTATTTCATTCTTAGTAATTTAAGTTACTGAAACTCTTTGGTTCCAGCAATTATTAGATCAGTGCTTATAACTTGTTTCATTCCGTGATTAAACATAATCAACCAATTGTCTAATTGATAATTGTAAACGAACACAATGATTATCTTTTACAAATTCATGTTTTTAAAAAAAAAAAAAAATAATAGCATTGCTCATTATTTTTTATTTTAAATCACTGTAGCAGCAAGGGCTCATTAGCGTGTTGCAGCCGTCTTTGATCGTTTTGATTTATTTACCCATCCGGCCTAGCATTTTGCTGATGGAGTTCTTCTCAATGACCACTTCCAAACGTTCGCTGATTTCGCATTCGGGCGCTAAGGCCGAGAGAGTGTTGAAAATGAAGGAGGTTGATAATCACTGATTAGTATCTTTCGTGGCGGTTTCTCGACCAAACTGATGGCGTCGTATGCTTTGAAAGAGCGCCTGTTTACACGGACCGTTCAAAAGGTAGGTAACTGCGGTAAGCGCCGCACGAAACTATGTACTACTCTGATCTGGAGTGCTCGTACTTTTGAACCGCTTGAAATCGTCTTCCGCCACCATCTTGCTTTTGTCAGTAATCTCCAGCGACTGATTTCTTACTATTTAACATTCGTTTATAATTTCCAGGATTCTGCAAATTGAAAGCGAATCAGAGGAGAGAGAGGAAAAGAGAAATAAAAAGAAAGAATGTAGATATGTTACAGTGATTTGCTCTTTCTTTTTTCTTCTTGACACTGTCTTTAACTCAAGAAAGCTTCCTGTTGCTGAGACCTCAAGAGGCTTTGCACAAGTGCGCGCTTTTAAAGTGAATTATCTTATTATCTGACAGTAATTCATTCCACTCTCTTCACCCCCAACTCCCCTATCCCCGCGCTCCAGTACAGCACTGGACAACGTGAGCACGCGACCAAATACCAGGACGAGAGGCATTGCGCGTGGCCATGGTATTAAGAGAACAGCCCCAGCACCCCCTCAAGACTACAAGGGAATTTTCAGTTACAGAAACTTTCTCTCCAAACAGGCAAAGGTTTTGGGCGTTAGTTAACATTGAGAGTGAGTGTTTATATTTCTAAGTATTTCGTGTTTGTGTTGCTAAGACAACTGCTAGGATCTGGTTTAATCTGATTTAAACAATCGCAAGTTACCTGCCCCTTAAGTATGGTACGTGACCAAATGACAAACTGGCTTTATAATGGAACTATAATCTTGCAAAATATGGATCTCGTCAGTTTTAAGGTATTTCACTAAATCAACCACTAATTCTAAATTATTTCAGCGTTAAGAAATTTTTTTCGAGATTATAAAGGGGTGAGGTGTGGGACAAAGTAATCATTCATAATAGTCAAATATTTTTCAGTACAGATTTATTTTAAACGCGTAATATTGAATTATTTAATTCGGCAATATGCAGAGCGAACAAGTTTTAATTTTATAACAAATCTACTCTGACTTAGTTTTCAACATTCTAGACAACATTTTAAATTCAAAAGAAACAAATACTGACTAATCCTCTACTCCACAGCAATCACGACCACACGTAAACGTTTACGATTGGGAAATAAATCTTGCTTTGGAAGCATTAAATAGGTACTCCATTTCCTGTTTAATGGAAGCGCTTCCGGCCAGAGGCTAATATTGTGTTAGGGGTAATATATATATAATTAATATTTTTTTAAAGCAAAAAAATGGAGAGGGGCATTGACCGAATGTCACTACTTGTTTCGGTTTAGTTCTATCTTTTGCAGCTGTGGTAGACATAAAACGCAACAATGGAGGCTGGACTCAAGTTTATCCACATACTCGATTTCCAGTCCGACGGCTGTAGCAACTTAGGTCCTGGAGAGCCTGGTTTTTCCTATTCAGTATCCTCCTTGGCCTTTTCAAAGTTTAGAGTTCTTGAATGAGAAAGAAAGTGTTTTACTGGGTTGTCATGCATTTATTTGTTTTGTTTTTATATGCTGAGTTTTATCTTTTTTTGGAGTGACGAGTTACTTTTTGTATGCTGAGGTTTATCTTTTTTTTGGAGTGATGATCTATTTTTTGATAATTGGTGAGAGAGCGGATGATTTCTTTGATGAATTGGAAAAAGATTTTCCATCAATTAAAATTAGGAACTAAAATAACCTAATTATATTAAAAATAATGTTCATACATTGATATACATATATATAAACTAATATTTTCCAGGTACCGTGACTGCGTAACTGTATGCTTACTAAATATATGGATATGTGACTAGTGGCTGTGAGCTTTAGCAGAATGCATGCGTATGGTGACTGCATGATACAGTTGAATGCATGAATATTTGACTGGAGACTTCTGTATTTGCATGCAATCGTGACTGGTAATTTTGCCCGGCTTAGTGGAATGCATGGCTCTTTGACTAGAGACCTCTCTATTTGCATGCAAGCGTGACTGGTAATTTCGCCCGGCTTAGCGGAATGCATGCGTTGGTGACTGCTTAACCCGCATAAACGGGCATGTAACTGAGAGATTTTGTCTTAGCAAATTATATTTGACCCAGGGTCATGTATCTGACCTGAAACTTAAATACTGACCAGTATCAGCGAATTATATCTACAGGAGATATGCGACTGGTGATTGTTCATCATGGCGAAATGTTCGGGTACGCAAGTGGTGATTGTTCATCATGGCGAACTGTTCGGGTACGCAAGTGGTGATCGTTCATCATGGCGAAATGTTCGGGTACGCAAGTGGTGATTGTTCATCATGGCGAAATGTTCGGGTACGCAAGTTGTGATTGTTCATCATGGCGAAATGTTCGGGTACGCAAGTGGTGATTGTTCATCATGGCGAAATGCTCGGGTACGCAAGTGGTGATTGCGATAATTACCAGATACTGCAGTGGCTGTTTGGGCACTGTGAGCTTTCAAGAGAAAACTTCCGGTGGCCATCTTACAAGGTGATGAGCCTAAAAAATTGAAGATCTGTGATGTTCTGACATGAAGTTTCGCACATCCTGGTAATTTATATAACCCTCCTCCTCCCCCCCCCCCGCCTCATTGTCACAATACTTAAGACCGACGTTCCTGCGTATAACAGTACATAACTCGACACCCATATCAGTTTTCAGAAAAGCAATCGATGTGTTGCTCGTCATCATATTTGCTGACATTTATACAAACACATACATTAAAAAAAATTAGTTTTATTTATTTTATCGCATTCAGGAGGGAGATAATTTTTCGACTGAAAGAAATCGGTTTCTGGTCCGATTCAATTCAGGTAGATGGTCACGAAGGTCCTAACATTGCTTGCATTCCCGTTTACACCGAGGAGAGGGAAGCAGGGTACATTCATAACAGCACACGCGAGGCGCAGACAGGAGAGAAAGTTGTTTGTTCATCTTATCATCTCCCCTTTGACCTTCGCTCGCGGGAACAGAAGTGGCCGAGATGCGATTTGCCTGGAGATGAATGAATGCGACCGAAAAGAGACGAACCTGAGTTTGGCTGCTTGATTCTCTACAACTAGGAAGGCCGAGAAGGGGGTGGGGATGGGGCTGCTTGCTGGGAAAGGTGAGACGGAGATGGGTGTTGATAGAGTAATCAGATAAAACCGGGTTGATGATCACACTCACTTTAAACGAGATCCGGCCGGCAGTGATGGGGATGACTTTAGTCTCGTAACGATCGTGTCGGGCATAAATTATCACGGCATAAAGTTTAATAATGAGACGTTTTCAGTCAGAACACATAGGTGTCTAGGTGTCATTGCAAAACCGATTTCTTGTGCACACACCTGTTTTGAATTTAAATGGTTGTGAAACAATGGCTTAACGTAGATTTGGGTTTAAAACTGCTCCTCCTCCTCTCTATCTATCTATCTATCTATCTATCTATCTATCTATCTATCTATCTATCTATCTATCTATCTATCTGTCTAGATTTATATGTGAGTATATATATTTTTCTATTTTGTTTATTTTAGTCCTAGATTTTAATTGAAAAGATTCAACAAAATCAGTGAAGCAAATGAGAAGGTTGCAGATAGAATCGGAAGGTTGACTATAAATGACAGTGTTTTGATTGCAATCAGTCAGTTGCGCATGACACGTTTTCCTTGTGGCAAGACACGTGAACTTGGAGAACTTTCCTCGTGTGGCACAGTGCGTACCCGACCAGACACAAGCAAAAGTTAAAATATTATTTCCTTTCCTTATCAAACTTTCCTTAAATATTTTTTTGTTTGAAAGAAGGATAAACAAATCATCCCCCCCCCCCACACACACACACACCGCACACTTTTCCGTTTACTGCATTAAGAAGTTCAGTATCTCGTATATTGTCGACAGCACGAGTCAAAGACAGCGACAAAGTGCGGACGGCAAGCACGACACAACAAATACTGATATAATGCTCGTAAATCGTTTGTTTTCGTAAATCGCTTCTTAGCGAAACTAAAATTTGATATGATTTGCTGTTTCATAAACACAATTCATCCATATCTTGAATTATGGCATGGTTGTGAAAAACATTGGCCAAACAAGCAGGCTAGCACACGCCTTTATGGCTTTCTTATGTGTATGAAGTTTACAGGTAGTGACAATAAAATAGTTTCCTGACATTATATTAACCCTATCTGGATGGTAAAATATATTCCAATGCTTTTATATTAGCCTTAAAGCTTTTTTTCACGGACGATATGAAAATCTATTCATGTTGTGCAAACCTTTCCCGATGATAAAATATTTATTTCTATTTCATTAACCCTTTCTAGAGGATAATTTCTGGACAGTCAAATTTTCCGTACCTATATATGAACCCTTTCTTAAATGCACTGTTCACGATTAAACATTCCATTCCTATTAACCCTTCCTGGACGGTGAAACATTCACTTACTGTTGTATTAACCTTTACTTTGGGACGGTAAAAGTCCCAATTCCTAATATATTATTAACCCTTTACGGACGGTAAAAGTCCTAATTCTTATTATATTATTAACCCTTTACGGACGGTAAAAGTCCCAATTCCTATTATATTATTAACCCTTTACGGACGGTAAAAGTCCCAATTCCTATTATATTATTATTAATCCTCTTTGGATTGAACGCGGAATTTATAGGCGACCTATCGTGAAGTGCAGATACAGAAAGTTAAGATAAAATTGTAACGGTCTTTCTCTTTTTTTTTTTCGTTACGCTTTCATTTGATTCATATTTGCCCGTTTCTGTCAGTCTTCATCGATATGTCTGTTTTATTTTTCTCTGTGATTTGCATGCCTCTGCCTGTTTCTGTCTCTTACCGTTTATCGGCATCTCTCATTCTGTGTCTGACTTTGCTTCTGTATGAGTAGTTCTGTCTTTTTAATCTTACTCCCCCTTCCATCTCAGTGTGTATATGTCTCTTTAACTGCTTCCGTCCCCTCCCCCTTCCCTTTTTCCTTTTGTTGACTTTTATTTCATTAAGCGGGCAAATGATTCTTTAGTGATATATCAGACAGTTTATCTACCGTATCTCATCTCCATTTCCCCTACCCCCACACACTTTGATTGCAAGACATCATCCAGCCCTGTACCACTTATAATTGTCTTGTTTCTTCCTTTCCATAGCATACGAGGTCTTGGTGCTGTTCCATTTCGACTTCACCATTGCCTCTGCCAGAAATTGTGAACTGCCTATTAGTACAAATAATAATATATTACTATACATTTTTATTTTTTTTCTGTGAATACAAATATACATAAGTGATTTCTATTGTATTATATAACTGACATTAATTAGCAAGTACAAACTAATACTTCTTACAGTTAGTTTTGCTATCAGTATTACGATAGGTGTGAAATACATAAACTGAAATCAATATCATAATGTTCCCACTTAAATTTGCTCTATCTAAAAGCTTTATTTTGACATTTGCAAAATATGTCTTTTAAATGTAAAAGCAATAGTTAATACATGCAGTTTTGTAATCTCATAAAATCATACACCATCCATTTTAAACCTCACGTTGATGAATTATTTATTCAAATGTTGAAATGCAAATTAGTGGAGATTTATGCTTTCACCTGAACGATTATAAAACTTACAGTGCTTCTACTAGTACCTTGTTTAATTATAATCACTGATATAATCAAACCTTTAACTCTTTTAAATATGAACTCATAAAACTTTCAACTTGCTACGAAAGTACGATTATAAAGTATTCTAACGAGCAGTCAAAAGCGTTTTACATGTAATAAAGTACAACAGAACTTACCAGTCCATTCAGGGTCCATCGCATTTGCATAGCCGTGAGAATTGAAATGATTGATTGTGGGACACTCGCGGAGTTATCCTCGCATGCAGAAAGTCGAGCCCATCTCTGGTGAATGGGACTTTTTCGTCGATCGCTTCTCAACCACACCCTCCCCAACTTATAGGGGTCAAAATTATTGCCGTCATTACTGAAATTGCTTAACCTCACTGCCACGAAACTCATTGTACAATCATGTATCCGTGTAATAATTTTCACCGAGAGTGTCTTACCACCCATCTACCCCCCACCCCCTCATCCCTGCTTGCGTAGTGGGCCGACTCAATTCCGGAACATACTCGCAGAACAAAACTGGATTTTGTTGCTAAGCAAATGCTCCGTTAGCGACGCGTCGGTCCATTATCAGTGCGGGGAGGGGAATCCTGATACGCTGAGCGAATACAGCTCCAGCTAATATGCACAGAAAAGCCTGTCCTACGTGTGTACACACAGAGCTATCGCGCAAAGAGATACGTGAGCGCGACCTGTCCACTGCTTGGGGTCAAACAAAAGCGCACGGGCCAATTTACGACTGCGTACTAAGCGTGTCCTTGCGCTAGGCGAGTCTCGGATACAAAGTAATCACATTTACTGATCTTAAACAATGCGATTCAGACTCGGCCAGATGTTTCCTTCCCGAGGGTCATTATACCATAGGCGCAGTTACTGGCTATCTAGTGAGAACATTTTCCAGGGGCGTGGTTTCTCGCGCTGGGAGAATCTAGTTTATGTCTACATTCTACAACTATCTTACGGCCACTAAAAAAAAAATACTGAATTATTAAAAAAGATGCTCCAATGTACTTTAATTTAAAATGCTATTGGTTTTTAAACTGCACATGTCATTGATAAATTTTCAGTTCTATAATGATCACTATAATGGCTTACCTACCAAATGGCCTACAAAATGGTCCTGTTAACACATACCATTGTATCTGATGTGAATTATCCAGGACAAACTACATTGTGATATTTTAAAACAATGGCTAAGACAGCAGAAATAAGTAAGTGTATATAGAGTCAGAGTAGATAACTCGTGTTTGACTAATCAACAACACAAACAGATGGTCACAATTACCTATCTACAAGTTTCCCGACCTTACTTAATATATATATATATATGTCAAGATCGGCGAAGTTGATGAATCCTCAAGGACGTTGTGGTCAACTGCCGGCTTAGTGAATTTGTTACTGAGAAAGTAGATATTTGTTTTGAGCCGCTTTTTAGAAGTTAGTCGTTTTTAGAATCTCACACAAACATGGATACTTTGAAAGTAAGATTGGATCACCAAAAAGATATGTTAAGGAGATAATAGGGCTGGGTTAGACGTGCCGCATTTTCTTTATATTTCCAACTTTGGTATGCTTAGGCATATGATTTGCAGCAGACGACATTGTCGCTAGATACCGTATCAGTAGTATTCGGAGTTTTTAACCGTCTTTCTTTATAAACCAAGTTATACTCTGGTACAGAGGTTGCCAGCGGTAGGATACAAATCAGCACACATAAAAGCTGTGTGTGGAGGATTTTTCAGCCGCAAGGCAGACACCCCACTATCTTTTGAGGTCTGTCTCCAATGACATTCGGCAGTCACATCGTTTGATTGGAAAATGTTTAAAACAAGATTGATTTAATGATATTTATAAATTGTCTCCAAGTTGTATATGCACATCCAGGCACTACACAGTACGTTCATACGCTTCTATTTATAGCTTCTAACTTAAAATAAAAACAATATTAAATGCGAGTGATACGTTGTAAGATTAGTGTGAGCAACGAAAGCCGGAATTTGACACAAAAATCTATTTTTATAACAGCAGTGGCAGTGCGCATGTTTCTTGACCTTTATGTTACAGGAAAATCGTGGATAATCACATTATGGAGTAGTGGTATTGCATACACAGATAAAAATAGATCTTGTCTGTTGTGTGCTGACAAATTAATATAAAGAAAAAGCTAAAATTATCACCACTAATAATAATAATATTACATAACAGGAAGCAGCCATAAAAAATTTACAAAATAAAAATGAATTATGCAGCATTGAAAATTTTTACATTAAAATTATCTGAGAAATTTGAGAAGGTTCAAGAAAATAATTTGAGGAAGTTATATAAAAATGCTCTCTCACAGCTTAGGAGGATATATTTTAAAATTCAAACAGTTAGCTGTTTGAGCAGAATATGTTCAGATTAAAGGAAGAAAAGTACTTTTTTTTAAATAAGTGGTAAAATAATTCAATACAAATGTCTTGTGTGGTTTAATCAATCTACATATCTTTTTTGTGATTTACAAAGAAATATTTGCCATGTAAGCACGAGAAAATTAAGTTGATTCAGATGTAATTAAATCCAGCGAATTTAAATTAAAATATAAGCAAATGCGGCAAATGAGCCCGTTGAATAACTGGTAGGTTTTTAATCGAGTGTATGCGCGTGTGTGTGTGTGTGTTGCGTCACTGTCACGTGAAAAAAAAATAGAGAAAAATATCTCTAGTTTGTGACCTTCCAGAGAGATGAGATAAGTACATGCAAATCAACAGCTCACATTTATTTACATTACGACTCTCATGGTTGTTCTAAAATGGAGGGAGAGAGGAGTTACTGGACTTTGGTAGACATCAAAGATGCCAATGCTGTTCTTCCTTCTATTGCACATACAAACTCACACATATATACATACACAAATACAGAAACACATACATAAACACACATACATACATACACAAACTCACACATACATTAACACACATACATACATACACAAATACAGAAACACTTACACACACACACACTCACACACACACACATACATACATACAGAGTTGGAGTACCAATAGTGCATAATATTGATAGGTGTTATATCACAAAGTGTTGGTTTGGTTTTTGGTTATTTCTATAGCGAGTTTTCATTTGTATGTTAATAGGGTTTACTCTCTCTCTCTCTCTTTCTTTTTGTTTCTTTTCTTTTCATAAATCCCATTGTATTTATCACTTTTTAAAATTTAGCACAATGTTTCACTTTGTTTTAAAAAAAAATACAAAGTCTCAATACGTTATTATAAATGCATACTTAGGCACGTGAATAGACACACAAACTCAAACATACAGGGTTCTGCTCATACACTTTTGAAGTAGTGTACAATAAACACCAGCTATTTTAGACGGAAGGAAAGAGAAGGGTTAAGAAGGAAGGAGAAGGGTTAGAAGAAAGAAGCAAATGCGGTACCTCTTTGCTGCAGTCTTTCATGAGAAGAACTTTCAGTTGCAGCAAGCTCTCGTTGATGCGAGCGCGTCGTCGTTTCTCTATCAACGGTTTGTTTTGCTGCAAAGGGGAGATAACCCATAGCAAATCACTTTTAATTATTCTGTCATTGATCAGAAATACCGCTAAACAAGGATACACTTAAATACTAATATAAAAAGAAAGAAAGAAAACTAATATTTAACTGATGACATAATTCTTCTTGCAGGATGCATAAAAAGAAATTTAATTGTGTGTAGTGATAGATAAGTCGTTGGACAACCTCAGTTTCACCAACACCCACCCACCCCTCCCCAAACACATGCACGCAAACACAGCAAACATGCAGAATCAAACCGTCATTAGTTTCTAAATTACGCAGGATTGGAATAAATTGCGGCTGGTAATAAAGGAGATAGTACAAAAAACTAAATTCTTGTTCAGACTACCTCTTCTAACTGCTGCACTGTCCAAGGAGCCGAGAGGGCAGCCAGTAACTGTCGTTTCTGCTAGCAGTAAATTTCATCACATTAAACACGTTTCCTCGACAAACGAACAACTTTAGCCGACCTAGCTTGCCGCCAAGTCACGCGAGGTAAAAACTTATCGTAAAGGTCACAGAGTAAACTGAATGTTACAGTCTTCAGAAGGAAACACTGACTCATGTCGTCTTTAAAATTTGAACATAAATACAAGATTTTAGAAGGTATAATCTGTCTCCATTCTTGAGATACTGGTGGGTAGATACAAAACTATGGAAGTTAAAACTGTCATTGCATCTTGAGATATTTGAGTGTAAACACGAGAATTTGGAAGTTAAAGCCATTTCATGCATCCACAGGCATTCCAGCATAAATATAAGACTTGAGCTGTAAGAACTGACCCAGGCCCATTTCTTTGCGTCATGTGGAACGGAAATTGAGAAGTAGTGAGTGACTACAAAGAAAACCATTTAACAAACTGGGCACAACAATCTTACAACTTCGAAAGATCTCTCGAGTCACGTGCTTCGATAGTCATAACAGGAATGGCCGCAACCTAGTGTGACTATACTTTAGAAATAAAATAGACCTTTTCTGTTTTGAGACAAAATTGCGCCAGTCAAATTCACAAATTGAATGTACGTAGCATAAGATTAGGCCCGTGTCGTTATATAGGTGCATTGCTCCTATCTAAACAGATATAACGGCTTCAGAGCCATATCGTTTGTGGGCATAACAGCATCTGAGTCATATGCTGGGTATGAGAGCTTCAGAGCTTAGTGTACTGTGAGCATACCAGTTTGGGTATACTAGTTTATAAGCCATCCTATTTGTGGACCTGTAGCCCCATAACCACGCAATAGTGTGATGTAGATAGCTCAGTGTGTATATAGTTTACAAGCCATACTATCTGTGGACATTGTAGCCCCCATAACCATGCTTTACTTTGAAATGGATGTACAAGTCACACTGAAACAGTGGGCCCTTAGCTTAAGTGGGACAGTCAATAATTTGAACAATAACAGATTTACAGCCATATTTAATGAATGTGATCATAGATCCACACAATCCAATCTTAATGCGGGCTAACTGACTTCAAAGCAACACCGCGAAGTGTGCGTAAAGAATTCAGTCAACCTTGACCGTACACATACATAACTCGGGCATACCATAAAGTAGGCGTGCTCATAACCAATATGTAGACATAATTGACTCAGTCATACTATATTGAGCTATAACTAACTCAACCACACCTAATGTAGACATAATAAGCTAAAAATAATGCAATATTGCTGGTGTCATTCATTCATATCCATACCGTAATAAATGCACACTCGACACGAAGCGTACCGTAGTGTAGGCACGTACTTAATTAATTCAAATATTTATTGTACGGGCAGACGTTACTCAATGACATCTTATAATGCAGACATAACTAACTGAAATATGTTATTATAATGCTAGCCTAACTAACTCAAATACTTACTATAATGCTGTCCTAACTCAAATACTTATTATAATGCTAGCCTAACTCAAATCCGCATTGTAATGCAGGCATTACTCACTGAAATCCGTATTGTAATGCAGGCATATCTAACTGAAATCCGTATTGTAATGCGGGCATAACTCACTGAAATCCGTATTGTAATGAAGGCGTAGTTGACTGAAAGCCATGCCGTAGTGAAGGCAGAATTAACTTAATCACACCTTTAAAGATGACGTCATGGACACAGAATTCGCTCTCAAAGCCCTATCATATGCCAGAATCCGATTTTGTCCGAAGGACATAAAATGAAAACAAAAATCCTTAAAGAAAAAAAAATAATATCGGAATAGTACATATTTACAAGACAGTGACAATGGCTTGACGTCATCAAGGGTTTACATTTATCTTTAAACTTCGCTTTCCTCTCAGATAAAGTCGAACTGCTTGTTTGTTAACAGCGTCTTCAATGGAGACCACGCAACAGCAGCAACTTAAGCTATAATAATGATAAAAGAGCGGGTTGGGGATGTACAGGTATGTATGGGTGTATAGTACATGCTTGGTACCGATTGATTGTTCTATTTACAGGGTCAGTATGGGTTCAAATTTTTTTCGTGCAGTAATTTAATAACATCTGCTTACAAGAAAAGATTAAGTTGCATTCTAATGTTTAAGAAAAACGTTTAGTAAAATAACTTAAGTTACTAAATCAAATCAGGGAAAGGGAAAAAAAGAAATATGTAATTGAACAAAACGATTATAACGTCAAGTATACCCAGCGTGCAATTAACATGACGCTCTAGCCACATTGATTTCAAATTAAGGCAAACCCAGTTAAAGAACCAGGAACAAAGATGAAAACAGACATTACCCGTCTCTGTGAAACAGAGTGCACGCGTTTCCTCAGAGCAGACGACATTTCAGCACCAGACGACATGACGCTGGCAACGGGCTGTGCGTGCGACCTGCACGGGCCCCACACAAGAAAAGTGGACTATAGATCACACTAGTCCACTTGACTGAGGAGCAGACGACCCACCTTCCTGCTTGATGATACTGGGCGAGGAAAATACTTCCAGCTGGCACGCGTGAGAGGGTATTCCCTTGAACCCCCCCCCTCACCTTACTCTCCGGTGCCCTAGATACCCTTTCAACACTTACTGAATTCAACACAACGCTCAGTAGTGACCACCATACGTGACGTCATGGACGACCTGTAGCGCGCGCGGGGCAACATGCCACGCGGGCGCGCGCTGCCACCGTCAATGGTACGGCTTTCCCTCGTCGTTGGTGACATTTGCTGAGCCAATCCGCGGCAAAGCCGCTCGTGCCGACGAGACGTCGCGTGCATCACCGAGAGCATTGTTATACGCTAGGCAACCGTCCGACGAAGCTTTGTCAGTAAAGAAATGCAAAACTGGAGTCCTGTTAAAATGGTTTGGATTGTACACTGAATGAAAATAAAGTGTCCTGGGCCATTTGATTTATCTATAATCTTCTTTTGCTTATGAAGCCATCTTATCAATTCTCTGCTGTATGAAGTCTTTGAAGGAAAAATAATTAATTCTTTAAAACACTGCACGAGTATACTTTCCCAACCATCATCCCACACTAGATTTTAATTTTTAAAAAAAAATTGTGTTTAAAAAAACAAAGACATCACTATCTATCGTCTTCGGAAATTTCGGAAATTTGATAGTTTGAATGAGGTGAATAAATTCGAGAATAAGCATTAGACAAGTTGAAAGTAGAAAATGTCGGCTGTTGCTGTACTATTATGCAATAAAAATTATGAATTATTAATATATATGTAAAACTATTAATTGTTTATTAATTAATTATTTATTATCCTTTATTAATTGTGAAGTGATGGAGGTTGTTGAATAATGTAGCCCACTTCAGTATTTTAGGAATCGGTTTATGTTGTAATTCCCTCTGTAATAGCCAAATAGTGGATAGAGAACGTGCTTTCTTAAATATGATGTGGTCAGCAGCTTTGACGATGAAGAGGTATGACTAGAAATAGCAATGACGAAAATACCCCTATCAATTTACATTCCCTGGTCACTCTGACCGACAAAGGCAAGGGGGACAACAACCAGAGAAAAATAAAGAAGAATTTGTGCTGCGCGTGTTCTTGTTTGGTACTGTTTGGCCACCAGACATAAGCCTTGGGTCTTGGTACTGGATTTTGGTACTGGTACTGGATCGTACTGTCGGGTCATGTATAGTATCTATTATAATAGATAATTATCGGGTCTGGTTACAGGGACTTGATACTGTGTTCCACTATTAGACCTTAGTACTGGGTCTTAGAACTAGATCTTAGAACTGGGTCTTAGAACTAGATCTTAGTACTGGGTCTTAGCACTAATCTTAGTACTGGGTCTTAGAACTAGATCTTAGTACTTGGTCTTAGAATTAGATCTTAGTACTTGGTCTTAGAACTAGATCTTAGTACTGGGTCTTAGAATTAGATTTTAGTAATTGGTCTTAGAACTAGATCTTAATACTGGGTCAGAACTAGATCTTAGTACTAGGCCTTAGCACTAGATCTTAGTACTGGGTCTTAGCACTAGGTCTTGGTATTGGGTCTTGTTATGGTGGATCTTAGTAGTGACTTAGTTCGTTTATACTGGACCTTGCTACTGGATCCTAATTTACATGGCAATGCATCGCAAAGCAATTCATAGTTCACTTTCAGTCACGTGTCAGCTCAAAATATTTCAGTCACCTTCCCCCCTCACCGCCCCCAATGCTTATTTCTACAAACAAGTAGTTATGGTCATATTAGGTGATATTTGCACGGCAAAAGACACAGCCCCATTTTTCAAGTGTACTAGTCATCTCACAGGAAAGTTGTTCAAATCGTACATGTATTGAGACCGGAAATGTTTCAAACAGCTTCATAGAATATAGGAAATACTTTTGCAATGAATGTTATAGTTGCGAAGTAAGGTAATTCAGATGTCTACTGCGTTAACAAGGGAAAGAGAGGGGGGAATTATCTAGAACAAATTACACTATCCAATTAACTTTCAATTTATTTTTCCTGTCTTATCGCGGATGAAAGAAGTGCTCATGAGTTTCGTTTTCAACGTCCCCCCCCCCGCCACCAACCCCTGCACTTCCCCCTGTAGTTTGTCAATTGTATATTTATTAAGATTTTGTTTAATTATATTTGCCTAGCATTTATTGGTTCGTGACAAGATAACATCTAGTTCCGGTATGCGCTGATTTCGTGCTAACCGGTTCAAAATTGACAGTATTGAAACTCTCTACTTTTGATAGGTAACAGTTCCACTGCAAGTGAATTATCAGAATAAATTTATTACATAAAATTTCAGTAATTTTTTTTAATGTATGTTTTTGGTTGTTTCTTTCTTACTATTTCTCACGGTGGTGTTTTTGGCCGGCTGTGACAAGTTGTTGATGTTCAGGTTTCCAGTCATAATTGATTTCTGTGTTATTACCTTAGTGCATTTGCCCTCTAACAATGAGAAAGCGAAAAGAATCGCAAGCAGCGACGCACAATTGTCAGTAAGTCTGTGATATACTGTGATTTGACTTAGTCATTAGCAATGTCAGTAAGTCTGTGATATACTGTGATTTGACTTAGTCATTAGCAATGTCAGTAAGTCTGTGATATACTGTGATTTGACTTAGTCATTAGCAATGTCAGTAAGTCTGTGATATACTGTGATTTGACTTAGTCATTAGCAATGTCAGTAAGTCTGTGATATACTGTGATTTGACTTAGTCATTAGCAATGTCAGTAAGTCTGTGATATACTGTGATTTGACTTAGTCATTAGCAATGTCAGTAAGTCTGTGATATACTGTGATTTGACTTAGTCATTAGCAATGTCAGTTAAGTCTGTGATATACTGTGATTTGACTTAGTCATTAGCAATGTCAGTAAGTCTGTGATATACTGTGATTTGACTTAGTCATTAGCAATGTCAGATTGTCCCCGCTTTTGAATGAACGTGAAGAGTGAATCAGTTGATCAGTCAGTTTACCCACCTGTCAATTCATACATCTAATTGGTCAATGAGTCAGTCAATTAGATAATTAGCCAATCAGCATCACAAAGAATATATATCGTAGAATATATTTTCTCAATCAATTCTCCTGCGTTTGTATCGTCCAATCGCTGTATATTAACGAACATATATGTACTTTGGTTAATAAAAAAAACTGGCACCCTAACGTCTTTTCAAATTACCGTTAGGGATTTATCTAAATGAAAGAGTCAGTGTATAGAAACATGCTCTCGATTCGTTGAGAGGAAATATAATTGTTCGTGGAAACAAATGTTTAAAGCGGCAAGATACCAATAATTAATTTTGTCCATTTAAAGTAGTAGCAAACAGCATCAACAAAATATCTCGAAACATCTTTATCATAATGAAGCTATTAGGATTAATTAGTTTTTAACCAATTTATTTTTTCTTCTTACTTTTTTAAAACTCACTTCACTTTCATGATTGAGTTATCAATGGACAGCTTCGTTTCGTGAGGAGAGTGCTCAGTCTGTCGCCTATAACCAAAGTCTATGGCTCATACTTGACCAATCCCAATGGAGCGTACTTGGGCCAAGACGAAGCCGGACTGGTGGAGCATCTCATACCGCCCGCCTGATTTCAGTTCAGAAGGAGCCTTACCCCAGTAGGTCGAGACGTCGACGTAATGGCCACTGACGACGCTCATTGTGCTGTGCGGTTTACTGGTGGGATTATCAGCCTCGTAACTCAAGGGTTTCGCCGAGGTCAGCACTTGAAGAGAGAGAAAGAGTTTACGATTTGGGGTCGACATTAGGACACTGCTCTAGAGGGGGAGGGTCGTGGAGGTGGGAGGTGGCAAGCTTCACTACAGATGAATGATACTTTTGCAACACTAATCCATTCGATTTTTTGCAACATTAATCTATTTGACTTATATGCAACATTATTTGACTTTTTGCAACACTAATCTATTTTATTTTGCCACATTAATATAATAGACTTTGCAATACTAATGTATTTGGCTTTTTGCAACGCTAATCTATTCGACCTTTTGGAACAAGAATCTATTTCACTTTGCAACACTAATCTATTCGACTTTTTGCAATATTAATCTCTTTGACCTTTTGCACTATTAAGGCAATGTGTGACATTTTTTCATACATGATTTCACAAAAACAACAGTTTTATGACAAAATGATGAGTGATTAAAAGTAGACACACTGAACTTTCGAAATTTGCAAAACCTCAAATGACTACAAATTCGTGATTTATGTATTTGACTTGTCCACATTAATTTATTAGACTTTCCAATACTAATCTATTCGACATTTTGCAATATTAATCGATTTTACTTTGCCACAGTAGTTTACTAGATTTTGCAACACTAACCTATTCGAATCTTTGCAACATTCATCGATTTCACTTTACCACATTAGTTTACTAGACTTTGCAACACTAACCTATTCGAATTTTTGCAACATTAATCAATTTGATTTTATGTAACATTAATCTATTTTACTTTTTGCAACATTAATCTATTTGACTTTGTATAACACTAATCTATTTGACATTTTGCCACATTAATCTACTTAACTTTGCAACATTACTTTACTAGACATTCAACACTAATCTATTATTTTTAAAATTGTAATCTATTTGAAATTTTGCAACATTAATCTACTTGAATTTGTAACATTAGTTTACTAGTCTTCGTAACATTAATTTATTTGACTTTTTGCAACATTATCTATTTCACTTTTCCACATTATTTTACGAGACATTGCAACACTAATTTATTCGACATTTTGCAACATTATTCTATATGACTTTGCAACATTAGGTTACTAGATTTTGCAACACTAATCTATTCGACTTTTAGCCACATTAATATATTTCACTTTGCCACATTAGTTAACTAGACTTTGCAACACTAATCTATTCGAATTCTTGCAACATCAATCTATTTGATTTTATGTAACATTAATCTATTTGACTTTAGCAAAATTAATCTATTTGACTTTTTGTAACACAAATCCATTTCACTTTTTGCAACATTAATCTATTTTATTTTGCAACATTAGTTTACTAGACTTTGCAACACTAATCAATGTGACTTTTAAAATTCTAATCTACTTGACTTTTTGCAACATGAATGTATTTGACTTTGCCACATTAGTTTACTATACATTGCAACACTAATTTATTCGACTGTGCAACACTAGTCTGCTGAACTTTGCACTGTTGGGTAGTTTAGTGGACTTTTGCATGACGAGTTTATTTACTCAGTATAAGTACTAACTTAAGTATCAAAGCTTGCCTAAACACTTCAAGTTCTAGTGTGGTTCAAAGTATTTGAGGCTCTTTGTAGTGCTGATAATAATAGTTTATCTGCAGGCGCTTTGAAATAGCTACATGAAAAGGTGTTTTAGTACATCCTTATTCTCTTGCAAAAGGAGAAAAAAGATAATAATAATCAGATGAGCATTTTGTTCTTGTTGTTGTTGCTTTCAATGATTATAGAGAAAGATAATTATGCACACCGCACACATACAAGTCTTATTTTTAGCGTCGTACGCAAGGATGCATACAAATCGACTCGTCTGCCTGTCCTCGTTGCACCTGACTGTTGAGTAACAACGCGCGCGCGCTTTTCTCGCACTTTCCCGCAGAAAAGAGAGAAAGTACGCGATTGTGTTGTGTCTCAGATGAATCCGAACTGCATGCGAATAAAACTAGTGTGTGCTAAAAGTACATATGACTAACTCAACCCTCGTTTTGATTGGTTAACTAATATTTATGCGATGCTTGGTTAACAAAATGTAATGCATAGAGAGGGAGTCTTAATTAGACTTGTGTTCATTGTCACTAAAAGAACTAGTTTCTCAAGGCGATTAAATTCTCTTATGGAGAGAACTGAAAAATAGTATTAACGCTTGCTTGTGCTTATAAGCTATGCTTTTGATTCAATAAATATCTGGTTTCGTTTAATCCTTTGTGGACATTGATACTTTTGTAAGTTTGATCGAATATCTAGTTAGAATTGTCTGTCCAGAGGAAAAGGAAAATTTATCAAACTACAATCAGTTTAATTTAAAAAAGTAATAAAATTTAGATTTTGGATCTCTTCTACAACATCCTTTTTCCACCTTCCAGATGTTATTTTGATAAGTTTGCTGACAGGTAAGAAAAAGGACATTGTGCATTGTAATAAAATAAATCCGCACTACTAAAACTTCCATTATTATTATTTCTTTTACCTTCTGTTAATTGTAAAATTAAAAACAAAACTATTCTTTTTATACAAGCTATGACTACGTTGAATCTTGTTCTTCCATATAACTTTTAAAATTGCTCCTTTGAGTATTGTTATGTTTGTGTTCTTTTGATAAAATAGTTTAAAATTTTCTCCTTTGAAGAGTTCTTTTTTTTTTTTTGCTAAGCATTTAACTTGTTTCTTTGAACACAATTCTGTTTTGATCCCGTGTTAAAAGAATTAGACATTGGGTTTAGGCCATACGATTGCCACAATAAAGTCTATTTTAAGTTTTAATTGTAAGTTAGGCAAGGCTTTCTGTGCAAACACTAAGCTTTCAAATAGAACACAAAGACTATTTAAATAACTGGCGTTCCTAGATACGACAGGTCATCGGGTCAAAATGGTGGAAGAGCTCATTGGTCGCTAACATGATTAATGTTATGCAATGAGATGATGGGTAGGCAGAGTCATGTGACAAGGGGTGTGGCTGAGATGTCATTCTCTAGTGAATGTCTCATAAAAAGCACTTTACTAAAACTTTCCTCCAGAAGAAATGTTACATTTCATACTAGTGGAAGTGAAAGTTTGACCAATAACTAGTTTACTAAAACTTTCCTCCAGAAGAAGTGTTACATTTCATACTAGTGGAAGTGAAAGTTTGACCAATAACTAGTTTACTAAAACTTTCCTCCAGAAGAAGTGTTACATTTCATACTAGTGGAAGTGAAAGTTTGACCAATAACTAGTTCGGGGTTTCTTAACGCATGAAAACTTTTACCTGGGGGAATCAGGCAGACACACAATTTATCATTTGATCTCCAATAAGCTAGCATGAACAAGAATTGTACTTTAAAACTGAATGCAAATTGGTGGAATGAATGGAAGTAATATCAGGTTCTGTAAATGATCTAATTTTTTAAAAATTGCATTTATTAAATAATATCTTTAATTCTAATGAAATAGTTTAAGTTTGCACGGATGATGCCGATTACATATGTATATCTAAATTGCATGACGGTAAAATAAGTGAGATTTTTATTTAGCTGAACAAAAAGTTAGTGCCCATTCACAGGTACATTTTCGGTATGATACAACAAGTCTCAGGATCCCAGGGTTCAAAGTCAATGACGCAGGATTTGGAAGTGAAGTATTTGCTTCCGTTTCTTGATGTAAGTGTTCGAGAATGCGATATGACGTAGAATCTCGGGTGTACAGCTACCCTCAATTTGAGTGGGTGGTTCGAAATAAACTTTCAGTCGATTTCATCTTCATTTACCGGAAACTGCGGCAACATCAAAGAGAATCCCAAGTGTGTGTGCATCCTTTAAACATTTTTTAAATTTCCAGTTGAAACTGTAAAAGAAATCTTGAGTTTGTCGAATTACCTTTTTGTCATAGTGATCTGCAAAACTACATCATCCAGTGTGAAATACCTCCGATATTTTTTTATTCCCTATTTCAAATCTCGCCTCAAATTTAGGTCATAATTAACGAGGCCGATATGTGGCTAAAAGACAGTTTTCCTCCCTGATACCTACCTTGTGATTGCTTAGCACATGAAGCAACTTCAGCCACACGCTTATTTCAACATTTCTACTGTCAGAAAACATTTACAAATAGTCTTAATACTTCTGATAGCAATCTGTGTTTTTGTAACGATTCTGACGTAAATTTGTATTTCACGTATTATAAACGCCACAGTATCTTGTTTCAATATTAACTAGCCGCACTTCTGGAGACTAGTTGACTAGTCATGATGAGCTTTGGTGGGAATTTATGTCCATGCCGTATCTCGGAATCATCTCCTCAAAGATATAGAAATAGAAGATGCAGTACGGAAAAAAGCTTTCTGCCTCTTCGAGAGCTTGAAATTTATTATGATAGGTACCCGCCTGGACTTTGAGGACAGTAGGTCCATCACCAAAGCACGAAAGACTGGCCACTGAAACAAGCGAGCCATCAAGGATACCAGCTCCTTTATTGACTATTTTAGTCACGTCTTCACAGATCAGGAAGGAAGAAGAAGAGAAATGTCAGACATTATACTTTCTCAAATTTCCATTCATCTTGTCGTAAATAATAATAACCCTGTTCTAAAGTTCAGTCCTGTTCTAAAATCCTGTCTTAAACAGTAATAATCCTGTCCTGAGCAATAATAGTCCTAACCTAAACAATAATAATCTCAAACCTAACCAGAATAATACTATCCTCACCAATAGTAATCCTGTCATAAACAATAATAATCATACCCTATACAATAGCAATCATATCGTAAACAATAATAATCCTGTTCTAAATAACAATACTCTGTATAATACAGAGTATTATACAGGTATAGTATTTTAAATACTGTGTGAAGTAGTTAACTATTTAACCAAGTAGAAATTCTTACATCAGTCCGAATCTACGGAATTGTAAAATTCAAGAGCACTTTGTCTCACAATAATAATAATAATGGGTTTACATAATCTCTTAGTGAAAAAATCATGTCATCGGTAATATATCACAATTATCAACAAAAATAATGATAGATACACACTCACTCTGTAACCGACTTGTGATATAAAATAAAATAAAAAAAAGAAATTGAAGGAGGGAAGGGAGCAAATTGACATCCATATAACACCTAATAGAAATAATTATTGACGTTTTTTATTACCTTGACATAATGGCCGCTTCAATGTAAATGTCACGTGAGCAAAATGTTCACGCAGTGTCCACGTTCTGCTTCAGAACTATTCGAACTTTGATGACCTACTGATATTTTTCCTGACCGGGACGTTTACAACTCGGTTGTGATCCCAGCGACCCGAACACGTCAAGCTTTACTAGCACTGCCGATATCGAAGGATACCAACGTATTTGGAACTACTACGTCATTGTAGTGTAAATTACACTTACCCACTACGTGTTACGACCTCCGCTAGACGTCACGAAATTGTGACGTCAACGCTGTGACCCGAAGCTGAAGGTACAAGTTTTAATAATTCCTGAACAATGATAATGTCGTCGAATGGCGACCTTTAACTCTGGCTTGAACGAAAGGGTGACGATGTTTGCATTGTCCTAAATCTCTAACAGTCGAAAAGGTTCTGTTGGTAGTGGATCTCTTAGGTTATGAATGAATGCACACAAGCCATTGCTTTACTTACATTTTTTTTTTAAAAATAGACGAGGAGGTGGGGGGGGGGGCGGGCGGGGAGATATATTAACGCTAAAATAAAAGGGCTTTCTTGCTGTTCTGTGCGTCTTGAACAATGACTGGCTTGGTAACATTTTGACAAAGGAAGTTTCCTGGGAGTTTGTTATGACGAATAGTGTATAATTTATTTGACTGATCGTGAAGATCTTTTGTACATACATATTATATATATGTGACGCTAACGCCACCTAGGTAATGGTTATTATTATTATTATTATTAAGTTAATCATCCATAACTAATTACAAGTGATGAGAATCTTAATTTATGTTATTAATAATCCCCTAGAAGACACCACTCGCCTCTCTCATTTGGCGGATATGCAGATGCTGTAAAAGTTTTCTCTCTTTCACAACAGTAAAGATAAATAATTAGTGTCACACAATATTTTCTTAAGTGTGCTGGAGAAGAAAGTGGGTGGATGGGGCTCTCTAACTATAAATTAAAAGACACATAATTATTCTCCTTTGGTAAGTAGTTTTCCCAAGAAGTGTAAGAAGATAAATAAATTGAACAATAAATTTATTAAACCAACAACCAATATACATATAGCAAATACAATGATAAAGATTACTTGACATAAATATGTCCATGATCCACATTGAAATAATTTCAATGCTTATGACAGTCTTATATCCTAACACATGATTTAACAAATAAATGTCAATATAAATCACAGGGTAATTTCTTATAAGAAAACAGAAATAGAGTAATGAGTTTAGAGTGATAATATTTTGTATGTAACCTTGTATAGGCAAAGCCACCTAGCATGATTTCGTAACAAAGACTAAAGTTTATTGTCACAAGGGAATTGTCAGTTTCATGTTTCTTTCTGAACACTGATGAGCTGATATTTTCTCAAGGCTAATCTGGGCACTCTGCTGTATTAGCTCCCTCAACAGAACAACTATATGGCAATTTCCTGTAATTTCCTTGTACTAGAAATTCCATGATGTAGTCAGCATACTTTGCCACCAATATATCAACAGAGTGCAGTGTATTCTTACACTTACACTCTAGGGCAGTCTAGGGGTAGACATTTTCGAATCTACTATGATTGTAGCAGTTTATAAATTAATAAACCTGGAGTTTTGGGTAAACTAAAGAAAAATGGCTGCTTCTTCCCCATAAAATATAATCAGGGAACAAATGTTAAGTTTCCAATTTATTTATCTATAACTCCATTCTTACATTCAAGCCTCAGCTTACAGTTTCCTGCAACAGTATTTATTAGTCTGATACACGCATACAGCATAATAAATACAACATATCAATTTTATGAACATATTCACTAGAAACAATGTCAAGTGTTTAACATACTATATATGAGCACCTTAGTTCACAATTAGAAATAATAGTCTCCTCACATAATACATCTCTACGTAAACTGCAAGTATATTAATAGCAAAATGCATGACATATTTCTAAGTCCATTCTCTCTCAATCAGTCGGTTAACTCACCATTCAGCTAATGGCCACCTTTCATGACCGGGCTCTGTATTCCAAGAGATTAGAGAACACAATTCTTTTCAACAGGTAAACTTTTGATCTCAGCCCATTGGCTGGTGTAGTTCTTGTTAACCATTGTTAACCATTGGATACCACCTAAAGTCAGTTTAGATTACATCAGCACTTCTAGCACATTCTTTACCTGAGTTGTTTACTCCAACTTTGACACTTACAAATATCAGCACAAGGAATTCCCATAGGTCGAATATTAAAACTAATAACCTTAAAGCCTGATACTGAAACTGGTATGCAACTACTTACATTATTTATTGTATAGATGAATTCGATTTAATTGGTTTCTGTTACACTGGGCTGTGTTCATCTAGTTTATTAACTGCTCATGAGAGACATATTATAACCATGACATTTCACCAAAACTTTACCCCCCCTCCACCCACAACACTCTTCCGCACATACATCTCTCTTTAATAAGTGCGCCTATTTGCAAAATCAGCAAAATGGCAGCTGAAGTCAATCTTAATATTTTTTTAATTGATTTAAACATTAGGAAAGAGATTGTATCTTTGGACTCATTTCTAACGAATTCTGTCCGCTATGGGTAGAGTCGGAATTTCAAATTAAGGCCAGCACTTTTGCCAATGTCGCGGTGCGGCCACATACCCAGGTGCAAAGCGAGAGAACTCTGTTTACAAAGAAACCCAACTGCGAGATTCCCTTCCCGCCACGGTAAACATGGCGCTTCGGCGCTGCGGACATTTCTAGCGAAAAGTAAAGTCTGTCTTCTGGAGCACGGCCTCCGGGAACGTTTGCAGTGATATTAGCGGCTCCTCGTCAAGATGGCTGCGTGCCCCACAGGCAAGGGAGGGAACTGCATGCAGGCCTGGCAACAGAGAGAGAAAGAGAGAGAGAGAGAGAGAAATTAAAAAGCAAAAAACGCACGCACGCGCTCTCACATGCCCCTCACGCGCGAGAAGGCACGTGCTACAGCGCGGTAGAAAGAAGCTTGCGTGCCCCAACCGGAGCGATACTGGCGAGGAGTAGGGCTCGGGGGGAGGGGGCAATGATTGAACTCCTCCTCCCTGCGTGTAAGGGACACAATGAAAGCAGGTACGTAAGAGGTACATCGTACAACAAAGGGTACATTGTACATGTCTTCTGTCATAATTTCCAACCATATGCTTTCAATTTAATTGTGCCAGCACTTTTTGCTAACTTGAACAGCCTTGTATGATCACCTGCTACGCAGTGCCAGTATTTTGCTACTGGAACTAATGCCCACCATTTTCTCGGCATAACACCAGCAAGCCAGCAATAGGTGTATAGCGCATGCTTTACTTTGAACGGTTAAGGTCGAGGTCCCTTTAGGGCGCTTCTGTTTTCCATCCTTAGCAAGTGCTCCTATCGGGTACTTCCGGCTTTGATTGTTTGGATTTTACAAGCAGAATTGCTCGAGAATGTGACATCGTTGCTGACTGGTGATGAAAGAATTTTTCTTTTTTCTTGCAGCCGAACCTGGAACTTGATCGTCTGGTTGGCGGTTTTTTTTTTATACACGAGCAGCTTGACCGTGTCACACACATTCGTGACTGGTTTTGACAATGCGTTTGAACGGCACAACACTCTGTGCCTATTGTTGCTGCTGACTGACAAAAGACCCCAGATAAAAACGTCAGTTATGTGCGTGTCTATCCCTAATCTTAGTAAAGCGCCAGCTCCTGTTGGCGAGTTCCTGTTCCGCTGCAAAAAAGCTGTTGTCAATTCCTCTCGGTTCTTTGTTTCGTGCTACTAGACATTCAGAGCCGGAAGTGTCTGAGAGGAATAATGGCAGCACGTTGTTGTCATTTTGCCAAGAATATGGTGAACAGATTTAGAACTTTTCATTTATGGAGTTCAACTGACTGACACATCTGCCAATCAGATATGAATACATTATTTTTTAATGATTGTAAATTGAGAAGGGAGAGATTGAGAAACTGATTGGATGAGTGAACGATTCTGCCGTATTGGTTCACTGATTCCTAACTATTAAAGAGATGTAGAAATGATTAAGCAAACTTAAAATGACTAATGTTATCTTTTCCCAACAAATGGTTTACTTCTTAAAATTAAATTTAATGAAGTATTGGAAATCATTTACAAAGCATGTGCTCTGACGAAATCGAAGTGAGAGAGGGACAGAGAGAGAGAGAGAGAGGGGGAGTCAGAGAGAAAGAGTGAAAGGAGAGGCAGATAATGTGATTTTGTGTTAATTAATATAATTTAATGTTGCTAGAGAGAAGTTTTATGCGACATGTCAACTGAAATTCATGCGAGTCGAACGGTCGAGTTGTCTCAACAGTTCAGGTTTTACATAATTTTTTAATTTGTTTTAGGTTAAACTCATGGTCTTTTTAATGCATCTTGATTCTGGAAAAAAATATAACAACCTCAAATATTAAAGCAAAAAATAAAATGTTTAAGGCTACCCCAAATGTATTTTCATTGAATCTTACAAGCAAAATAAAAACACAATAGTGCATTTTAAATATATTTACAAGCATACAAAGGAACAAATAATTTCGAGTATTTCATGCATATACAAAAAATAATTTATTTTATGTTTATTAGCATGCAAACAAACAAACAAATAAATAATGTATTCCAAGCTAACAACTTTTGTTATGTTTGTATTGAAACGCTCCGAGAATTTAATCAAGATGTCAAAGGAATTTTCTCAGGGCACTGAGAAATGACGTTAACTTTGCAATGTTCCTGTCAACCACAGGCCACAGGGTCACGTGGTGCTCGAAAGCTTTGCGTACGGCGCACTGCGTCATCGAATGGCAAGACGCAGTGGACGCATTGAAGACAAATTCCAGTGGTTTTGGTGCAGCTTTGACTGACATGGTACAGACGACACCTCTGTTTCACTGCGTGAAGTTATCAAAAGTTCCCCTTTATTTTCATTGCATGCAATTTCTAGCAGACAAGCACTGAACCAAATCTACAGCACATGCATTCCCCTCACTACGGGTAGCGACTCAATAAAAGATATTTTAATAAAAAATAAACATTCCCCCACCCACACATACAACTACTGGCCTTTACCTGACCCTTGTCACAATAAGTGCAAACTACTCGCCAACGAAAGGCTGGCACTGCGGATTAGATGAAACCAAACAGTCTTTTAGTGTTTGGCATTGCTCTCATCTAGGTCAAACGATCATTGGATTGTGTAAGTATAGTCGTACATTTCGTCAAAATCTATCTGCTCCAACCGACCCATAGTCGTACATTTCGTCAAAATCTATCTGCTCCAACCGACCCATAGTCGTACATTTCGTCAAAATATATCTGCTCCAACCGACCCATAGTCGCTTTCACTTGGTCGGAACAATTGAAATGATTATTATTAATTATTTCCATCAACCGTTTAAGATTTAAAAAAAATCATAGTAGTTCTAACTACCTTTGTGTGCACTTGTGTGTATTTCACTATTTGTTGCTGTTGTGTGTGTATGTGCGTGTATGTGTGAGTGTGTGTATATGTGTAAGTGTGTGTATATGTGTGTATGTGTGTATGTGTGTGTATGTGTGAGTGTATGTATGTGTGTGAGTGTGTGTATATGTGTGAGTGTGTATGTGAATGTGTGTGTGTGTATATGTGTGAGTGTGTGTATATGTGTGAGTGTGTGTATATGTGTGAGTGTGTGTGTGTGTGTGTGTGTGTGTCTGAACGCGGACTATTTTTGTTTTTAGATGACAAATAATTAACGTACAGCCTAGCCTGTCACGGCTCGCAGTAATGTCAAATTCCTTCCACGTGCAGCCTTGTCCCACACAAATCTTTTCAGTAACGTGATTGCTTGTAAGTCTGAAAGGTTAGAGAATCCCAAACCCGTCCCCTTTCCTCCATGCTGGGTGTGGTGTAACTTCGGAATAGGGAAAAATATAAAAGTTTTGCATTACCTACCCCCACCCACCCCACCACCGTCCCCTTTCTTCAACCTTTTGATACGAGAAAACGTCTGGGTGCTGGGGTCGCGTCATGTTAATGACAATTAATTTTACTTGGCACCAATTTCCGCGCCGTCATGACCTTTATGGCAAGGTCAAGTAAGATGTTTTTATAAGGGCAAAGTAGAGCTAAGCTCGAGGATTTATCATTTAATTTCAACATTTTTCTTTAACGCATTTTTCTTTTTATCTTTCATACTTGGTCTCAAACTGTCTGTGAAATTTGAAACCATATTTTCTAAAGTAAAGGATTTCTTTCAAACTTTTCGTTTTCGTTATAGTCTGATATACGCAGCATAACTCAGAAAAGCACAGAAGTCACAAATTTTGTATATAAAATTAGTTTTGAAACAACACATATACTATGTCTGAGCGGGTATGTGTGTTATAAGTAGTGTGTGCGTGTGTATTTGTGTGCAGGTTTCAGCGGTACTTTAGTGACAGTTATCTATCCTCACACTCAGTTTAGGGTGAAAGAAAGTTAAATGTAATTTTTATTTTTAGAATGTCACCATCTATGTTTAAATCACAATTAATAGAAAGTCTCCTATACACTTTTAAAAATGAAGTTATACAATGATGTACCAAATTTAAATGATGTCAGATAATATATAATTTCTCAGGTATACATGTTAAAAGTATGGCTTTAAAAAAAAAAAAAACGAGGCTGAGTGGTGATCATCACTCCCTCCTTCCCTCCCTATACATCCCTGGTATTTAAAAAGAAAAAAAGTTGACTAGAATTGCACAGTAAAAGTACTGCCACGCACTGAAAAACCGTGAAGTGAAAGTAGTATGTAGCAGTACCAGGTTTACAGAATTAGGAGTGAACGTAAATATGACTTCTGACCGTTACGTAAACCCACTTATTGCATAGCACACAATAAACAAGGGAAATAACCTCTGCAAATCCAGCCAACTGCAGGAGTCATTAAAAGTTGTCTCCTATGAACATTAGTTGCAGCGATTTTGCAAAACTTCATCATGCGTACAATAGCCTAGAACAGACTATAGGTGAGTTTGATGGTATATTTTGAACAATTTTTAATTAAAATTTATTTGTTTGTCTATTCGTGCGGGGGAAGGGGGTATTTTTAAAAACAGTATAGAATTTTAGTGTTTGGATGGGGTATAACTTGAGAAAGGAAGGGGTGACACGAGTAATATTTATAATAATTAATTAACGTTATATTAGCCTCAAAGGCCAACGGTATATCTTTCGATTATCCTCACCTTAAATAATTTTTATAGCGGTTATGTCCCCTAGGTCAGTAGCCTAGAGTAGTGAGTTTGTGATCGACTCCCGTGTGGATAATCGCAAGCAACATTTATCACACCAATTATATATCAATGCATTATGGGTACGTGATCTACAATATATTTAAGATGAATTGAATCAACAGTCATGAAACAGGAGTAAACTTCTGAAGTGAATGCCGCTATTCTTTGCAGGCTGGTTTCAGGTGATTTCTATCACGACACTTATAGGGTGATTTTTAAATTACAAATAAAATTTTACAATTTAGAAGACTATAGGGTACGCGTTGTAGCCTGATCTGTAACAGCATGTATGAAAATCAGGTCTTTAGCCACTGCTATTAGCGCTACTAGAAGAATTTCAAGCGTTCCATCCCACCCACTGTTTACGTATGTGTATATTAATGGATATTTACAGTTTTGTGTTCTGTCTTAGACTGCTAGAGAAATTTAGAAAGTGTCACATAACTTCATAACGAATTAAAAGTTTTACAAAACTTTATAAAGAACTAAATAATTCACAAATTTTATAAGGAAGTAAAACTTTCACACAGCTTCACAACGTTTCCAAAGTTTCACCCCTCTGTTTCAGGAACTATTAGCTTGTCTTTCACACTGACGAAGAAGGCAGTTTAGATCTTACTCAGTCACAGCCTGCGTCGTCACGTGCTCCGGGGGAATACATCACCTGACATGCATTGTTGCCACGTGGTTCTGAGGAATATGTTTCAGACATACGAATTGACATCTATCTTCTTTCTCCCTCCCTTTCCCCCTCTCTCTGCATTTACCAAAATCCTGAGATCTTTGCTGTAACCTCAGGAACATAAGTACAATCCAATCTTATTGTAAACTTGATACTTTTAATAGCTTTCTACAGCATTTCTCTCCCCCTCTCTCTCTCTCTTTGTGCGAGCGCTGAATCCTGGTTTCCTCCCTTGATCTCCAAATGTTAGAATCGTCAAATACCTTGGTACTGGAATCTTAGAAACCTCACTTTAAAAACAACAATACCTGAGCTTAAGCCTCTTCATTTTAATCGTACGGTGTTGTGTGAGAAGAAAATCACCACGATTAATTCTCATTTATTCACCTGTACTTTCCATGCAAAACATTCCACATTTCAGTTGTTCAAATAATATGTTAATAATATATCTTTTCACTTTCATGTTCAGTACATGACACATGTACTCCTCTATGCTAACAATGTGTTTTTTCAATATATAGAAAATATATAGAAAAATTATCCTGAATCTAAGCGCAATAATGTCTGGAAGAATTGAAGATTTCAGCAATGATCAGACGTAGACACTAAGAATAAGTAGAAATTATGTATAGTCGTATTTATTCATATGCATAAAAATATCAGTGCGTTTAAACGTGTGTTTATGTGCGCGTACTCGAGCTCCTCTTTGTTTGTCTTTGTTTGTGTGTGTGTGTGTGTGTGTGTGCAATGTGCGTAATAAAATAAAAAATACAGAAATATTATATAAAATGCAGTCATTTCCAAAAGCGAATGTGCGTGCGTGTGTATATTATTATTATGTGTGTGTGGTTGAGTGATTGCAAGTTAGTATCTAATTACTTGTTTTATCGCATGTCAAAATTTAAACAAATACTAACTGAATTGAAATAGTTTAATATATATATTTAAAGAAAGTAAATCAAAATTAAATGAAGTCAAACTTGTCATAGCTAAATGACAAATTTTAATTCTTTTTTAAGTACAAGGGAAGAAACCAATGATAAATACATCCGCGATGCAGTTAATGCCCTTTATCCTATCTTCTGCATACATGAGACATACTGCATAACTTGTTTTAAAAAGCATTTTCATCAAATTAATCAAATCTTGTTTAAAATCTATCTAGATCTGTTTATCTATCTATCTATCTATCTGTCTGTCTGTCTGTCTGTCTGTCTATCTATATATCTGACCTGGAAGTGGGTCAAGGAAAGGATGAGCACGTGCATGTCTTTATGTATGTCAGAATATGACTGCGTTAATAATGTGTCATGATGTGTGAGTGAATGTCTACAGATGTGATGTTTATGTGGGTCATGTGTGTTGCTATATATACAAGTATATATATTGTACGTATGTGTGCAGTCATGTATGTATGTATGTATGTATGTATAGATAGATAGATAGATAGATAGATAGATAGATAGATAGATAGATAGATAGATAGATAGATAGATAGATAGATAGATAGATAGATAGATAGATAGATAGATAGATAGATAGATAGATAGATAGAGGGTTGCAGTAATGCTTTTCTTTCTGCTCTCCCCCAGAGTCTTTCTCAGAAAATTCGAAAGTTCACATGACAGTAGTTAGGGTCTCTCTCAAATCCAATTACTCAACTAATCACTCCACTTTTCCACAGCTTTCGCTCGTGGCCTATTCAGAGTAGAATCGAACTTAAAATCTCCACTTTGTGCACAGTTCATTAACCGTCTCCTTTGCATGCTGCGCGTCCAAGCTCACTCACGCGTACACTACCGTACACTTGCCAACCGTCATCTGTTTCACGTGCTCTCGGTATTTGCAAGGGGACAGAATTACGTCCTTCCGACAGCGTCTTTTTTTGCACATCAAAGTCCAACTACTCTAGAATGAACTGACTGCCGCTGAGACACAGAAAGATGGCTTTCACTTTCCACAGTGCTCTCAGGGTGTTTCCACGGCAACAAGAAGAGCTCCGATACTGTATCGGTTGTTTGTGTTTCACTTAAAAGGACTTTACGAAAGTAGGCGAAGGACGTTGATGGAAACGAAAAGGTTATCTATAAGAACGTGACAGGCATCACATTTGGAGGATTGGTTTTGATTTGCACGCGTTAATACAACGTAGATTTGAACTATAGAAATATAAAAGTTTAAAAGATTAACTGTAACACATAGAAATGTAATAATTTAAAGGATTAAATTTAACATATAGAAAGGTAATAGTTTAAAAGGATTAAATGTAACA
Source organism: Sinotaia quadrata (assembly GCA_028829895.1). Classification (NCBI taxonomy): domain Eukaryota; kingdom Metazoa; phylum Mollusca; class Gastropoda; order Architaenioglossa; family Viviparidae; genus Sinotaia; species Sinotaia quadrata. The sequence continues at coordinate 76,608,011 of CM054179.1, forward strand.
TATAAAAGATCACAAAGAACAGTTAAAAAGTGTCATGAGCATTTGAAAGAATATTAAAAACGTTTTATTTAAAACAAAGAAATAAACAAAAAAAAAAGCGAAAGTGAAGGAAACAACTAAAAGATATAATGTAAACAATAAAAATATATTTGAATTTTAAAATGTACATATATAGATTAATATTAATGAAGAAAGAGATCATTAAAAATCAAAATCCATAATTAACATTTAAAAGTGTGTTATTAATATAATTATTTATTTATTTTAAATTTTATATCGATAAAAGAAACGATTTAATAAAATGATACAAAATAATATAATGAATATCAAAATAAAGAATTAATTTGAGAGGAGCATGCTTAACTTACAACTTAGAAATATTTAAATAATTTTAAATAAAATATGTTTCAGTAATATCAAAAATAACCATTTAAAAAGTAATGAAATTTTAAGGAGCGTTAACTTAATAAAAGCAGCATACAAACCCAATAACAACAATATAATAAACAACAAACAAATCTAATAATAGCAATATAAAAAACCCAAACAACAAAGAAATCCAATAACAACAATATAATAAACAACAAACAACAAACAAATCCAATAACAACAATATAATAAACAACAAACAATAAACAAATCCAATAACAACAAAATAACAAACCTCAAAGAACAAACAAATCCAATAACAACAATATAACAAACTTGAAACAACAAAGAAATCCAATAACAACAATATCACAAACCTCAAACAACAAAAAAATCCAATAATAACAATATAATAAACAGCATGCGACAAACAAATCCAATAACAACAAAATAACAAACAGCAAACAACAAACAAATCCAAGAACAGCAAAGTAACAAATAAATCCAATAACAACAATATAACAACAAACAAATCCAAGAACAGCAATATAACAAACAAATAAATCCAATAACAACAATTTAACAGTCAACAGCACCTTTCATCACTGTTATCCCTACCACTTTTATCTTCACTGTCTTCACCACTACTCCTGTCGCTGTCGTAACCGTGTTAGATTGTGTGTAACAATACAATGGAAATATTTTAAATTGCAGACACAAATCGAGGAAAGCTCTCTTATCGTGATCTATCCTATCAATTGTGCTTTATGATCGTTTGCTTGTCTTCGTCGACAGGAGACAGCACCCATTATGCCAGCTTCACATGAAACAACAGATATGGCTTAAATCGATGGGGGAGAAGGAAAAAAATGATGTGACGTAGGCCAATTCCATTACAAAGCAACAGTTGCTAAAAGCTGACACAATTTTAGTAAAGGTACCAAGTGATTCGTAAGCCAGTACTGGGCGCTTGAACCTACTGCAAAACTTTTTTGAATGTGAAGTATGGACCTTTTCAAGTGGTCGGAACTAACTTAGAGATCCTTACTTAGAGGACTTGTAGTAGTGGTCCGATAATAGCCCGCCCAACAGACTTGCCGAGCCAGCAGTTTCTTTCTTTCTTTCTTTCTTTCTTTCTTTCTTTCTTTCTTTCTTTCTTTCTTTCTTTCTTTCTTTCTTTCTTTCTTTCTTTCTTTCTTTCTTTCTTTCTACTTAATAATAATAATAATAATAGTAATATCGACTTCATTATAATCATTGTTTAGGCTTTATATAAACCTGTATTTATTATCTTTCTTTCCTTTCTTCCTCTTATTCTTTAAAGGTTTCTTCTGCATACTGCATTAACAATAATATTAATCGTTAAGACTTCAGATAAATTTTGTTCTGTGAATTCAATGATTAAGTGATTGTGTTCAAATATTTAGTCTTCTTTCCTTTGTGCGCAATGTAAGAGCGACTAGCCGACTGCAGAGAACTGGAGAAACAGCGATCAATTTTCTTTACTTTGGACTTCGACAGTGATCTCAGACATATAATAACAATTGTCGTCAAGCCTGATCATCACTGTTGTCTCTTGGTTATTAATAAGTTTGCGGCTGGCAGTGTTGATATGAGAATTGTGGCAATCAGTATGTCTGTGGATTTGCATGTTATCTGAGTGTGTATGTGTGTGTGTGCGTGCGTGCGTGCGTGTTGCCAATAAGTGTGTTTGAGAGTGGTTTGGAAAACTGTGGAGTAAGGGAGGAGACAATGAAATAAGAAATATCTCAGAAGGAAAGAAATAGATAAGAGAAAGAGGACATTATTCAGATGCAGTGTAATAAATATACTGAAAGCGTTTATGTAATATTGCAGTGTAATAAATATACTGAAAACGTTTATGTATTATTGCAGTGTAATAAATATACTGAAAACCTTTACGTAATATTGCAGTGTAATAAATATACTAAAAAGCGTTTATGTAATATTGCAGTGTAATAAATATACTAAAAACGTTTATGTAATATTGCTAGTAGTATCGTTTTATCATGAGCTCAAGAATGAACTTTTAAAATAATAATAAAGTAAACAGTATTGTGTTATCATGAGCTCAAGAATGAACTTTTAAAATAATAATAAAGTAAACAGTATTGTGTTATGCCTGCAGGATTGAAGTGAATAATAACAGTAATAATAATGTGTTGTCATGTTTAACAGATTGAAGAGTGACATTTTACTACGAACATAAGCAATGACCCTGTATTCATTAAGGTGGTGGTGGTGGTGGTGGTGGTGGTGTTGGATTTAATTCCGTTAGTTTCCTTACTCTCAGAGCTTGCAGTGGGGCTTTTCGTCTTATGACATTCTCGACCGTGGATAGCTCTAGGGCAGGGGCGTCAAACTCAATTCTACCAAGGCAGGTCGGTTTAAATTCAAATGTTCCCCTTCTCCTACCTCCGAGTCTACAAAATAGCCAGTAGAAAATAACAAAACAGATTAATACAGTAAAAGTTTATCGAACACCATCTATTTACAAACGGTATATGAATTTAAATAGCCGGTGGAAATTTAAAAAAACCCAGATTAATACAGTAATAGTTTATCGAACACTAACTGTTTACAAACGGTATATGAATTTAAATGGTGACCCGACAAAACCGCGATGGACAAAAGCGCGCCGACAAAATCGCGCTCTTTGAAATCGACAAAATCGCGCCGACAAATGCGCGCCGACAAAATCGCGATAAACATCACCAAGTAAAGAATGGCAGGAAGTGTTCGCCAGTAAAAATGAAAACCAGATTATTACAGTAATAGTTTATCGAACACCAACTGTTTACAAACGGTATATGAACTATTAACATTAATACATAATAGTACTAACACAATGGTGGGATTGCTTGCCTTCCAACGTTTGACATCTCTTTGTTTGGACCACTGCATCAAAGTCTGGAACAAGTGAGTGTGCTGTTGCTGCCTTTTGTAGGGCATTCAGGTGCGCATCTGTCAAGTGTTCACGCAGTTTTGATTTGTTCACGTTCGCGACAGAGACCAGCTGCTCGGAGGCGTATGTTGTGTCAAACATAGATAACGACTTCAATTTGGGATAATGTGGCCCTGTGTTCATATAGAATGCTTCCACATCAACACTGGAGAATTTCACTTCCAAAGTGCATCATATTATAAGACCACTTCAACTTGGGATAATTTGGCCCTGTAAAATATATAGAATGTTTTCATATCAACAATGGACAATTTCACTTCCAAAGTGCATCATATTACGAGACGATAATTTAAGTTTGTAAGTGTTTTGGTTTGTTCGAGGAACTGATGGACATTAAATTATGAAATGTCGCAAAATGTTCCTTAAGTCCTCTAAGGTCTAATAACCTGTTTCAAGTTGGAGATTTTTCTGTTGTTTTGTAAGTGCATTATGGCGCATTGCTGTTTCTGATTGTTGTAAACTCATAGATGGAAAATGTGCAGTATTCTTTTTCTGAAAATAGCATAGAGTTGGAAAGTGTGCAGTTTTATTTCTCTGGAAGTTGCATAGAGCTGAAATGTGTGCAGTTTTATTTCTCTATAAGATGATACTGCTGAAAAGTGTGCCGTATTATTTTTTTGAAAGTTAATAGAGTTAAAAAGTGTGAAGTATTCTTTTTTTAAAAAGTAGAATAGAGCTGAAAAGTGTGCAGTATTATTTCTCTGTAAGTTGCATAGAGTTGAAAAGTATGCAGTGTTGTTTTTCTGAAAGTTGAATAGAGTTGAAAAGTGTACAATATTATTTATCAGTAAGTTGCATAGAGCTGAAAGGTTTGCATTATTATTTTTCTGAAAGTTGCATAGTGTGTAGATTGTACTGGTTATATGGTATCACACTTGTGGTAGATTGTACTGGTTATATGGTATCACACTTGTGGAAAATTGTACTGGTTATATGGTATCACACTTGAGGTAGATTGTGCTGGTTATATTGTTTCACTTATGGTAGATTGTACTGGTTATATGGTATCACACTTGAGGTAGATTGTACTGGTTTTATTGTTTCACTTATGGAAGATTGTACTGGTTATATGGTATCACACTTGAGGTAGATTGTGCTGGTTATATTGTTTCACTTATGGTAGATTGTACTGGTTATATGGTATCACACTTGAGGTAGATTGTACTGGTTTTATTGTTTTAACACTTGTGGTAGATTGTACTGGTTATATGGTTTCACTTGTGGTAGATTGTATTGGTTATATGGTTTCATTTGTGGTAGATTGTACTGGTTATATGATTTCACTTGTGGTAGAAAAATCATTTTATACTTATATAGTATCGAAACAGGTGCAAGTTGTCCTGGTCATATTGTATCAGAGTTAGGTAGTTCTGGTCATATGGTCTGAAGCATAAACAGAATATTTTGGTTATATTCCGAAGTAGAGGTTCACTGTACTAGTCATGTGGCATCGAAGTAGATGTAACTTGTTCACATGATACATCCAGTATACTAATCGTGTGGCATAGCAGTAGAGGCAAATTGTAGTGACGTAGTGGAAGACTTTATTGATATAGTACTGACGTTAGAGGTAGACGTTATGGATTTATGACACCGAAGTTTAGTGCTACATTTGACAGTTTGGGCACCGAAATAGTGGTACAAGCCAATGATCTCATGGCACTGAAGTAGTGCTACTATACAGTGATCTTATGACACTAAAAATTGTACAAGCCATTAATCTTATGACTGAAATTAGTGCTAACTACAATGATCTTATCGCACTAAAAGGTGTACAAAGCAACCAGTTTCTTCCATTCCATTCCATTCTTACCGTATTGCTCAGTTTCAGTCCTGTCCACTCTGAGATGTTATCTTCCCCTGTCTTTTTCTCTTTCGCCTTCCTTGCACAGTACCTTGCATGATTGTCTTGGTACATAGTTAATAGCCGTATGGCACTAAGCCCTGTTGATCGTGTGACATGCCCATACCATTACAATTTGGATTTTTTCACAATGGCCAACAAGCTCTTCATAGGTTCCAATGGCTTGCCTAATTCAGTTTCCCATTTCCTTATTCGTGACATGATCTCTATAGGAAATGCCAAGCAACCTTCGAAGGTATCTCATTTCAGTAGCTTGTAGCCTCCTTTCGAGATCCACTGTGAAGGGCCATGACTCAAAGGCATATAAAAACAAAGATACAATCAAGGAGTACATCAGTCTGATCTTTGAGCTGACTGAGGTGTTTCTGTCTTTCCAAACTGTCTTCAGCCTTGCCATTGATGTTATTGTCATCGCAATCCTGGACAATATTTCTGTTTTGATTCCTCGTCTGTCACGATGGCTCCTAAGTACTTGAATTTATTAACTATTTCCAATTTCTGATCACCAATCATGATGTCATTGCCAAAACCACTGGTGTTGTTGGTCTTTTGGTCTTCTCTGCACTGATTTCCATACCAAAAGCTGTCCCGTCCAGTTTTTCCACCAACTGAGCTAGCTCCTCCGCATTTCCTGCAAGGCCATTGATGTCATCGGCAAAGCCTCCGATACTGACAGTTCCTTCATGTTCTTCCAGAGCATCTGTCATGATTCTTTCAAGGAAGATGTTGAAAAGAATAGGCGAAAGTAAGCAGCCCTGTCTGACTCCCACTGTTGTCCTAAGCCAATCTCCTCTTTGGCCGCTGAAGCAGACTGCGCTGGTGGCCTTGCTGTTAAGGCTTTCTATGACTTTGATCAGGTTGGCATTGATGTTGTACAGCTTCATGATGGACCAAAGGGCAACATATATAGTGTGTACAGACAACACTAATCGCAAGTTACTGTAGCGTATAGTGGACCACTAATATTAAGGTATTGGAGCGTGTAGTGGACTACACTAATATTAAGGTATTGGAGCGTGTAGTGGACTACACTAATATTAAGGTATTGGAGCGTGTAGTGGACTACACTAATATTAAGGTATTGGAGCGTGTAGTGGACTATACTAATATTAAGGTATTGGAGTGTGTAGTGGACTACACTAATATCAAGGTATTGGAGCGTGTAGTGGACTACACTAATCGCAAGGTACTGTAGCGTGTAGTGGACTACACTAATATTAAGGTATTGGAGCGTGTAATCGACTACAGTAATCTCAATTTTACTGGAGCGTGTAATGGACTGCACTAATATGAAATTATCTATATATGTAAATTGCATTTCACCTCATGCTATTGAAACTAGTAGCAGACTGTACTGGCCGTACGGCACCAAAATTAGTGATAGATCTGCACCGAACGTCTGGCACATTAAAATCGTTTGGAGTACCGCACTGATCCCCGGTGTAAGTTGAAAGATTTGGATCTGTGAGAAGACAGTAACGTCTGGAACTCTGGCTGTACTCTGGGCATGAAGTACCAGAAATAATTCTGCAAATATACACGCTTAACTTCATTTCACGGTCATTATCTCGTTGGGTAGCCCGAGCGTCTGGTGCAAGCGTGAATGATGTGATTTGTGTCCTGTAGGTGGTCAGTCATGTTACATTTAAAGTTCTCCTTTTTCTTTCTCTCTCACTTTCACGCACTTCCCCCCCCCCTCATCTCTTTCCTTTACCTTTTCTATTTTTGTCTTTACTTGTTTTATTTCCTTTAACTTTGTTAGATTTCGTTTTCTCTATCCTGTGTCTTTTTCCTCATTTTGACTGTCTGTCTGTCTGTCTGTCTGTCTGTCTGTCTTTCTTTATTTCTTTCTTTCTTTCATTCGTTTATTCTTTCTCTCTCGTTCTTTATTATTTCGTTATTCATTATTACATATATTTTTTGTATGAACGTTTTTTGGAAGGAAGTAAGGAACGATTGTAGAACTGAAGGTTTGAAGGAAGGATTTCTACTGTTTGAATTCTTTCTATATGTCGTATATTTTTTCATTCTCTTTTTGATCTCTCTTTTATCCCCTCCCCAACTCTCTCTGTCTCTCGCTGTTCCTCTCTACAACTTGGACCAATTTTCGTTAGCAAGATAATTAATAATGCCGACAATAATTTCCAGACTGGCTAAGGTCTTGTCACTTGATATCCCTGCGCTCATTCCAATCCTTTGTTAGCTCTCTATAGTTTGTACAGGGGAACAGTGAGGGTAGAATGCAGTTTATTTAATTCCTGAAAGCAAGCTTATTCATGATTTTTTTCATTGATTTTCTTGTTGATTTTGTAAAAGTTATTTAGAATAAAAGGTCCTGTCGAAAACAATTGTATATTCAGTACATTTCGTTAATCACGCCCTCTTTCAATGTAATTACACAATATCCCACTTATCCCCACCCGTAAAAGAAAAATAATCATATGGATCAAACTTATGTAACTTTTCTAAGACACGTACTGAGATGGAAAAGATAATAGAGTTTGGTTCGTGCTGTGTTCTATGCTTTAAATTATGCAGTGTAATCTTTAATTTTATTTTGCAAATCCTTGGATTTCTGCTGGTTCTGGAATGATTTTGAAGTCGGTAGGAAAAGAGCAAAGAGGCGAAAAAGAGAAAATGTTTAGAACTTACTTTATACGAAGGCGGGTGTTTGGGTGAATCTACCACCAATTTTCTCTCCCCTCCACACATACTGTCATACAAACATATAAATATATTCAGTTTTGGCCTCACTAGAGGACATGGTGACTAAGGCGTGCATACATGTGTGCGTGCGCGTGAATGTGTGTGTGTGTGTCTGTGTGTGTGTGTGTGTCTGTCTGTGTGTGTGTCTGTCTCTGTGTGTGTGTGTGTGTGTGTGTGTGTGTGTGTGAATTAATGTTAGTCTGTGAAGAGAGCGAATTTTTATACTTTATGCTTTGATATTCTGGTCTATAAATAAATCTCTACGAATGACCTGGTGATATTTCATGTGTAAGTAAAGGGAGCATGAAACCAATGACTACGTAAAGATGTAAACAACGAAGACACAACAAGTTGGCACATTAGACACGCAGAATCTATGTAAATAATATTATTACTAAAGTCATAACAAAAGCATTCACTCATTTCAGTGAGCACAGTTTTGATGAGAGTCGAGGTACGTATAACCTGCAACTTTATCTCCAATAGAGATGGTGATTGTGAAGTACGATTTCTCCTCAGGGGACGATACTCTTATAGCAACTGTAGTCCAGCAGAGGATGTCTTCCCAGACAGGATTGCTAACGAAAGATGGGCGACTGACAGATAGGTCTAGGAGGCGGTAGACTGGTGGCCAAAATATCACCACAGGTTTGTTGTGTTGTAACACGAAGCCTTTCACCAAAAACTGGGCCAAGTATCCAGTCAATAAAAATATTTTTTGTGTAGGCACAGTAAAATATTCTCCAACTAAAAAAAAAACACAGTAAAACATTTAAACTTTTACAGTCTCAATAAGGGCTTTTTGTACAATTAGCAGAGGGCTATAATGACTTCATTTGACGTTGTGGTTGACGTCATAAAAGTACCTAGCACAAACTGCTTGTAGATTCTTATAATGGTAGCTAAGACAAATCATATATAGACATTCTCAGATCAACTAATTCATATTTACTAATTAATAACAACTCTAAGGAGAATTACAGTCCTATAACTGAAGACTACTTGTACGCAGCTCTTGATCATGTTATGGAAAATAGATTTTTATATTCGAGTCTCATTATTCAGTATAATGGAAAGATTATTCTTTACTAGAATTTGGATTGTTTAATAAGGGCTTTATGTGAATATACACTGAATATGATATCATGTATCAGTGCATGCAGTGCATTTAGAGAGAAACAGGAATACTTTCCCTTATTGTTAATATCAGTGCATGCAGTGCATTTAGAGAGAAACAGGAATACTTTCCATTATTGTTAATATCAAATGGCTGTCAAATTGCAAGTTTGTAGCAGAAATCAATAAATAAAGTCAAAATTAATTTTAGAAGAATCAGTTCAATAAAAGAAATTAATGAAAACATTATAATTATTAATATATTGACAGACGCTAAATAATGTGTTCCGTAATAAGACATTGTTTGGTGACAATCGAATTTCTTTTATCACTACGGCTATTATATATTTATTATATAACATCGCAAGTTATGCTGCTATTGTTTATTATGTAAGAATTGTCCGCAAACAATAGTGCAGCTTTTCATTCTGCAAACTTTGTCACAAATGTAACAGTTTTTACAAGTAATGCTGCTGCTCTTGATTATGTAACAGTTGTTACCAACAATCCTCTAAGGAAAGTAAAATTTGACAGGCTTGCAGAGATCAATTAGATAGTAACTTTTGCACTTTGTTGTTTTAACTGCCAAGCCATGCTGAACAAAGAAAAATTCCACCTCTTCACCATACAGGAAAGTCAGAATGTATATTTATATATCAAGGGATGGAATTATGAATCAACTGAGAGAATTATGAATCTAGGGAGAGAATTATGAATTAAAGAAAAGATTTATACTTATTTCAAGGGAGGAAGCTATGTTTAGTGATATGAGTATATTTAAGAGATTTATTATTTTAACAATATCAGTCAACAATGTATTGCTCGTTTTCCTTTTTTCCTTCCATCGTGCTCTTTCTCTCTCTCTCTTTCTCTCTCTGCCTCTTCTTTTCAATAGATGGGAAAGCGTCATCCTGATATTATAATGTATGAATGCATATAATTGATTCTGTGTCTGTACGCCACGTGCCATTGATTTGTGAGATTCTCGTCTGGATTCCGCTTGCTGGTCACTTCCATAAACAAGTCAGAGTTGTCTAGATAGTCTTATAAAGACTGTTTATTTGCCTGATGTGGCATAAACCATTCTCTTGCGTTGGCGAGGATTAGCAGTATTGTCAGCTGTACCATTTCGCATCTCATTTGTAGTAGTAGCAAGCACAATCAAGACCATCAATTATATTCTGAGATGAGCGAAGATCACTATACCGTCATACGTATTATCCGTTTATCGTGTGTTGACAGTCATTTATAATATATTCTTAACGCATCTGCAGCAACGGTAACGGCACTCGTTTTGCGTGATCATGACGTCAGCGAGTGCAAGCTGGCGGTCGCAACGGTCATCGTTGTCGTTGTCATCTATTAATATCACTATCATTTGTATCCTTATGAAATATAGCGAGCAATAAGAAATTAAATTCTTGTTCATTCTATTTGATGGTTGAACTTTAAATTTGTGCCTCTCTCCACCAGCCGGAAAACTAACGGCAATGGTCAACACAACAAAAGAAATGTGTGCATTAGTCTGTTGAAGTGGTCGTAACATTATAAAAGAAATAAATATGCTAATCTGTTTGAACTGATCGCAACATTATAAAAGACATAAATAGGTTAATCTGTTTGAGGTGTTCGCAACATTATAAAAGACATAAATAGGTTAATCTGTTTGAAGTGATCGCAACATTATAAAAGACATAAATAGGTTAATCTGTTTGAAGTGATCGCAACATTATAAAAGAAAGGTATTTGTTAATCTGTTTGGAGTGTTCGCTAAAACTATAAAAGGAAACTATTTGTTAATCTAAATGAAGTGTTATTAAAGTTATAAAAAAGTGTATTTATTAATCTGTTTGAAGTGTTCGCTGGAAGGAAATTATTATTTTAACCTGTTTTGAAGTGTTTGAAACATTATAAAAGAAGTGTATTTGCTAATCTGTTTAAAGTGTTCGCAACATTATTAAAGGAATGTATTTGTTAATCCGTCTGAAGTGTTTATAACATTATAAAAGAAATGTATTTGTTAGTCTGTTTGAAATGCATATAGCATTCTGGTTTGACGGAAATATATGTAGCATTGTGAAGGTGTTGTTAATCAGTTTGAAGTGTACGTAACAGCCTAACGCGTAATATATTTGTTGTAGACTGTGGCATTCTTAAAGTATTGTATTTGCTAATCTATTGAAGTGTCTGTAACATTATAAAATTGAATATATGTACTAGTCTCTTGAAGTGTATAATAGTAATCTAAAAAGTACTGTATTTGTTAGTATGTTTGAAGTAGAAGTCTTCGTTTCACTAATACTATCACTTATAGTGATGTTGTCTTATATATTTGATTTCGGGTCCATGCAACTTGCGTGTTTCTGAAAGACATCTACAAAAATGAAAGCAATAAAAGACGGACAGTCAGCCCTGGGAAGGTTGTGCGTGTATGTCTGTATACATATATAGATATGTGTGCGCGTGCAGGTATGTATATGAGTATGTATATGTGTAAGTGCGTGATTTTTGTGAGTATATGTATGTATGTGCGTATGAATATGTAAGTATGTGAGCACGTATATAAATATATATGTAAGTATCTGTATGCCTGTATGTATGTTCGTATGTCTGTATGAGTGGATTTTATGTATATTATATATGTGTTAATATGTATGTATGTGTGTAAGTATGTTGCATGTGTGTTTGAAGTAGAGGCAATTGATGTAGAATTGAGCGCAGGTATATGTCTATTGACAAAGAATGTGTGTGTGTGTGTGTGTGTGTGTGTGTGTGTGTGTGTGTGTGTGTGTGTGTGTGTGTGTGTTTGTGTTTGCGTATGTGTGTGAGTGTGGGTGTTTGCGTATTTGTGTGTGAGCGTGTGTGTGTTTGCGTATATGTGTGTGTTTGCATATGTATGTGAGCGTGTGTGTTCGCGTATTTGTAATGTGAGTGTGTATGTGTGTTTGAGTATGTGTGTGTGTTTGCGTTTGTGTATGTGTGTGTTTGTGTATGTGAGTGTTTGCGTATGTGTGTGTTTGCGTATGTGTGTTTGTGTTTGCTTATGTGTGTGTGAGTGTGTGTATGTGTGCGTGCGCGTATTTGTGTGTGAGCGTACGTGTGTGAGCGTGTGTGTGTTTACGTATGTGTGTATGCGTGTTTGCGTATGTGTGTATGCGTGTTTGCGTATGTGTGTATGCGTGTTTGCGTATGTGTATGAGTGTGTGTGAGTGTGTGTAAGAGGAGAAGAGGTTCATGTGAGAGGATGTCGGTGGAAGGAATGTGTGCCGATCCCTAATGAGTAGTCGAGTGTCATTATGTGTGGCTACATATTTCACTTTCGCCATATTTGTGAGTGTCTAATTTTGCAGACTTAAACTGGCATCTCTAACATCCAACCTATCCCTGTCTTAAATGCTGGACAACACTCGTGCTTTTATTCGGATATTCTTTACCTATCTGCCAGGTAACATTAACTGGCTCAATGTGTCTCTAATAGAGAACGCACGTATATGTGTGTGTGTGTGTGTGTGTGTGTGTGTGTGTGTGTGTGTGTGTGTGTGTGTGTGTGTGTGTGTGTGTGTGTGTGCTTGCTAGTTTGTTATATTTTCATCTGGGCATTTTACAAACCTGCACAAAGCATGATCTTCACTAATCTGTGAAGCTAACTTGCACTGTTTAGACCACCATGAACAAAATGGTCACGTGGTATTTTCGGCAAAACCCATCACGCTTTTGTGTCTACTTTTTAATTTTAAAATATCATTTGTTTTAATGATGTATAAGTGAAGAATTATTTTTAAGATTTTGCAGATATAACTGTGGTCAATGCACCGTGAGTGAATGAGAAAGAGAGAGAAAGAGTGGGTGTGTAATACAATTTAATGAATTGCCTTTGAATATTTTGCTGATGTATTTTGTTAACGTATCAACTTGCTTTTCTATGGTTTGTAAGCAGTGTTTTCCTTGTTTATTTTAGTCCACATTTCTTTGGACACTCACACCACTGATATATACTTATAGTTATGTATTAGCTAATCTATCGCTCATAACCAAGTTAAAAGTATTTATTTAAGAAACTGACTTTTTCTTTCAAAAAGTTTTCTTTTTCCCTCCCTCTCTTTCTTTCTTCCTTCCTTCCTTCTTTTATTTCCATCCTTTCTTCCAAACTTCCTTCCTTCTTTCTTCCCTTCCTTCCAAACTTTGTTCCTTTCTTCCAAACTTCCTCCCTTCAGTCCAAACTTCCTTTCTTCCTTCCTTCCAAACTTCCTTCCTTCCTTTCAAACTTCCTTCCTTCTTTTCTTCCTTCCAAACTTCCTTCCTAGTTGGGAGGCACCTAGGATAGTTATATACATGCTTGTTTATTTTTTCTTGTTTCTGGCTTCAGATTATTATTTCTTGGGGACAGGTTAATTATGTGTGCATTTCATTATTTGTCATTGAAGTGCTACGTGAATGTGTTGACAATAATTTACCCAAGGGGGGGGGGATGTTTTTAACTTTTACGTACGTGAATGTGTTGACAATAATTTACCCAGGGGGTAATTTGTTTTAAACTTTTACGTGCGTGACGATGGTGGGAGGTGTCTGAAGGTTCCTTTATTTCCCCAGTGTGTCTCTGTGTGAAAAAAGTTAATCAATGTTGGAGCAGTATTGATATTTGTCACTTTTTGTTAAAACGTTTCTTGGTTGTTGACTTAAATTTTCTTTTGTGGTGAATTGTGGTATGGGTGTTTGAATAAGTTTCATTTGTATGTCTAATATACAGTAGGCTACGTTCTCTTGTTCATATTCACACGCTCCATTTGTCACGAGTCATACTCCACCCCCACCTTTTAGCATTCATTTCAGTCATTACATTGAACTCACCTGTAAACAAATATAATTTTCTTCATTTCTCGTGAAACAAGATGAATATAGTGAGTACTATACTTCGCTTATTTAAGAGCGAATTTCTTTCACAGTAGTCTAAAGTATTTTGCTCATATTTATACATCAATATCCTAATGTATTTTACATAAGTATACTACATATATCCTAATGTATTTTACATAATTATACCACAATACTCTAATGTATTTTACATAATTATGAGAATACTCTAAAGTATTTTACATAATTATACCACAATACTCGAATGCATTTTACATAATTATACCACAATACTCCAATGTATTTTACATAATTATACCACAATACTCCAATGTATTTTACATAATTATACCACAATACTCTAATGTATTTTAAATAATTATACCACAATACTCTAATGTACTCTACATAATTATACCACAATATTCTAATGTACTTTACATAATTATACCACAATACTCTAATGTATTTTACATAATTATACCACAATACTCAAATGTATTTTACATAATTATACCACAATACTCTAATGTATTTTAAATAATTCTACCACAATATTCTAATGTATTTTAAATAATTATACCACAATACTCTAATGTATTTTAAATAATTATGCCACAATATTCTAATGTATTTTAAATAAGTATACCACAATACTCTAATGTATTTTAAATAATTACGCCAAGTTGTGCGTTTCTTATAGTTGTATTGAACCAAACGCGATCTCTTTCTTATTTTTTTGCCAGATTGAGTTATTAACATTGCAAAGTGAAATGTCAACATCTCATACAGTTACATTGCTTTTTTCTATAGTTTATTATAAGCCTGTTAGTGTTAGAGCTTAACGACATTATATCTCACTTATATTGACTTTTAAAGACTATTACTATAAGCGTTATTAATATTTTTTATGTGAAATGTCATCAATTCACATTTTATCACTGAATTTTGCATTCTGCAACAGAGTAAATTTGCCCCTCCCTATTTTTAATTGTAATAGTTATTTAAACTCCTAAATTGTCAGAGTAACTAGACCTTGGGCACTCCTTATGGTGTTACTTTGAAAGTGTTTGAGTTTGAAGTAAACAGCGTAAGGCAAGAATATTTTAGATTTGCTGACCAAGTGGAAATTGATAGAGCAGTTTTCTATTATCCAATGATTATATGATTTAAGAGAATGAGACTAGTCAATGTGCTGAGATGAAAGAGTTCACTTACAGTAGAAAATTCTGCTGTCTATTATTCACTTTGAATTCAAGTAGCAAAGAAGGAAGAAGTCTGGCTTGAAGGCAGTCATTAGCTTGAATGGGGAATTTAACTGACTGATAGAGAAAGAATGGACTTCGAATATTTCATGCATTTTACTATATGTTATACTTGTGTTTATGTAGAGATGTACTATGTGAGTTGATTTTATTACTATAAGTGTTGAACTAATCTGCCCACTTGCAGATTAGTGTATCAATGTGACTTCTTTGACACACAGTGTTTATTTTACCATGTGTGTGTATGGGGACAATGAATACTGTTGCAGGAATCGTAAGTTAGAGAATGGAATGTCAGATAGAATGGAGTTATATTGGGATAAAAAAAAAAAGAAACTTAGGTTTGCTCTTTAATTATATCCTGCAGTGATCAAGTATCTTTTTTTTGTTGGCATGAGTCTCACTGTGTTTGAAAAGAAGTCCTTTATTGATGACTCAAAGTTTATGAAAAGAAGTTCTTTATTGATGACTTACAGTGTTTATTAAGAATTTCTTTATTGATGACTTACAGTGTTTATTAAGAAGTTCTTTATTGATGACTTACAGTTTTTATTATGAAGTCCTTTTTTGATAACTCACATTCTCTGTAATGGAAGGATATAGTTTTTCTTAATAATACACTCACATCGTCAGTCAATGAAAAACAATTGTTTATATTATACTTTCTCTTTCTGCTAAGAGCAACTTTGTTTATACTTACAGGTCTTTGGATAAATAGCTTTGTTTATAATGAAGTTTCTAAATTAATCTTTTAAACCACATTTGTTTCCTAAAACATTTTACATTGTCAGATGTCACTACACCTCCTTAATTATTAAATCTAAATCTCATCACAGTTGACCTAGTTCAGTAAAACAGTTATTAATGGATGAATGGAATTACTCGAACATTTGTGCATTATATATGCAATTTTCTTTTCTTTAGCTTGCACCGTCATGAGCTCGGATTCTTGTCACTTTTTTGATTCAGAATAAACAATTCACTCGAATGTTTCTCTTTCTTTCCCTTGTGGAAAACACTGTCATGTCAAACTCTTTTATCTCTCTTGTTCCAGTCGACAGAAAATGAAACAAAAGCGCAGGGTACACGCATTTTATGCAAACATCACGCTCTTCCGTCCTTCGTGTCAAGCATCCATGCTAACACACAATGTTAGCGGAAGTGTCGATTCTACGCAGTCGTAGTGACACTCATATTGTGGTCCCCCTTTCCCGAAGTTGTTCATTAATCTAGTTTGAGATATATATTCAAAAACTCTGTTAAACAACTTGTTTGCTTAACCTTTACTAGCTGTCTCGACTGAAGATCAAATTTGTTTCTGTTACACTTCTAGCCTTTGTCAAATAATCTTTAAAGCAAAAATACTTTACTTGTGATCCTTGGCAAGAAACCGCTTTGTGTATATTGTGCTCTGTCTGTCAAAGACAAGCATTTTATTTTTTTATTATTATTTTATTATATTTGTAGTCTTCATCAAAGACTCGTTTTGCTAATATCATATTCCCAGTCATCTTCAATGAACAGCCCTCTTTACGCTATTGCTACAGCCATTGTCAATGAACAGCCCTCTTTAGGACAGTCACAGCCAGCCATTGTCAATGAACAGCTCTCTTTGGGATGTAGTCGCAGCCTTTGTAAATGAACAGCTCTCTTTATAATATAGTCGCAGCCTTTGTAAATGAACAGCTCTCTTTATAATATAGTTGCAGCCCCTGATAATGAACAGCTCTCTTTATAATATAGTTGCAGCCCCTGATAAAGAACAGTTCTCTTTATAATATAGTTGCTGCCCCTGATAATGAACAGCTCTCTTTATAATATACTTGCAGCCTTTGATAACGACCATCTTCGAAAAAAGAAAGAAAGAGAAAAATAGAAAAATATCAAGACCTCAGATTAGAAATTCAGAGACTGTGGAATGTAAAAGCAGAAGTGATACCTATAGTGATAGAGGCCTTGGGGAACATAACATCTGAATTGGAAGGCTACTTGAATAAACTCCCTGGAAACCACAGACTCGCTCCACTACTCAAAGCAGCGCTCCTCAGAAGTGCCTACATACTCTGTAAAACCTTGGATCTCCCAGAATCTTGGTAAGATTCCATTCCGAGACCTTGGATCACAACCGACAGTCAAAAAGAAGTCATAGAAAGAGGCTGAATAATAATAATAATAATAATAATAACAAAGTGTTGCATGTCACACAAGGATGTACTCCTATTGTTCTAGCTGGGGAAAAGGATAGTTTTTTTAGTACCTGGCCTCAGGTTAAATTCTCATTGATTTCATTTCTCAAGTGGAGACATTAAAGAATACATGATCGGTCTGACAGCTCTTGGAATTCCTCACAGACAATGCTGGTCAACTCAAGGCCAGTATTTTCATGTTTCATTTAATAAAGAAGAGTGACTTCAGTTTGCACTATTGTAGTGATAGCTGAGAGAAATGGCTGCAAGCAATTGGTATCTACTCAAGCATGATTGACCTATAGAATTTACATCTGATGGCCACTCTACATAGTGCTGATTACATAATCGTATAGACATCGCCAGACTAGACTGCCCAACTCTTAACTAGCACTTTCAGTTCCTTTTTTAATCTATACTAGCAAATGGATCAAAAAGAAATTTAAAAAAAAAAAACGAACATGACTGGTACTTAGCTAAATTGGAAGATGAAATCATTATTTAAAAAATAATTTATATAATAATTAATTATTATTTATGTCATGTCATTTGCATTTCGTGTGTTGCACTAGCCTGGCTGTATTTCTATTTATTTTCAGTGTGATTTTTTGTGGAAGGTTCTTTCAGAATATAATTCATTCCTGGAAGCTTATATGCAATAGATTTTTGGAATGATTTTGTATTTGTTTATATTATATTATGTTTATATTTTATAGATAGATAGATAGATAGATAGATGGATGGATGGATGGATGGATGGATAGAAAGAGAGACAGACAGACAGACGGACGGACGGACGGACCGGTGGGTGGATGGGTGGCTGTCTGCCTGTCTGTCAAGATAGATAGATAGAGACAGACAGACAGAGAGATAGACAGACAGATAGATGGACGGACAGACGGACCGGTGGGTGAATGGGTGGGTGTCTGTCTCTCTGTCTAGATAGATCGATAGAGACAGACAGACAGACAGATAGATAGATAGATAGATAGATAGATAGATAGATAGATAGATAGATAGATAGATAGATAGATAGATAGATAGATAGATAGATAGATAGATAGATAGATAGATAGATAGATAGATCTTTTTCTGACTGAGGTCCTGAAATTTTTTCAACAGAATATTTTGGAACTTAAATTTTAACAGTTCTCCAGAGATAATATTATTTTATTCAATTTCTGTTTCTATGTCTGTATTTGACTTATTGTTAGGTATTAATTAATATCTCTTTTTACACTGGGATAGCTCTCTGATTTATTATTAGGTTTATGGGTTTGGGGACCATTTTCAGCGAGCACACTAATGTCACATGTTCTTTGCGGCACTTTTAATTCTCTCTTAAGAGCCTTTCTTTAATCCTGATTAGTCTGTGTGACACCTCTGGGTACCCTTCACTCGTTATGATTATTATTTGTTAATTAATAACACATAAGTAATTACAAGTGATCAACAATATTAATTTATAGTTATTAATAATTATCCCACAAGAGCAGCATGTCTCTCACTTGGCGGATTATAAGGGTGTCATAAAACTCTTTACACAATAATAAGATAGACGTTTTACTGTCGCATAATTTTCTGCAGGTGGGAACTTCTTACAAAGTAGTAATAAAAGTTCATCTTTTATTTATATTTAACGAGCCCCCATCCACCCACTATTACTCCAACATAAGTTTTAATATATGTGCAAGAAGGATAATAAATTTAACAATAAATTTATTAAATCAACAATCAAATAAATAACATACAAATATAATTTAAAGAGCATTGACATTCACATCACTTCACAATCATGTTCAATTGATGCTAGACACTCTTCAGTTTATCCTAGCATAGACATCAGGAGTCAAATTAACCCCTATATATAATCAAATTCATAGAAATAATAATTTAATTAATCATAGAAATGAGAGTGAAGTTTCAGAGAGATAATCATAGTCTATTGTACATAACCATTTCAAAGCTGTCAGTAGAATGTGTTCACAATCACATGGTTTGCAGCAGATCACTGTCTTTCTTATTCAGAAGATGGTCCAACATGCCCCCTCTGGGCATATTCCACAACTGTTCCAAAATCTTCGATGCACTCTCAAAGCACACCATGGAGAATCATCATGAACTTCGTATGCACTATCAAAGCACATCCCCGAGGAGTGTTCCAGCACACTCTTGTTGGCAAAAGACAAATTAAGGCAGCTCTAAATTTCAGGCATATTTCATCTTTAAACACCCTTCTCTCTTACACACATTCTTAACTTACAAATCCTGCAACAATATTCATTAGCTCGAAATAAAGGTAGCATAAGAAATATAGCACTGATCAAAATTCACAAGTATAATGTACAACATAATCAAATTAGTGAACATAGAAATAATGGTTCAATTACATAAGCATTTTCCAAATCAGGTCATATATCAATAGCAATTTGTATGAAATATTCTAAGTCCATTCTTTCTTTATCATTCAGTTAACTTATCATAAGTGAGTGATTACCTTTATGACTGGACTGAGTTATATCAAAATCAATGTGATTAAAATTAAAACTTTCTTCAACAAAATAACTTTTAGCCCATCCCCATTGGATGAAGTTGTTATGAACACGTGTGAGACTATTAGTCAGAAAAAAACTACTCATCCACTTGGAACTGGTTTGGATTGCATCAGCAAGTTCTAGCATATTCTTTACCTGAGTTGTTACTTCAACTCTTGCACTTACAAAAAATATCATCATAAACATTGCCCAAGGTCGGGGCACGTTGACATTGGCAACAAATATATAACTATTAAGTTTAAATTTACTCCACCCGCAATCTGTATTTTCATATCTAAGATTACTGGGAATGGTAGCGCTTGAACCAATTGGCCATGTCGAAAGCATTGTATAAATTTAACTAAGCAAATAAAATATGAATTGGTCATGACGACAGCAAGGTATAAAATTAGTCAAAGTCTTATTTTTTGCTCAACAGTTGTATTTCCACACTATCATTTTTGATAATTTACCAAGTGTGTTACCATTTTTGATAATTTACCAAATGTGTGAACTAGTTTTGATAATTTACCAAGTGTGTTACCATTTTTGATCATTTACCAAGTGTGTGAACCAGTTTTGATAATTTACCAAGTGTGTTACCACTTTTGATAATTTACCAAGTGTGTTACCACTTTTGATAATTTACCAAGTATGTGAACCACTTTTGATAATTTACCAAGTGTGTTACCACTTTTGATAATTTACCAAGTATGTGAACCAGTTTTGATAATTTACCAAATGTGTGAACTAGTTTTGATAATTTACCAAGTGTGTTACCATTTTTGATCATTTACCAAGTGTGTGAGCCAGTTTTGATAATTTACCAAGTGTGTTACAACTTTTGATAATTTACCAAGTGTGTTACCACTTTTGATAATTTACCAAGTATGTGAACCAGTTTTGATAATTTACCAAGTGTGTGAACTAGTTTTGATAATTTACCAAGCGTGAACCAGTTTTGATAATTTACCAAGTGTGTGAACCAGCTTTGATAATTTACCAAGTGTGTAAACCAGTTTTGATAATTTACCAAGTGTTTGAACCACTTTTGATAATTCGGTGAACCAGTTTGGATAATTAATCTGCTCGAGGCATCCGCTTTTTAAATATATCTATACTTTGGGTTTATAGTTCAAGTTATCTGTTTTTAAATATATCTGTACTTTTGGTTTATAGTTCAAGTTATCTGTTTTTAAATATATCTATACTTTGGGTTTATAGTTCAAGTTATCTGTTTCAATGACAACGTAACTAGCGCTTGGAACAAAACCCTTTGCGCTATCCACGTTCTCTCAGGGTCAAGAGACAATCCTTTCTCTCTCTGCAGATTCCGTTTCCTTCATTAATGGCTGCGTTTTGTTGTGTGCTGTACAAATGTGCACTCATCCATGACGCTTATGTTATTGCTCACTAACGCCAGTGCCACTGTTTTCGCGCACCAATAAATTCGTCATAGTTTTTTTGTTTGTTTGTTTCTGTCATTTGTGTGTTGCACGCCTTAGTCTGAAGTAAAGGAATTAAAGAATTCTTGGTCAAATACTTCCAAGTAGTTATGCAGTATTAGTAAAAACAATAATAGTAGCTGTAGTGGCAGTAATAGTAGTAGTTGTATTAGTAGTAGCTATAGTAGTAGTAGTAGTAATATTAGCAGTTGTAGCAGTATTAACGGTATTGGCAATAATAGTTGCTATTTGTAGTAACAGTACTATTAGTAGCCGTAGTAGTAATATCAGTAGTAGTAGCTGTAGTAGCATTAATAGTAGTAGCAGTATTTCTTTTTCTACTAGTTCTTTTTCTAAATCTTAAAAGGTTTTGGAAAGGAAGAAACAGGAATTAAAGATGAATTTTGCCATTAGAAGTAATGTAGGAATGTGGGGTTTCCCGTTATTATGTATCATCTTCATTACCATCCTTATTATTATTATCATCATCATCATAATCATTATTCAGCCTCTTTCTACGACTTCTGTTTGACTGTCGGTTGTAATCCAAGGTCTCGGAATCTTACCAAGATTCTGGGAGATCCAAGGTTTTACGGAGGATGTGGGCACTTCCGAGGAGTGCTGCTTTGAGTAGTGGAGCGAGTCTGGTTTCCAAGGAGTTTATTCAGGTAGCCTTCCAATTCAGATGTTATGTTCCCCAAGGCTCCTTTCACTATAGGTATCACTTCTGCTTTTACATTCCACAGTCTCTGAATTTCTAATTTGAGGTCTTGATATTTTTCTATTTTTCTCTTTCTTTTGTTTTTATGTTTCTATCACTTGGAACAGCGACAGCAATGATTGTTACTGTTCTGTTGGACTTATTGAGAACTACAATGTCTGGTCTTCGTGCAGGAATCAGTCGACCTGTTCTTTTCTTGAAGTCCCACAGTATTTTGACATCTTCTGTTTCGGTGATGATGATGATGATGAATAGTAGTAGTAGTAGTAGTTTTAGTACTATTGCATTTGTTGTTGCTGCTGATATTGTTGTCATCATCCTAATAATAATGATATATCTGTTCATAAATTATAAATAAATGATATCTGTTCATAATAACTATACTAATTATAATGATATCATTTCACTTAATTACAGTATGTAATTTGTTTTTCACAAACTACATACCCTCTGATAACACTCTTTTAATGTCACGTCTTTGTGAATGCAGCATTAGATGGTCACAACGATATTTCATACAAGCATACTTGCTCACACTACTTTATCTGCAATTAGCACGTACACACACACACACACACACACACACACACACACACACACACACACACGCACACACGAAGGCACAACATTTAGTCATAAAGCAAATAAATCTCTCTTCGACGACACAGGTTTTTTATTTTTATTGCTAAAAAATAGTTTACCTTGTATAATTTAACACACGTAAAAACCATTATCGAATCTGTTCATAATACCGTGGATTTTTCTGATAGATCCAACTTTTATCACAAATTTGACAGCCCTCTAAACCGGTGGAAATGAAGGAAACAAGTGCTGTCTGTATCAAATTATTATTAATTTGTGACTGCTTGAAATGAAGTGACTAAAACAAAGGGACCGGAGATAGACGACTGGGGTATCAGTGAAAGAGGTGCCATTGTATACGCACATCAAGTTTGCCTTTGTAATGTTTTCCACCCCACCCCCACATGCACACTCAAATTCCCCAGGTGGCTGTAAGAATCTGCACTTGACAAACAAATATACAAACAACATTTGAAAACAGTAGCAAGAGAAAGAAAACGAGAGAAAACTAATCACAGTATAAATCAAAGGAAACCAGACATCTCAGTCATCATCACCTCTAAGCTGAAGGAGAATTGTAAAACAAACAGCCTTCCAATTATAAATATCTCACAACCCAATAAATGGAAAAAAATAAACAGCCTTCCAATTATAAATATCTCACAACCCAATAAATGGAAAAAAATAAACAGCCTTCCAATTGTAAATATCTCACAACCCAATATATAGAATAAAGTGTTTGCTTTTGAAAGCTTTAGAAATAGGTGACTAGGGGAATTGTAAAATCATCGCACGCTGATCTTAGATGCTAATTGACCACAAAGAAAACTTTAAAAATCAAGTAATTTACTTTTACTGAAGCTATTTATTTTTTAAAGTTCTCACTGTGTGCAAAAAGGGAGTATGATAGCAATTAATAATTTTATCAACGATCCTAGATAACCATTCTTAGTAAAAGAACTAACACAGTAGAGGGAGAAGGGAAAGCGCAAATGGAAAGTGTGTCCTTTGACCTATGTCACGTGGTAATACCAAAACAAAAAAAGATAACATGAAGAGTCAATGAAGATTCGTGCAAGACAAGTGAACACGTTATTATAATTGTCTGAACCTAGTGTCAACAGCAAATGGATCAGTCATAAGCAGATCCTGTGCAGAGTGAGCCTCTTTCTCTTCCTCACCACGTCACTCTTCGTCCGCAGATCGCTTAACGAAGCCACTGAGGGAGCCATGTGAGATGGAATCGAAAGATTTCTTCGCGAAACCCGACAAACTGCCACCAGAAATGCTATCGAAAGGACGTTTGTCGAAACTACTAAAGCCATTGCGGCCGAAGCTGATGGAGTCGAAGGGGCGTTTAATGAAAGACGCAAAGTTGCCATGGTGAATGGAATCAAACGGGCGCTTGGACATACCGTCTTCCTCTTCTTCAACCTCAAGGGGTTCGTCGGCGGATTCATTTTCGTCCACGTCCTCGTCGCTCTTTTTCGCGAAGGATGCGAACCGTCCATGGCTGATGGAGTCGAAAGGTCGCTTGCCAAAATAACCACTCAGCTCGTGGTTCCCGTGCCCAATGGAATCGAAGCTTCGCTTAGTGAACCCAGACAAACCAGAACCATGACTGATCGAGTCGAATGGCCGCTTTGCAAACGAATTCAGGGGACTGTATCCGGATATGGAATCGAAGGGGCGTTTTCCGAATGAATTTAGAGGGCCGAATCCGGATATGGAGTCGAAGGGGCGTTTTCCGAATGAGTTTAGAGGGCCGAATCCGGATATGGAGTCAAAGGGGCGTTTGGCGAATGAGTTCAGGGGACTGTAGCCAGAGATCGAATCAAAAGGCCGCTTGACGAACGAATTCAATTCACTGTTTCCGGAAATGGAATCGAAAGGGCGTTTGATGAAAGATGATAGAGGGCTGTTGTGGCCGATTTTGTCAAAACTTTTCTTGGCAAAGCCGTTTAATCCTCCGGATTCGATGGAGTCGAAAGGCCGTTTATCAGGGGTCGCTTGCGCGTCCGCTGATTCGTGCGCCTCCTAGTGGTGAGAGTAAAACAAATCCATTTTAGTTATGGTTGCCATAAATATACAAAATCGCAGAGAAATACTTTTCAAACAATAACACTAGCAAAAGAGACTTTACAAATGTAAAAAGAAATCTATTCTTATAAAAATATCTCTAAGATCTTTACAATAATTATTTTTATAATTGACAAGATCATATTGTCGACACTGTTTAACAAAGGAGAAAACTAAAGAAAACAAATAATATAACAAATACTAACAATTTAACAAAAAACAAACAAATACTATAGCAAAAGGAGAATAAATAAAAGCAAAACCCTGTATTAACAAAAACAAACAATTAAAAGAAATACTATAGCAACAGGACAGTAAATAAAAACAAAACCCTATATTAACAAAAAGAGAAAACGCAATTAAAATTAATAACAAATGGAGACCTAAAGCAATGATACACCAGTGATAATGCTATTCTTGCTGAGCAGAGGGACGTTTTGGTCTTCAAAATAGCCAGTAGCTTTGTGTGGTGGAGCAAATTTCCCTAGCCCTATTTCTAAACTTAATTGACATATAAATTGTTAACTTGTCGAAGTAATCCGACCTTGGGCACTCCTTATGATGGTATTTTTTAAGTGTCAGAGTTGGAGGAAACACTCGAGTTGAGAATAAATTAGAAATTGCTGATGTAATGCAAATAATTCCAACTGGGTGAGTAGTTTTTATTATCCAATGGTTGTGATTTACAAGAACGAGACCAGCCAATGGGCTAAGATTAAAAAGTTTACCTGCTTTAGAGAATTCTATTGTCTAATGACTTGAATTTGTTGTAGAAGGAAATCTGGTCACGAGAGGTGGCTCTTTGCTTAATGGTGAGTTAACTGACTGGTTGAGAGAGAGTGGACTTAGAAATATTTCATGCATTTTGCTATTGATGTGTTATACTTGCATTTTACGTAGAAATGTATTATGTGAGTAGGTTATTCCCACATATTTGTGAACTAAGATGCTTGTTTATACTATGCTAAACATTTGACATTGTTTCTAGTGGACCTGTTTATACTATGCTAAACACTTGACACTGTTTCTAGTGGACCTTCTCATTGAAACGTGCATTTGTTATTCTGTGTGCATTTATCATGCTAATATTGTTATTCTGTGTTATCATGCTAATATTGTTGCAGGAAACTCTAAGTTGATATTTGAATGTGAGAAAGAAAGTTATAAATGAATAAACTGGAAACGTACTGTTGTTCCCTGATTATATTTTTACAGGGAAAAGCAGCTTTTCCTTGTTTTATCTGAATCTCCTCATTTACTGATATCAACCGCTATGACTGTGTTAGATGCGGGAAAGATCTATTACAGTGTGTAAGTGTAAAGAATACACTACACTCCTTTGATGTATGGTGGCAAGATATGCTGACTACATGACCAATTTCTGGTACAAGGAAGTTATTAGAAATTGCTACAATTGTTATTCTGCTTGAAGGAGCTGGTGTGGTAAATGAACGTCGAGAGAATGGCGCCAAACAGTGTTTTCAACATGCGAGAGAAACACATGGGACTGACGTAATAATGGCAGACAATAAACATGTGTCTTTATTACAAAAGAGTGTGAAAGACTATTGAGAATAGCACCTGTATCAAGTTATAGAGAAACCATTATCATTTATCTTTAATTACTCCCTTTCTGTTCTCTGATAAGAACTATCCTGTGATTTGTATTGATTTTGATATATAAGATTGTGTAGAATAAAAATTATTTTAATGTGGTTTCATGGAAATATCAATGTCAAGTAATCGTTTTCATTGTAACTATTATATGTACATTTGATTGTTGATTTAATAAATTTATTAACCTTTTTTGCAGTTTTTTTTATCAGACAGTGGTATACTAGAAAGAAGAGAGCTATAGTAATTGAGACGAGAGAGTGCCCACAAATATGTTTGTTGTAAAAACAGTGGAAATCTGGTTGTGCCCACAAATGTTTGTTGTAAAAACAGTGAAAATCTGGTTGTGCCAACATAATTTTATAGTAATGGCAGTGGGAATCTGGTTGTGCCCACACGTAATTTTGTAGTAAATACAGTGGGAAACTGGTTGTGCCCACACGTGTTTTTGTAGTCAAAGCAGTGAGAAACTGGTTGTGCCCACACGTGATGTAGTAAAAGCAGTGAGAAACTTGTGCCCACAGGTGATGTAGTAAAAGCAGTGAGAAACCTGTGCCCACAGGTGATGTAGTAAAAGCAGTGAGAAACTTGTGCCCACAGGTGATGTAGTAAAAGCAGTGAGAAACGTGTGCCCACAGGTGATGTAGTAAAAGCAGTGAGAAACTTGTGCCCACAGGTGATGTAGTAAAAGCAGTGAGAAACGTGTGCCCACAGGTGATGTAGTAAAAGCAGTGAGAAACTTGTGCCCACAGGTGATGTAGTAAAAGCAGTGATAGAAACCTGTGCCCACAGGTGATGTAGTAAAAGCAGTGAGAAACTTGTGCCCACAGGTGATGTAGTAAAAGCAGTGAGAAACTTGTGCCCACAGGTGATGTAGTAAAAGCAGTGAGAAACGTGTGCCCACAGGTGATGTAGTAAAAGCAGTGAGAAACTTGTGCCCACAGGTGATGTAGTAAAAGCAGTGATAGAAACCTGTGCCCACAGGTGATGTAGTAAAAGCAGTGAGAAACTTGTGCCCACAGGTGATGTAGTAAAAGCAGTGAGAAACTTGTGCCCACAGGTGATGTAGTAAAAGCAGTGAGAAACTTGTGCCCACAGGTGATATAGTAAAAGCAGTGAGAAACTTGTGCCCACAGGTGATATAGTAAAAGCAGTGAGAAACTTGTGCCCACAGGTGATGTAGTAAAAGCAGTGAGAAACCTGTGCCCACAGGTGATGTAGTAAAAGCAATGGGAAACTAGTCGTGTCCACAAGTGATGTTATAGTAAGAGTAGTGGGAAACTAGTCGTGTCCACAAGTGATGTTATAGTAAGAGTAGTGGGAAACTAGTCGTGTCCACAAGTGATGTTATAGTAAGAGTAGTGGGAAACTACTTATTTAAATATACAAGTAAATACTATGTGCCCAGACATATTTTTGTAGAATCATCAAATAGAAAATTGGCGAATAAAGGGGGAAACCGCCCTATGCTGTTCTACAAGTATGGTAGGTGTGCTTTTGTAGGGAGGCATAGCTGTTGGAAAGTGCACCCGGATTTCGAACTTACTGTATGCAATTTGAGGGCCATGAATGGATGATGTGAGGATTAGGGAACTGTTTTCGAAGCAGTAACCTTGACCTCAGTTTTATCATTCATTGGTAACCTACTACTCGTCATCCAAGACTTAGCAACAGAAACACGAGTCTCGTGTGGAGGTTAGTGAAAGCAATTGCACGAGGCCACTTAACTTTTAAAGTTTAAGTATTGTTAGCATAACAATGGATTGGGGATAAGCACAGATGATGTAGAAAGAAACCAATGAAAAACCTGGTCTGTAAAAAAATCCAGTGAAACACCATTTTGTCTGGGCTGAAATGTTAACCAATTACCGACACAATTTTGTTTTCTTTCAGACGGACATGATTTGAACTAAGATAACGTTGTGCTTTCTGTGTCCAAAACTTGGTGGAGATTTTGGAGTAATATATCATGGTCAATAGCGTCAAAGGGCAGATAAATCACTAATAATATAAGTGAAACAGTTCTCTTTGTCCAAAGCTAAGAAAACGTCATTAATAGGTGAATAGGTCACTAAATTTCATACATACAAATTCGTGCACATATAATCCATCATTGGAAACAATTTAAAATTTTGAGTCTAACAGGTGTTTAACTTGCGATAGTGATCATCTGTGATTTACTTGCTTTTTAAAAACAATTTAAGTGCCGTCCTCCACTGAATTTATCAGAAATTTGAACTTTGAAGATTTGATGAATGTACTATTTGAACTGATTGCAAACTTTATCCTCATGGTTTCTTAAACTGCATTTTTAGACGCATCTTTGAGATTTGCAACAAAGTCCGTCCATGACAATGTCACAATTGGAGTCCAGGGAATGCCTATTATAGTCTAGAGAATGCCTATTAGAGTCTAGAGAATGCCTATTAGAGTCTAGAGAATGCCTATTGGAGACCAAAGAATGTCTATTAGAGTGTAGAGAATGTCTATTAGAGTCTAGAGAATGCCTATTGGAGTCTAGAGAATGCCTATTAGAGTCTAGAGAATGCCTATTGGAGACCAAAGAATGTCTATTAGAGTCTAGAGAAAGCCTATTAGAGTCTAGAGAATGCCTATTAGAGTCCAGAGAATGCCTATTAGAGTCTAGAGAATGCCTATTGGAGATTAAAGAATGCCTATTAGAGTCTAGAGAATGCCTATTAGAGTCCAGAGAATGCCTATTAGAGTCTAGAGAATGCCTATTGGAGATTAAAGAATGTCTATTAGAGTCAGAGAATGCCTATTGGAGATCAAAGAATACCTATTGGAGAAATGTCTGTTGAAATGTGTGTTGTGTGTGTTTGTATGCGTGTTTGTTTGAGTGTGTGTGTGTGTAAAAAATAGTTATAAAACTTACACACATGTTAATGCATGCGTATTGTATGTATGCATCTGTGTAATTTAGATATTAAGTTATGCACAATTTGTACATAATGAAAATTACATGTAAATATTTTACAAGTTTATTTGCTGTAAAGTATAAAGACTGATTTGTAATTATGAGTTTCCTGCACCATAAACCTGCTTTAGAAATCCAAACTTATATCGTTACATTTTTTTCTCAAAATTTCCCTTTACGTTAAGTTCACATTTCTTATAACTTTAAAAATATTTTTGTAGTAATGTGATTCTCGGAAGTTAATTTCTTAAACCGACAGAGAAAATGTTTCTGTTTCTGTTATTGATTTCATTTTCCAGCCACAAAAAGGGCTGTCAATGCTTTTCTTTCAAGAATCTAAAACGTTATTTTGTTTAGCTTTTTCTTTTGGTTTCGCAACTAATGGTTTTTTTAAAATGGAAGCGTTTAACTGTAACATTTCATTAAGTTATAGAATATTTGCCGCATATGGCCACTAACCTTGCTTCTGCTTCACTTCAAAAACAATAGAGTCCGCAGTGTTTCTGTATTTTTGTGACACTCAGTTTGATTTATTCAGGGCTGGCTTAGAAATATATTTTTTTCCCAAAAATGATTTGTTCTTAATCTTAGTTCTCAAAGTCTTATATAGTTTTTTTAATAGTCTTTTTTTATATATATAAAAAACCCACTATGTTTTTCATGTTAGCGAATTATGTTTTCATTTAAAATTTGTCAATTTTGTTTTTTTTGTTGCATTAGGTTTTGTTGAAGAAAATTCCTTTCTTAGAGATCGATAAAATAGCACAGAAGTTCAATTGACTGAAGGAATAATTTGAGAGTTGCTATTGCCATTTTCAAGGAACAGAACCATTATCATTGTCATTCGCATTAGAATATCATTACTATTCAATTCTCAAAGAACAGAATCATTGTCATTCGCATTAGAATATCTATTACTATTCAATTCTCAAAGAACAGAATCATTGTCATTTGCATTAGAATATCTATTACTATTCAATTCTCAAAGAATAGAATCATTGTCATTCTAAAATATTCCTCCCTAACTTCATCATTATTCACATTTTTCTATGACCAATCTTTCTTCGGGTTCGAAAAATAAAATTCACTTTATTTATAGAGTCACAATCACTGATACGCCATCTTTTCACAGTCTGATGCGTATAATAAAGTTGACCTTAGTTATTCTTGGTTTAGCTTTTAGTTTCTTGCTAACGTCAACGATAACTCGACGCAGGGCAAATTCAATTAACAAAAAACAACTTGAAACGCAGCGATATCTTAAGACATGTTGTTAGGAAACTTTTGGAAGAAAGACAAGAAGATTTTAAAATGAATGTGGAACTAAGACTGAAACCCTCTTCCGAGAGTTTGGAAATTGACAAAACTCGGGCGCCTCTTTCATGTAACAGAAGCAAAACAAATTTAAAATGTCACATTTTCCCATTTTTGTTTAGCTGATTTGTATAACGGACTACAAACCTAACTATTAATCTTAATTTTACACAGCAATTTCTTTCAAGAAAATGATACCTTGTGAAAATGCACATGCACAACTTATTTTTAAAATAAGTAAATATATTGGATGGAAAAATGATAAAGAAGAGATTCATGCAAAGCAGCTTTCTAAGCACGAGTACATCTACATTTCTCCGGTTCGATTAAGAAATAAGAAATATATTTAATTCCCTAACGCGTCCTTTTCTAACTCCATCGTGTATGGTCAGTTAGTGTGTTGTTGTAACACAGGCGCAATGTTTGCGATTAAAGGGCACTCGTTTGTAACAAACAGCAAACAAGGCACTGTTTGCGAATACAGGGTAATCGTTTGTAACAAACAGCAAACAAAGCACTGTGCGGAAGAACTCCCAATTCAAGCAGAAAGCATCTATTATTCTGTCTGACAGTTAATACTCGAATATTACGATCTGGCATTGACAACGAGATTGAGAGTTGCATACCTCGAGCTTATCAATTAGTTACATCAACGTCAGGGCGGAAGTAGGTGTCGCTTCGAGCGGTCCTCTGGGTATGTTGACGTCGATGGTAAACAATTTTGAAACTTTTGATGGCGTCATTTTGACGAATGAATAATATTTAAAATTTATATAATAAACTAAAATAAGTATGCAATGGCTGTCATAACTGTATTCTCTACAACTCTGCATCCACATGTTCGTTTTGTGGCGACAGCGCCTTTAAATCATCATGATAGTATTTATTTCGACTGTTCCTGATCGTTACTAAATGAAAGCGCTCTTTCGTATGTTTGCTTCTCTTAGCACATCCCAAAATGTGAAGTCAAAGATGAAAAATGCGTTTATGCTAGATATCAACCAAACGCAACAGAGAACTGATAATGTGGTGACGCGCTAAAGCCAGCAAATAAAAGAAATGAAATTAATATTTTAAAAATCAATGACAACAAATATAGATCCAGGATGGGAGTTGATTGAGGTTTGTTTTCGCGTTAACTAAAGGAGAGCATTGCAAATGATAACCTCAATAACTGCATTTGAAAAAGTGTTTTACATACATTTATATTAAATCTTCTAAAAAGGGGGTATGCACGCACGCACGCACACACACACACACACACACACACACACACACACACACACACACACACACACACACACGATAGCCAGTTACGTGAAAAATTCATTGAATTTACGATACAATAAAAATATTTAGTTAATTTTCATTTAAGCCGATATTTATCTTGATAACGTATCTATGTATGTATAATTCATGTATCTGTCTGTCAAAGTATCTTTTCAATATCTCCACTGCAAATTACTGTGATGGCGTACGTCTACGACATGAATATTGTAAGGTCGTATGACTTTGCACCCATCAGTTCTGCCAGGCTAAAATAAACTAGGATTGTATTTAAAACACAACACTTTTAAAGTTGCATTAAATCCGCTCCAGAGTTATGTGAAGTCAGAGTTCAGAGTAAATCATCATCATATTCTCATAACCAGGGATACTTACATTCCAATCATGATTTACTGTCTACGAAATAAATTTACGATCGACAGCACGGCTAATGAAATTGCAACCAGGCTTACAAAGATGTTTACACAGTATAACCGCAAATTTCAACGAGGCTTTTTTCACCGCTTTATATTTTCTGTCTTTTATAGGGAGAAAAGAGTGAAGTGGTTGTGAGCTGATGATGTCTTTCTTTTTCTTTCTGTGTCTGTCTCAGCCCTCCTTTCTCTGATTGCCTGTCTCTGTCTTTCTCTCTGCTTCTCTCTGTCTTTCTTTCTCTCTCTCTCTGTCCGCCTGTCTCTGTCTTTCTCTCTGTTTCTCTCTGTCTTTCTTTCTCTCTCTGTCCGCCTGTCTCTGTCTTTCTTTCTGTCTGTCTCTTGTCTTTCTTTCTGTCTGTCTCTTTTCTTTCTTTGTCTCTCCGTCTCTTTCTCTGCCTGTCTGTCTTTCTCTTTCTCTGTCCTCTATCAGCCTGTCTGTCTCTATCTCTGCCTTTCTCTGTGTATCTGTTTCTTTCTCTATAGGTTTCCCTGTTTTTGTCTTTCTCGCTTTTCACTCTGTGCCCCCCCCTCTCTCTCTGTCTTTGTCTTTGTGTCTGTCTCTGTGTGTGTGTCTCTGCCTGACATTTGGCCTGCCAGTACTTTGTCTTCTGTCTCTCCGTTTCTGTCTCTCTTTTTTTATCATCCCCTCTCTGTGTCCTCTATTTCTCTCGCATTCTGTCTGTCTCTCTGCTTTTTTGGTTATCTGTCACCTCTCTCTCTCTCTTCTGTAGGAAAAATCTTATTGTCTTACTTTCATCTTAAGCAATTAATACGAGCGCGCGCACACTCTTGCTTTCTTTCTCTCACTCACTCTCCACACACAAACAAACAAACACACACACACACACACACACACACACACATGTTCTCAGGTATACATACTTTCACAGACTCACGCCCACATCACAGCTACGTTGTAAAAAGGAAAGAAGACTTGACATAACTGTACACAAATTAGAAAAGCTGATACAAAATACATTTAACATAGCCCACAAACAAACCACATAAGTAATCAGTAGTGCATTTAATAATTAATAAAATTCTTATAAAGGATTAATTATATTTATGTGCTAAATATTAAACCAAATGCCACTTTTGTGCAGAAATTATTCAAATATATCCTTGTACTTTACTTCTGTGCGGTTGTCTTGACTACCTGCGAAGTAGCTGTGTTCGAAATATTAACAATACTTTGTTTAAATTTGCGTGCACATAAGACCACTTGATATGTTCATAGTCATGACTACACTGCGTGTAAATCTTCGTACACAGACGAACACATATAGTTGACTATGTCGTACATTACAATAATGCCATTTCCCTCTAATTGAACAAAAACTAAATATATTTATAAAAACAAATCTAAAGTATACTGATTGACAGTCCAGGAGCACTAAAGCCACCCTCGGAGCATATTTCACGGCTATTAACTCATAAGCTGGACTTGCAAAATTTCTCTTCCAATCTTAATTTACTTGCCCCTTGATGGCTGTGACATCTGGAACTCATCAGTTATCAAGAAATCTTAGTTCTTTCATCTACTTTATCTCTTTTAGATGAAAATAATGCACAGAATTTCTTGTGAATTTTCATGAATGATGCCACATGAGGAGATAATTTAATGATCTAGCCGCAGCATTAAATAACTGAATTATTAATTATGAATTTGGTTTTAATTCTGTTAACAGCTCCACAGCAAAATCTCGACTTAGAGCCACTATATCGAATCCTACCCTTTACTTTATAGGACAGTTAATATTACAATATAGTGACGATTAATCATACAATATATTGACGATTAATCATGCAATATAGTGACAATTAATCATACAAGATATTGACAATTAATCATACAATAAAGTGACAAGCAAATTAGTTGATGTTGCATTTTAGAATCAGTGATGCTATATAACTCTTTTTTAATTAACAATCATTCATTCACATACAGCTCATCCCCCAGCTGATTCCCATTAACGGTTGATCCAAAGAATTAATTAAGATGTGATAAAAGAGATAACAAAAATTTAATAATGAAACAATAAAAGAAGAAAAAATTATTTCGAGATACCATAAATGCCAACAAGAGCATTCACTGTCACATACTGTCCCGTTAGTCACAATACTTTTAGGCAAGAGATTATGAATATTGAGTGGTTTTGAGGATTACACACTTAACTCGTCTTAACACACTTAACAGTCCGACTTTGCTTTTTGAATCTGCATTCACACAGTCCCCATTCAGTGACACAGCTTTTTGAATGTGCATTCACAAAGTCCCCATTGAGTGACACAACTTTTTGAATCTGCATTCACAAAGTCCCCATTCAGTGACACAACTTTTTGAATCTGCATTCACAAAGTCCCCATTCAGTGACACAGCTTTTTGAATCTGCATTCACACAGTCCCCATTCAGTGACACAGCTTTTTGAATCTGCATTCACACAGTCCCCATTCAGTGACACAACTTTTTGAATGTGCATTCACACAGTCCCCATTCAGTGACACAGCTCTTCCTTCAGATCAGACTGATGTCAGGAATGGGATTCTGGATCAAGTGGAGTTCCAGACCAATCCACAATAAGAGAAATTGGTTAAAGAGAGAAAAAGGGCCCAGTTACACAAAATAACATTCCCTTTTGTAGCTGGCATAATTACTATTTTAAATATTAGGTCACGTGATGACAGTGGGGTGAAACATCTCTTACAGAAGACTACTTTATCAAAAACAAGAACGGTAGCATTCAGTCTAGCTTATAATTCAAAGAATTTCTCTTATTAATGATTAGTTATAAAGCAAGACAATAATAAATTCTAGAACTTACACATTTACAGCTTCTAATCAATTACATTTAACAAATTCATGACTTTATCATTTAGTTCAACGCAATGCAAATAGTTTTACAGTGAATAAAGAAAATGGCGCACCACAACACGTGCACCTTACAATTTCTTTATTCTATGTGTACAGTTAAACTACAGCTAAAGCTGCACAATACATCAATGTAAAGAAATACACATTAGCTTCATACATACAAACAATCATCAATAAGAAATAAGAAATCTCCAACATTCTAATTAATAATATATTTAAATTATCAGCGTGAAGTCAAAACACACAAACACACATACACACACACACACACACACACACACACACACACACACACACACATATATATATATATTTGCATACACACATATATATATATATATATATACACACACACACACACACACACACACACACACACATATATATATATATACACATACACACACACACTCCCCTATCCACATATCTTGTTAAACCATTATTCTTGCATTAACTCATCAGCCTTTCCAGTCAGAGTGGCCACAGTATGATTACATGGGTTTTAGGCCGTGGATAACTATCGAGCTTTGACCACGGTTTCGGTATGTCTTGAGCGGAACTCCAATTTATGGTTAAAGTGTGTCCAGTTAACTTCATACACCTCTATAAATCATTCCCCCAATCTTCTATTCTCCATGCATGGACTAACGGTCCCCTTTAGGCTACTTGACCTACATTCCTCTGGTCGTGTTGGAGATGCCAAGCAGCCACTACGGTCGACTACATAACTGAGTGCATGATAAATCGCTCTAAAGTCAATGACAATTATGTGCTACAGAAAATTAATTATGGATTATGGTAGAATAGAAACAATTAGAATGTAAAATCTCTTTCTTTTTTTTTTTTGTTGTTGTAAAGAAGTGCAATTTGCTCTCACGGGTGTAACCCGTCACCAATGATAAGAACCTCAAGTGTCAAGTTGTCATGTCAGTGATTCAATATTAAAATTATTCTGCACCTCTGAACAGAAACTACATTACTCTCAAGAAATGGACAAGTTGCACGTGCTTGTTTCAAATTATTACTTTACCATTTTCTACGGAGAGATAATTAGGCACGATTCGAGGTGAAGAGAATAGAAAAGTTGCTAGAGACTAAATTATACTGGAATACCTTAAATGCAATTATTTTATTCCTGTAAATATGTATCAACGTGTGTGTAATTGTATGTATGTATTAAATATGAATGTGAGTTTATGAATATACGTATGTATATGTGTATTCTATGCATGGATGTATATACATAAGTGTATGTGCATGTATGAATGTATGATTATATGGATGCAAATATGTAGATGAATATATATATATATATATATATATATATATATATATATATATATATATATGTATATATTAGTGTAAGAATGCATGTACGTATGCAGTGAAGTATTAGGTAAGTGTGCGCTTGTATGTATGTATTATGTATACATGTGTCTATGTTTGTGTGTATTAATGTATGCAGTGCTTTTGTGTATGTGGACGTATGTGTGCATATACATATGCATATGAATACATTAATGTAAGTATGAGTGTTGTTGTCTGTTGTGATCACCAAGGTCACATAATTTAAAGAAAACAAATGGAATAGCCACCAGTTTATAAATATTCTGCGCTGTACTTTACAAATAGTTGCTAATAGCGACTGGTTACAACTTTATAACGTATGGTCCACGTAGATTTTTCTCTTTTCACTGCTAATTTTTTATCTCACTTTCCGTTGGTCTTGACAACAATGAATCTCACAGATGAATTAATAAATATGCTTAATACACACTTCTTATGAAAGCAATGTAGTTCATGATCGTATTATTTTTTCTGAAATATATAACAATTAAACGAAAAATACATTCTATGAATCTTGCATTGTTCGTATCATAGAAACAGTTTTGATACATAATCAGATGCTGGATATGATTGTCCACGTAATAATTCTTTTGAATACCACTCATGTGTGTCATTTTGTTCTGAGTAACAATTATCCGTTTCTAAAAGTAGCATGATTGATATTAGCAATGAAGTTACACAGGTTATGTTCAAATCATTTTATTTCCACCGATCTCTCTTGGACTGCGCGTTTCTTTCTCTCTCCCGCTCGTACAATCTAAAAGTCTTTCTCCCTACTCTCCCCTCTCTCTCTTTCACTCATTCAGTATCTCTCTGCCCCCTCTCACTCACTAACTAACTCACTCACTTTCTCACCCACCCACTCACTCACTCTCACTCACTCATTCTCTCACTCTCACTCACTCGTTCACTCTCTCACTCACTCACTCACTCTCACTCACCCACCCACTCACTCTCTCATTCACCCACCCACCCACCCACTCATTCACTCACTCACTCACTCACTCACTCACTCATTCACTTACTCACTCATTCATATCTTCCCCTCTTCTATATAAACGAACAAGTCTTTAAGTCGAAAGTTTCTGTTAAGCCCAGATTTTACCAGAGTGTGTATCATATTGAAACTCTGATCAAGATTAAGGGTTCAAGGTTCAAGGTTCAAGATACTTGGAGCGTATGCTGGCGTGAGTTAATAAAAGTGCCAGCGTTCGAGTGATGCGTAGAAAATGTGTATGTAAGTCTGTACGCAACTAGGACTGAAGCTCGAGGGGTGAGTAGTTAATAAATATAGAAGAAGTATTACTAAAGGGATAGAAACTCAATGGTGCGTAGCTAGTGTGTATGTAAGTATGTACTATACCAGGAATGGAGTTCTGGTAATGGGTAGCTAATGTGTATATAGGTAGGTAGGTAGGTAGAGTAGCGGGTCTGGAGTTCGGGAAGTGGGTAGGTTTCACTTATAGTTCAGTATTAATGAACAACAATGATTTGCCATTTTGAAAGTTAGCAAAGTGTTCAAAAATTGACACTAAATACATAACGTTTCAAGAATAATAGGTCAGAGATATAATTCAATATAAAATAAAAGTGAAGTAGAAATAAGAAAGAGAAAGGAAATCAGAGAGAGAGAGAGAGAGAAAGAGCAAAAGGAACGAAATACTGAAATACAAAGGACCATTGAAGAAGCACTACTCTCTTTGTAAACAAGCAGTCTGCTCTCTCTCTCTCTCTCTCTCTCTCTCTCTCTCTCTCTCTCTCTCTCTCTCTCTCTCTCTCGTCAAAAATAGAACTTGCCTTTAATAACAATGGGAATAACTCATACTCTAACACAAGTGTTGATATCTGATACCATTACTTATCAGTTACTAAGGATTGACAGCCAGGATAAACATTTAACGTTGTACTGAATAAAACCATGAAATATTATCCATCGAAGACAAGTGTTGATATCGGAAATTATTACTCACCAGCAAATATGTATTTATGGCCAAGATAAATGTTCTAACCTTGTACTGAATAAAGACATGAAATATCCATCGAAGGCTTAAATTTATTTGTGGAAAAACTGTTATACAGCATGCATTCGAATGAGTGTGGCCACTTTCTGGTGAGAGGCACAAAATATATGTCTACGTCACGTGACCATTTGTTACGCTAGAAATTCATTAACACATGGCGCTTCTTATGTAGGGACAGTTACATAGACACAACAAGACACGCGACAGTTACACAGAAACAACAGGGCATACTTAAACCAGATATCGTGTGTGTGTGTGTGTGTGTGTGTGTGTGTGTGTGTGTGTGTGTGTGTGTGTGTGTGTGTGTGTGTGTGTGTGTGTCCTTCTCTCTCTCTCTCTTTCTCTGTGTCCATCTCGTATATATGAAGAAACAATTCTACATTCTTAGCTACCTGAAATCATTTATACCTATTAGCAGCCTAAACACGCTCTTCATCTAATTGCACTTTAAAACTGCTGACATGAGCGCCGCCACAGCCTTACTAGACTGCGCAAACACAAAACGCTCAGGCCGGAAATTGGAAATTTTTTTCCTAATCTACTTTACACGCTACTCTTGCTCTCTTCCAGATCAATTTTCACTTCGTCTAACTGAATGCGCTG
Organism: Sinotaia quadrata; assembly: GCA_028829895.1. NCBI lineage: Eukaryota > Metazoa > Mollusca > Gastropoda > Architaenioglossa > Viviparidae > Sinotaia > Sinotaia quadrata. The sequence continues at coordinate 76,647,125 of CM054179.1, forward strand.
ATTCGTAAGACGCGCGGATTTGTATTTGCTTTTTGGCATGTTTGTTGGTTTGTGCGTGTGTTTTAATATTCACCGGATAAAAAGCTTTCTTTCCAAGTACATAGCGCAAGCTATCGGCAACAATCGAAACAGGATAGGGGTGGGTAAGAAAGGGGAGACTATATTCATTGAAACAAGAGAGAATGGCTATTGGGTAAGGCAAAATAAAAAAATTAAAAAAAAAAAATTTTTTTAAATTCTTTAAAATGTTTTTAGATAGCAATCGGGTTGGACACTATTTTTTTCTTTTAAATAATGTTTAAATAAGAAAAGCAAGCGTCGTTTTTGAATTACTTTAATGTGAATATCAATGTAAGAAAAAATGTTAAGAAAGTACTTGAAAGTATTTTGCTTTTTTTCAACTACTTGTTGGAAACCTACCTATCCACTTTGTCATTTGCAACGGCTACTAAAATACAGAGCAGCAATCTTTTTTTCGGGGGTTATCTTACTTGATTCCTGGAAGAAGTTTTCATATTTAAAAAAAAAATTAAATCTAGTCCCGATTACAAGTACAAGCTCTCTCAAAAACTGTGTGATATGAAAAGCAGATTTTGACAAGCATCTTCAATTGCTCACCAAAACGACGCGTGATTTATTGTGGTAGCAGTGAAAGTTTTGACAAGCATCTTCAATTGCTCACCAAAATGACGCGTGATTTGTTGTGGTAGAAGTCAAAGTTTTGACAAGCAATCTTCAATTGCTCACCAAAACGACGCGTGATTTGTTGTGGTAGAAGTCAAACTTTGGACCACGCTGAACGAAATGTTCTGAGCTAACTTGTAGCGGCTCTAAGCTATTCGTGCCACCATTAATTAAATTAATTAAAGGCTGTAGAGACAATAGAGTGGAGTACTAGTTGTCATTACTCAGTCCAAGCGATAAATGGTCTTCACTTGGCGACATTAAAAAAAAAGAAGTGAAATATAGACGACGTCAGTAAGGAGTTAATACTACCGCCAGCAAAGTTTTCTTTGTACAGCACTTAAGATCTGCTAAAAATGTGTCAGTCCAGAAATTACTTTACGAGTATGCCTGTTTCGCTGTCACGTTCGGGATTATTATTAAGATCCCGCGAAAGAAACGATTTAGTGTTTGACAAATCCAACTAAAAAAAAGTGCTTACAGGTGTAATGCATCATTTGATTGAATACTTTCCGATAAAGCACTCACTAATATAACAAATTGAAGTGGAAATAATTTTCTCATCACACTGAAAAAAAATTTCTAATATTAAGACATTTAATAGGTAGTCGTTATGTTCCTTAATCCGCATCATTCACAATAGGAATATAAGTTTTTAAAAACGGAAACAGAACTAACTGTTGTAAGAACAGTGCTGATTGTTTTAAGAAAAGACCTAATTGTTGTATGAAAATACCTAATTTTTGTAAGAAAAGACCTAATTGTTGTATAAAAAGACCTCATTGCTATAAGAAAATACCTAATTGTTGTATGAAAAGACCTAATTGTTATAGAACAACCTAATTGTTATAAAACAAAGCTAATTTTTTATGAGAGCAGAGGCTTAATTGTTATAAAAATAGCTAATTGTTCTAAGAACTGAGATAATTGTAGTAAGAAAAGAGCTAATTGTTATAGATCAGAGCTAAATGTTATAGAAAGAGACCTTTTTGTTATAAGAGCAGTGCTAATTGTTTTAAGAACAGTGCTAATTGTAAGAAAAGAGTTAATTGTTGTAAAAGCAGAGCTATTATTTATAAGAATAGTGCTAATCGTTATAAGGAACGAGTTCATTGCTGGAAGAACAAAGCTAATTGCTGTAAAAAAAAAATTAAAAAAAAAAGCACTAAAATCTAGCTGCTGTACAAAAAAAAGAAGAGACATTGAAACAGCTAATTGTTGAAAGAAAAGATTGCTGAAAGCTAATTGTTGTAAGAAAAGTCTGCTAAAGAATACATGTTGTAAGAATAGACTGCTAAAAGCTAATTGTTGTAAGAAAGGTCTGCTAAAGTATAATTGTTGTAAGAAAAGTCTGTTAAAGGATAACTGTTGTAGGAAACGGTAGAGTCATTTGCAGCAAGGCCAGAGAGCACTTATAATTTTATAATAAAAGCACAAACACGCACACACTAGAGCACTTATAATTTTATAATAAGCACACAAACACGCACACACACACACACTAGAGCACTTATAATTTTATAATAAAAACGCATAAACGCACACACACTAGAGCACAATCATGCACTTTCATCAAGACACAGGCATACACAAACACGCACTTTCATCAAGACACAAGCATACACAATCATGCACTTTCATCAAGACAGGCATACACAAACACGCACTTTCATCAGGACACAAGCATACACAATCATGCACTTTCATCAAGACACAGGCATACACAAATACGCACTTTCATCAAGACACAAGCATACACAATCATGCACTTTCATCAAGACAGGCATACACAAACACGCACTTTCATCAGGACACAAGCATACACAATCATGCACTTTCATCAAGACACAGGCATACACAAACAAACACTAGCACGCAGATTTCTCATAATTTTTATCTCTCACAATCAGTTTAAAGCTTTGATTTAAAAAAAAAAAAGCATTGTATTCTCTTTAGACAATTAAAGCTTTGTAGGGAGCGTTTTAAGATAAACGGATTGGTGTGAAAGTTCCATTTTATAAATTTTAAATTTATTTAAATCAAAAGAAGAAGTCAACCCTAGTTCGCGAACTAGCATTCTACAGATTAAAAGCGATCTGTATTGCACTGAGCTAAATGTGGGTTCACCTCACTAAGAGAATCTATCTCAATTCTTTTCTCTACAAACGAATCATTTCCACAAAGGGAAATCCCCACATCAGTAAATTATAGCCCTTGATCCTCTTACAGACATAAGAGTCTTTCCATTTACTCGACTGCTGACTGCATCCCAGGGCAGAGTGGAAAGCTCAACTCGTTTGTAAGCATGAGATCGACTGCAATACATTCTGCGCTTCCACCAAAGAGAGCAAAGCGAAAGTCTTCCACAAAATGGAATTGCCTTAATTCTTTCTGCTGGAAATACACGAGAGAAAATTAGGATTAGGATAAAGGAGAGTTTGGACAGGAAAAGGGCTTCGCTTTCAATTCCCTTAGGATTAAACATAAACTGTTCACACGCACACAGACACATACGTAAACACACAGAATTCGGGGTTTGTGCCATTCTAATTATAAGACAATTTTAAAGACTATTTTAAAAATAAATAAAATCTCTTAGATCGACTTGTTTAAGCAGTGACGTCAATCCCCGTTTTCACCGAATTACATCCCATGAAAAATCTCGAATTTACGAGTAAAGAGTTGACTGTCTTGATCTGAGTACAGTACTTAAGCGCTAATGTTGTTTTTTTCCTTTCTCCCCAATCCACCTCAGTTTGTTTTCTTCTCAAAAACGGGTTTCCCTTAAGGCAAAGGATAAAGTTAAGAAATATAAGAATTAGGGCAAAAGTCTGTCGTGAAAATTCGCGACCAAGTAAAGCGTGACTACCTGCTGGAGTCGTTAGCGTGCCAATTTTATGGTAACGACAGAAATAACGACTTATCGTTGTCGTTTCCCTTTCTTAAAAGACTAAAATCGGGCTTTTAGCTCTCAGTGGCGTTCATGTGGTTGTGAGATCATCGCTACTGTCTAAAACCCCAATTCCTTGATATCGATACAACCCCATTCCAAGTGCACACACAACACCACACACACACACACACACACACACACACACACACAAGTAAATAGTCGCTCGTACATGTGCACACGCGCACATATGCATGCCCATGCTAACTCATATACAATCACACTTTGACGCAGACAGATTCAATCAGCTCACCTGCGCACGCACGCACATGTGTAAATTCACTCACATCCACACTCACAGTCACACAGATTAACACAGTGTCATAGAGTGGAACACTTCAAATCTAACATAGCAACTAATGCACTACAAACACAGGCTTACACACTCCTATACACACGTGCATGCACACATTGACACCGACACACACACACACACACACACACACACACACATTCCTCCAAACAGTTAAATATGCATTCACTTATACACTACCACCATCACACACAGTCACACAAACTCTGATCCGTGAACATGCATAGACACACGCCACACTTACGCCAACATTCACATCATTCCAAATACACGCACGTGCGCACACACAAACACACACACATACTTTCTCTCTCTCTTTCTCTTTCTATCGATTTTCCCAAACAGATGATACTAGATGGTTTATTACTATCTAAAAAAAAAAAATCTTTAAAAGTCTTAAACATAATATTTCTTCTTTTTTTTAAATAAAGCATTAATGTTGCGTCAGGTGTTAGGAACTAGGGAAAAAGACATACCTATTGAATGACTAACTGCAAGACTACACTAACAGTTACCTATTGAAAGACTTAGAAAACTGCAAGACTACACTAACAGTTACCTATTGAAAGACTTAGAAAACTGCAAGACTACACTAACAGTTACCTATTGAAAGATTTAGAATATTGCAAGACTAGAAATATTTTAACAGATTACGCAGTTATCAAGCGCCATCTCTAGAACACATCCAATTTATTGTTGGCGATCAAAGTGTTACAACACAGCTAAGATGTAGCCTAATGAATACCGGAGACCGAGTAAGTTACATCACAGCTAAGGTGTAGCCTAATGAATACCGGAGACCGAGTAGTTACATCACAGCCTTCTAAATGCTGGAGATCGAGTTGTTACACAACAACGCTAAATAGCCTACTAAATGTTGGAGATCGAGTTGTTACAACAAAGCTAAGAAGCAACCTACTAAATGTTGGAGATCGAGTTGTTACAACAAAGCTAAGAAGCAACCTACTAAATGTTGGAGATCGAGTTGTTAAACATGTCTAGTATTTCAAGCGGGAGATCGAGTTGTTAAACACGTCTAGTATTTCAAGCGGGAGATCGAGTTGTTAAACACGTCTAGTATTTAAAGCGGGAGATCAAGTTGTTAAACACGCCTAGAACAAAGCGCTCAAACTTCAGGGTGACATAAAATATATATTTCATTTTGCTGGAGATCAAATTGTGAAAAAGTCTCCAAACTAATCTTTCTAACTGCGATAAGTCCAAGCGACATAATCCAGGTAGAATACATTCTACATTTCGCTGAAAATCAAACTGTAAAAGCAATTAGGGGGGGTAAAGCCTTCTTGTCTCTAACTGTTGAGTTAAAAAATAAATTACTTAAGTCAGCAGAACAACTACTCCTCACAATGTGCGGATGAATATTATTTTTCAAAGAAATACTTTTAAAACGTTAATTGGAAAGCACCAAGTTAAATAAAATTTGTTTTATTTTATTTTTAAAATTTCCCTTGAAGCAAGTAAATCTTGTGAAGTGAACGAAACTCTCCCTGTAGTCATCTGCAGCAAAAATACCAAGAAAACCGCCACAGTTCTAACGGGGCGTGTGTAAGAACCATGTTTACCTTTGATTTAGTTTTTATACAAACCTAGCATTGAAATTCAATTTACTTCCCTGTTTCGGAGATTTAAAAGAAAAAGAAAGACTGGTGACAGCATTTGATGGCGTGAAAGAAATTCGCACGTTTCGTTGCGTTCGAATATAATTCAAGAAATATAGGAGAATATTTCGTTAAAAAATAAAATGTGGGTATTGTTCTCATTAATCTTCTTAATAATAATAATAATTAAGTAAACAAATATCTTATAATACGAAAATATTAGGGTATATTTTTTTTAAAAGCTATACACAATTATATTTTTTTAAAGTTCTTTTGTTGTGAATAGCAGTAAGGATATTCACATTTTACTTCATTAAAATTTGTTTTGTTCCTGTGTATTTTTCACTCTTGTTAGAAGGATACATGTAAATACCAGCAGAGCAGAGAGCATGACTATTTAAATATTTCACCATTTACCACGACGTAATAGCTACAAAAACGTAGTAAAATTAAATTCACAATCTTTGCGTTTCCACGAAGTGTTGTTAAGTCGTAAGAGACGCCCCTCTTTTTTTTTCTGAGTGGAAACTAACTTATCCCATTGGTCATTCTAGTTTTGATGAACGCCAAGGGTAAATTATTTATTTTCTAATTGGAATCAGTATGTCAAGAGGTTTCGAAAGCTTAAAATAGTTTTTCTGTTAAAAAAAAAGGAATTACTTATTTATAACGGTGAAAATTAATAAATATTAATTCATTTAATATTATTTTATTTGTCTTGTGAGGCGAAAACGGCTTGCTTTGAGACCTGTTATGTTAACCAGGAGATTTTTGGGACAGAGCTCACAGAGGAATAGTACACATGATTCACTTTAGCTCTGTGTTTTCACTAACAAATAATCATAAAATGTTAGGATTTAGATCTCTATTTAACTACGAACTCTGTCTTACGTGAATTAATTTTTGTAGCACCCTTTCAGGTCTAGTTGTCATGGTTTATTATTTGTAATACTCCACGTTCTGAGAACAGTCCTGGTTAAATTATTTCCGGTGCGAGTTCTACTGCCAAACACCCATTTAATTAGCTTGAATGCGATGGACAGTTGTGGAGTTGATCGGATCCTCTCTATGAAAAGAATTGCTGTGTGAGCAAGATCTGGACTCTGTAAGCAAGAACTGTACTGTGAACAAAAACTGGACTGTGAGCAAGCACTGGGCTATGTGAGCAGGAATTGGACTACGTGAACAAGCTTTGGACTGTGTGAGCAAACTGAACTGTGTGAGCAAGCAAAACCTGGAATGTGTGAACAAGATCTGGACTGTGTGAACAAGATCTGGACTGTATGAGAAAGAACTGAACTCTGTGAGCAAGCACTGGACTATAATAGTTCACAATATTGATCACTACACCTCCAGAGTACATTAAGCTATTTCAAGCACTTGATTGGATTGATATAAATGTCCGTAGCAGTGTATAGTGATGACAACTTGCAGTTGACCTACTAAAGTGTAGTTGTTGTTGTTTAGTCAATTTAAATAGGTAACGCCCACCCAGGAGAGGACGGTCTCAAGCCAAAGCTAGGCGCACCCAAAGTCCAAAGTCCCAAAGTCTAAAGCACGAAAATGAAGTCAGTGGAAAATTATCATCTTAGGAGTGGGCAAACAAAACACTGAGAAACTGCACAGAGTTCTCAAAAGTCCTGGTCAGCAAGATCAGAACTTTTTATGGAAGCACATCTCACGGGTATGGGTTGAGGGTGCTGCAGACTTTAAACACACGAGACAAATGTATCATTATATAATTGACAGCTTACTTTACTCACAGAGAGTAAATAAAGTTCTTATATAGAGTGAGTTTTCTAAGCCTCTGCATTTTTGGCGCATTGCCTCAAAATTGGAAACTGCTGCATAAGGAGAACCATCGAGAGGGGCTAGAGGGGCTAGGGTGACATTGCATGCTGAGTCTTCTCAAATAAATTTATTTTATATTTGTTTAGAATCAGAACTAATTGCAGCACAAATGTGGCAGTCCACTAAGTCTTCACAGTTCACTAAGTCTTTACACTTCACTAAGTCTTCACAGTTCACTATGTCTTCACAGTTCACGAAGTCTGAGCTTAGGTTGATCGTAAAGCTAAGGAAGTAGTGGGTTCCTTTGCTGGTTTAGAAAGGGAGGTAAGCTATGACACACACACACACACACACACACATAAAAATAAGTAAAAATTGATAACGTAAAAGTCACATGTGAATGCAACAGCAAGCACACAATACAATTCCCTCCCCACCCACGCCCTCGCCTCGACTGCTCTTGGTATCGCATATAAGGTTAATAACAGTAAATATAACAAGGTGATTTTCTTCTTGAAGGAACCCCAGGTCATTGAATGTAATCGATAATAAAATACATTTTTCTAAGAAAGTTTATGTCAAAGAAATACTGAACATATATGAACATATATTCACCAGGTTTTCCATCTTCAGATTTGTCACCAACACCCCCATCCAGCTACGAGAGTGAAGCTGAGGTGGTGCAGTGATTGTCAGTATCACATAGGACCTGTTTGTTGTCCGTCACTTTTGCCCACATACACCATAGATGTCTTCAGGGGGAGTCCGTGAAAGTTTCAGGGGGTCTGTGAAAGTCAAATATTCACTATATTTTTATATTCTGTTTATGTGCATTTTTCTAGGAATGGGGTCCATAGCTTTCACCAGATTTTCAAAAACGGTCCGTGATTAAACAAAGTGTTGAAAAAGTTCATGACTCAAAAAAAGATTAAGAACCACTGTTTTAGATGTAAGAACATTCATGAACCGTGAGGAAGGAGTTTTTCGAGAGTAATAGGTTTTATACAGACATAATGCACACTCACACACACAAACGCGCGTATATATATTCTTACACATGCATATTTATGTATGTACTCGGAGGCCTCGCGGTCGCTATTTAGGGTGTACTTTTCGCATGAACGTGTCTAGATTCCTGTCCAAGTTATGGGGACCTTTCAGTCGATACACCTTAGCCCCTCCCCTCCCCCTCCAAACTATACAATGTACAGCAATGCATCAAGGTTGAATTTATTTTATATATATATACCTTAAATGATTTTCTGAAACTATAAATCTGATTCTTTTCTAATTAATAATAACATTCGCTAAAACTAGGGCAGTCTAGTTTAACAGTGTTTGCTAAATACACTTATGCATACATATTAACAAATATACACCACACACGCACATATACATATTAACAAATATACACCACACACGCACATATACATATATATCATATATGTATCATATATCATCGTCTATTAAGTAGATCAGTCAATGCCTCAGAAAATGAGGCGATTTCAATTAATTTTTTTTAAGAAAGACAGAAAAACATGAAGGAAAGAAATTTCGTCTTTTTCGTTTGAAAGACTTTTGTGTGTTACAGCCAGCCAGCCAAAGAATAGAAATGGAGTCGATTATTTCTTATTCATGAAAACTACTTTACTCTCACTGTACGCTCGGCATCTTCTAGTATTCCCCTCCCTCCCCCCTCTATCACCCCATTCCTTCATGGGGGTGGGGTGGGGTGAGAAATCATTGCGCTTGTGGACGCGAGTGTCAATGGAGTGTCCGAAATAATTTCATCTGGCTGATGAGGCGATAGTAATTCCGAGGTAATTACCATCTGGGACTATTCGTTTCTTCTTTACTCCGACAATCCAGGAAGACTTTTAAAGAGTTTGCCGATGTCTGTCTCTATGTTCAGCACAGTTTACACATTACGACCATTTCTTTTCATTAGGAGAGCGCTCACAAGTCTACATCGTGGAAACACTTTGTAAATTAGGAATTAGAAGGTTAATTCGATTATAGGGCTGCTCGAACGGTTCAAAGAAATCCCCTATACGCCTTTTGATGAATTTTGCTAATTTAATCGACTTTAAAGAGATGAAAGTCAGGGAATGAGATATACACATGCACGCACACAAACCCATATACACGAGAGAGAGAGAGAGAGAGAGAGAGAGAGAGAGAGAGAGAGAGATGGATGGATGGATAGATAGAAAGATGGATGGATAGATAGATAGATATATAGATAGATAGATAGGTGGGCTTTGGGTTTTTGGGTGGATGGATGGATGGATGGACGGATAGATAGATAGATAGATAGATAGATAGGTAGGTAGGTAGGTGGGCTTTGGGTTTTTGGGTGGATGGATGGATGGGTGGGTGGGTAGGTAGGTAGGTAGGTAGATAGGTAGATAGATAGATAGATAGATAGATAGATAGATAGATAGATAGATAGATAGATAGATAGATTTATTAGTAGGGGTATCCTTCATCATTGTTTTGGTTTTGCCATATGAGACAACAAGCTGTGTGCTTTGGGACTGAAATCCATCTCATAAGCAATGTTGTGAACAACCGAGGCTCTATTTCTTGCCTTCAGAGATAATTGTTTTCGCGCTGCTAATGAAGAACTAAGTAATAAATGAAAGTATAATATAATGGTAATACCAACGATGACGTATATTGCAAATTGCGTTGTATTTTCTCGCTAGTGACAGTAGTTGGCAAGAAAGTTCAGTTAACCCTAAAAGATCGATAACTCTTGTTACACAAAGGGGCTCTATTCGCAATCCTACAGGGGCGTCAACACAAAAGACGTTTCCGACAAAGTAGCGGCAAACAAGCGTTTATTCTCCTGATTAAGACTGATGATCTTCATAATGGCCGCCAGTTTTACTGAGTGTACCGAGTTTCAAAATGGCAGTAAAAGGAATAAAATAATTAAGAAATTCAATGACAAAGTACAGTATTGTCAAATGACACCTTCATTGAAAATATCGATTTTTAAAATGGCAGTAGAAGGGAAGACAAAAATTAAATAATTCTATGGCAAAGTACAAAGTTTTGTCACTTGACATTGTAGACGATTTTTGTCTGGAACATCGAGTAATTCACATTTAATATTTAACCTCACCACATCTGATGACAATATTTCTGAGCTATATTTTAATTAAAATTAAAAGGGGTTAAACCCTCTGTGAATCCTTCGCTGTCACGTCGTATTTCATTTAACTGTCTCCTTTCAAACCACACGTCACTCAAACAAAACTTTATTCATAAACGTTCGCTTACAGAAATTGCTTCTTCTGAGAAAGATTCCAGTCTGAAGACAATCATTCTGAGAAGACAAGAGCAACGACTGGGTGACTGAGATGGAAAGCCGAGACAACCTAAAGGGTTATTCTCCGAGTTTGACTGGAAACGAGGTCCATGATTTAATAGTAAGAGGTACATCACGGATAAGACAGTGACCTAATACTGCTGGCTAGACGCAGAAAACCATCCATCTAAATCGTTCGTTTATCGTCACCGCTTTCACTTGTTTTGCTCGAAAGGGAGCCGTAGTTGAGAAGGCCCCTATTAATTTGCAGTAAAGACAGATTTAACGCTACTGATGTAATTTGTTAGCATGGAAAAGGACTAGGTGGAGAATGAATGCGTTACAGAGTAAAGTAAACACGAAAGAAATAAAAATATCTCCGGATTTATCTCCCCTTTCCATCAAACCTCACTCGTGCTCCTGAGTGATTTTTTACCACCAAAAGAAGGAGCCTTAGCCAAAGTTTAAAGGCGGAATTTTTCTTTTCTTGTTTCAGGTTTTGTTTTGATTTGTTTGTGTGTGTGGTTTTTTTTTTTTATATGGATAATGGAGGGAAACATTTTTTATAAAAAAAAATAACTATGGTTACTTCTTAAAGGTTTCATTTTAATGGTTGAACAGATGGGAAAATCAACATATAGGTTTGTAATATTTGTTTCGCGATGACGTCACTGAGTTGGGGAGAGGTCAATCGCATTGTACATTTCTTAGCGCTGCCATATGTGCTCTATGAAGAGGCGATTTGTTTAAGCGAAAATGACTGTCATCCATTTGATCATTCAAGATTTCGCCGCACAATGAAAAGGAAATGAAAGTCAAAACGAGTTCCTTCATTTTAAAGAGTGTTTTAATTTTCTTGGCCTTTATTTTATTAGTGTTTAAATTTACTTTATAAATATAATTTCATAAACACTCGAATTCCTGTAGATTTATAAATAATTATAATGCAAACTCACATCGTCTTCATCATTATCACTATCATCATCACCATCCTATTATCACCAATAATAATACTATATGAATAGATGATGTCGATAATGACAGGGGCAATGATGAAGACAATAATGACGACGTCCATGATGATGACTATTATTATTATTACGACGACGAAATTACTTTGAAAAATTACATCTCCATCAGCAAGTTTAAGAGCAACAATTTCGGCGTTCGCAGGAATTTATCAGCAAGATCAACACAAGTTAAGTTGTTTATATTTGACTTTCTTTAAGTTTTGCCGACAGCTTTATTTTCCTTACTCTGGAAATTCGAACGCCCTACCAATTAGTGTGAGCGCACGTGAGGATTTGTCGTTTCTTTTCTGATGTTCTTTGTAAAAACCAAAATTGCCAATGATCACATGAGGGTAGGCATTGTTTCTCTCCCCTTTCTTACGCGAACAAAAAAGAGAAAATATTTGTGTACACTTTCAATAGCTGACATTAAAGTATTGACTAACTCCTGAACAACCGAATCTTATTTGAACTTTACGGGAAAACGTTAAGAATAAATACCAAACAGACGCCATGCAGTTCATTTTTATTTTAAAGCTTGCATCACATGCCTGCCTCGGTTTCAAACGATTGTTTACCGCAGCATCATTATCAGTGCTAACGTCATCCTTTTCATATTTATGCGCCGCAATTGGATCAAATGCGACCTTTCTCCTTTCTTCCTTATAATCAACGGGAGGAAAAAAATATTAAATGTTGGTTTACACAAGCACGACATATTTTCCTTGGCGCTAACCAGGCCTTCCCAGCGAGTAATTAATTTACAGCGTAAAGAATTCTTTTTATGGATTTTTACTATCAACCAGTACAAGAAATTGGGTCCATTAATTGTTTTATTTACTACAAGTACATACAATGTACCAGGCTATGAATGATTACAACAGATGGACTAGTTTGTGTAATTTGGCATCTTTTGAATAGATAAAGGAAACAAACTCACATATTTACTTCGTAATCCAGAAAAGAACTTCTTTTAATCGATTGATTTCACGTGACTCCTACAGACATTGCACAAGTTGTCCGTATGAGGTAATTGCAAAATATCAGTAACTAGGGACCGAGCAATGTCAGAGTACAAAATAGAGAATTTACTTTTAAAATGATTGTGGCGGATATGTTGCAAGATTGAATGACTTGAAGCGAGCTCGCGCAGATGAGTCAACAACCTGTGAACAAAGGCCGGAAGTTCAGAGGCGGAATTATTTTCACACTAGCCCTCTGGCAGGACTTCGGGAGGAGTAACGCAATCCTGAAGCGAGTTCGTGACGTTCATGCGACACATGAATGCCTTAATGATGTTGTTTCAATTATTAAAGCAGAAGATCAGTAACAGAGAGAGGATTATGATTAGTTTTGATAAGCTTGCACGCGGCTTTGCATTTAACTTGGAAAGCAGGGTGGAGTCCAAAGATCAAGAGACAGGGTTAGGATTAGAATTGATCTTCTTGAATGCAGGATAGAGTCTATTGATCTATAGAACTAGTTTAGATTTCATTAGTTTCATTTTTAAAGCAGGGTGGAGTCCAATGATCAAGAGAGAGGGTTAGGATTAGATTTAATCTCCTTGAATGCAGGATAGTGCTGTTTTCTTTTAGACTGTCTTCCGTTTACAAGACATAGTAGCTGTCAGGAACCATTCCCAACCAGTGCTTTCTTTGTTTCCTTTTCTTATCTCATTCATTGGAACACTAGTAACGAAGTCAATGTAAAACGGAAACTTTTACGACGCAGAGGGATATCAATGACGACCAAAGTAAAGATTCGAAAAAATAAACAGCGTATTCATACACCGTCCAAAAGTTTTAAGAGAAAGTAAATTAATCAAACTACAGAGAAACCTCGCTATAACGCGATAATTGGGATCCATAAAATCAGATCGCATTAATAGCAGGGTCGCGTTAATGCGGGTTTTTGCAATATGTGCGAATGAATATGAAATTTCGGGAGCTTGTCACAACCGCGTTATATCGGAATTCGCGTTATCGCGGGGCGCATTATAGCGGGGTTCCATTGTATATGCAATTTTTCTTTATTTGAAAAGAAATGGAAAATAAACTTAAGAATAAAGAATTTATTCATTCCCTAATGTATTTTTTATTATGCCTTCGAAAGTAGAATTACTATCACTTACTATTACTATCATTTGTCGTAATTGATTTCTGTTTCATTACTTATGTTTCATTCAGCAAACATTGCAACGATTTCATGTGCGGAGATGTGGTATTGATTTAACTAGAACGTTGTGCTTGACTGCCAAAACAGTTTTCCTTTTTAAAATTGTTTCGTTCTTTCCGTTTTCATTTCTATCTTCTCATTTCGTTTATTTCTTTCTAATTTTGTTTTGTTTGCTTTTGTATTCGTTTCGATCGCCATCGAGGAATACATTCAGTTTGAGATGTTTTTGTTTGCATGTGTTGGTTTGTGTGTGTGCGTGCGTGCGTGCTCATGTGCATTGTTTAGGTTAAAATTGTTTCCGAAGATTACATCAAATCTAAAAACCTGCAATAGTGGAAATAAAAATCCATTATAATGTTATTTACATTAGAAAAAGAGCAAAAGGAAAATTATAAATAGTCCATTAAGTGTTGGCTCGAAATTAAAAATAAAATAAAATATAAGTAACAACAATGTTGTCTATTTATTTAGCACGTTTGAAACAATACTTTACGAAGATATCCATTCATGAAATAATCGATCTCCAGGACACTTTATTTTGTGAAAACTGGCAGACACGATGATCCTATCAATAACCAAATTTGATTTTGTGACGACAAGCAATAGACGCTGGGCTTTAGCATCTCACATCGACACTTTACCCTGCATTGTGAAGACAGCCTGACCCGAATGTTGGTAGGTCACATTAACACTAAATATTTAAGTATCCGTTGTGATGACGGACAGTCTACGGATGTTTGGTACATAAAATTAATACTAAATGTTTGAGTATTCGTTGTGAGGATAGACAGACACGAATGTTGGGTACGTCACTTTAACACTAAATATTTGAGTATCCATGTAATGACAGACAGACACGAATGTTTGGTACGTCACATTAACAGTAAATATTAGAGTGCTCGTTGTGAGAATAGACAGACACGAATATACGTCACATAAACACTAAATATTAGAGTGTTTGTTGTGAGGATAGACAGACACGAATGTTGGTACGTCACATAAACACTAAATATTAGAGAGTTTGTTGTGGGGATAGAGAGACTGAATGTTGGTACGTCACATAAACACTAAATACTAGAGTATTCGTTGTGAAGGTAGGCAGTAACTTGAAGTAAGCAACAACACGTTCTGAAAACAGACACAAAATTACTGCATGAAACATGGAAACATTTGTGATGAATGCATGTTATTTTGTTACTTAGAGACACCGCTAGAAATGGGTGGTTTTGTTATTGTTCTTTCGTTTATTTTTTTGAAGTCTAGCAATTCAATGACAAGCAGACATATAAATAGACTGAAATAGTGTTTAATAAAGTGTTATGAAATGGTAATCAATGGAAATGAATAAAATGGTATTGAACAAAAAAATTTAAAGACAAATAGGCGGAGAATTTTGAACTTGAATGAATGGTTGTGCAAGCAACCTAAAATAGAAATTTGTGATTGAATAATGACGTCAGAGTTTGCAAATATCATAAACACTTGTTTTCCATTTTGACTAGTATAATGTTAATCCTTTAACTGAACAATAATATCAGAGTAATAGATATAGTATCGATTGATGGATGGATGGGTGGATGGATGGGTGGGTGGATGGATGGATGGATGGGTGGATGGATGGATGGAGTGAAAACATTGTCTCGCATTATGTATAGGAACTCTATCTGCACACCTAGTCAAAACGCACACAATACGTACACACGAGCACTGACACTAAAAGTTTCTGAACCGTACATGGAAAACGAACAGAAGGACAAAACTCCTCAAAGATGAAAGGGAGAAAATCGCCAACGATGACGCCAAAGGTAAACAGCAATAATGACAAAGCAAATACATGTTTACGCGTATAATATGTCGTTCGAACTGAATAGCAAACAGACAGTGAGTTTCAGTTGCACCATCGAGTTAACAAACTCACGAAGAGCAGACAACCCTGGAGGGCAAAGGCGGAACAAATCTATGAAGCAAGGGTAAAAAAATATGTAGAAAAGAAAAAATAAAACAAGTCAGAAACCAAACTCAAACAAAACAAAAATAAATCATTATACGCACCGCAACGAATAGCATAATGTCTGAGAAGAGAGTACATAATATACAATAAAGAACTGTCCAGTCGCACCGTAAACAAGAACGACAATCGTTCAATGACCAATCAAAATGATGCTCAAGTGTCTCATGATCTTTTAATCAGGTGGCGTATCTCTGTTGATTAGCTCCGGTTGGTCGCTTCACACATCTTTCAAAGTTAGGTCATTGCCGCAAGGGGGTGGGGGACTTTCTTTTTCCCCCAGAACGTAAAAATAAAAATATAAATAAACAAAGTTTGCAAAACCTTCAATTATATTTGCTTTTGTTGGTCATTTTCCTTCTATACAAATATGTTTCTTTTGTCTAACCAGACTACGAACGAAACAAACCAGTCGAGCTATCTGACTGAAATCAGATAACACGTGGATAGATTATTTTTTCTTTCTTCTTTTCTTTCATTACGTTTTAGCCCGTGCAAGCAGTCTCAATCATTACCTTTTAATATTTTTTCTTGAATTTAGGTTAAATAAACTTATTTACGTCATTTGTTTAAAAGAATGTTCTGGATCTGCTCTAGCTGATAGAACTGTGGAGAATGATGTCCCACTTTGGTATTAACAAGAACACGAAATGGGCCTAGGTAGGAAGCGCTCCCATAAATTAAGTATTAACGAGGGACTTAACAAAGCCCAATTATTTATTTAATCTAAACATATATTTAACAGATATATTTGTGGCATAATCTCTGAATCAAGTGTGATAGTGGTGGAAACATCACAGAAAGCATATAGAAAAATATGTTTACTCACTTTAGGCCATAAAAGTATTCATACTACGAGAAGCTACATTCTCTACAGTAATCTTAAGTTGTGGCTTAGTTTAGAGTTTTCAAGGGAAACTCGCCCACGTGGACATGTACTTTTTTAAAAAAGCAATCCCTTAGTTGCTCTCATTGGTTGAAAGAATTACACATCTGTGTGGAGACAAGTTGAGACCCAATCAGCTAGACAGCTAGACATCGCAATCCAGCTAATAAGTACACACTTGGCATTAGAACTCGTAACTAAAATAATAATTATGGGATGTTCTCAGAAAATTTACTATAAAGTATTAATACTTCTACTTCTTTTTTTCTCAGATAATCCACTGTAAAGATTAGATCTCACAGTGGTTACGTAACAAGTCCAACTAAGGCAGCCACGACAGGCAATACGTGTTTAAACAAAGTCACCAAACATTATGTTAACTGTTACTTTTACAAGAGGAAAGAAAGCTGTCAAACCAACATGTCTACTAGCTGAGAATCATACTGAACCCACCCGGAACAATTTTATGAACTCCAAAAAGCATATAATTATAATAAAAGGCAAATTCGAAGACTTCTTATTGAAAATTTATAATAATGACTATATCCAATATATTCGAAACATAATCTGCAGAAAATTCTTCAAAATAATTACTGAGCGCATACAAATTATGTCTCGGAGGAGGGAGCCTTTTACGGAAGTTCAAGAGCCAGCAGCCATCGAAACCCCTTCTCTGAAGACCACATTACAGCAGACTAACCTTCGTGTCACCACTGACCGAAGCGATAACCCCTTTCTTTAGGACGTTTTTAGCTAAGATGAATTCACCCAGTAGATCTCGCTTAGAGGACTTTGCCACTGCGAAAAGGGCAAAAGTCGGACGCGGTCATAAATTAATGTAATATGTTCGCATTACTCATTTTAAAACCGATAGGAAATCGCCGGACGCTGTGGCTATAAATTGTGGGAAATTGACAAGTATCTGTTACGTGCTTGAATACACACTGAGGTCAAGCTGCAACGTGGAAAAGACTAGGCAAATTAGTGTGGGTGGGGGTGAGGGGTAGGCCGAGTAAGGGAATAAAGGGGAATAATCAAGCTGGTTATCAGAGTCCTCTCAACTAATCTAGTGACTGGTAAGAAACTACTTTTTCATTAAAGTATTATTATTTTGCTGTGGGGTATTTTTTTTTTGGTAATCGTTGATGTTGGACTGGATCTTCATGATCTTACTGGTCGAGAAAGAAGTATTGTCATATTATAGCTATGATCAGATTTTTCGTGATCTGTCATAAATTTCATATTGTGACTTTAGATAGTTTTTCTTGACCTGTCATTAATTTCATACTCTAATTATGGTTAGTTTTTGGGTCATCTATCAAGGATTTCCGACTATAACTATACATAGGTTCTTTGTGGACCTGTCATGATTGTCAGACTATATGTATGGTTTGTGTGACCTGTCATGATTGTCAGACTATATGTATGGTTTCTGTGACCTGTTATGATTGTCAGACTGTATGTATGGTTTCTGTGACCTGTCATGATTGTCAGACTATATGTATGATTTCTGTGACCTGTCATGAATGTCAGACTATATATATGATTTCTGTGACCTGTCATGAATGTCAGACTATATGTATGATTTCTGTGACCTGTCATGAATGTCAGACTATATGTATGATTTCTGTGACCTGTCATGATTGTCAGACTACATGTATGGTTTCTGTGACCTGTCATGAATGTCAGACAGTTATGTTTTTCGTGAACTGTCATGGTTGCCAGATACGAATAGCACTAAACGGTAATTAGTTACTAAAAATACTTGAATATTTAAGTTATCTAAAAGCACTTGTAACAATCAATGTTAATTCGCTAAAAAATAATTAAAGCGGGTAAACGGTAACTAATGAAAAATGGAGCTTGTAATCAATGAAAAGTGGAGCTTTCCCACGCGTCATAAGGCTAACAAACTAGATACACTTAACACCTAGCATGGGGTCAACGCACTGTATTTTCATACATCGTGGACATATTTGTAACATTATTTTAATGCAGAACAGAGTGGCGCATAAAGGCACAACGATTTCTGATACATGATGCTTCAACTCAATGCGCATTCGCTACATCGCGTGCAAAGTGTTACAAAGTCGTTACTCTCGTTGCTCATCTTTCGCTACATCGCGCGCAAAGTGTTACAAAGTCGTTACTCTCATTGCTCATCTTCTGTTATTGTCAGGAATGCGTAGATCGCAGCACATTAATGTTTGCTAAATTAATCAATGAAAACTTTTTTTCTCCCCCTGTGAAAACATAATGGTGAGTGTACTTTACACAAAGGACGATTGCGGCCTGGGGTGGGTGTTTGTCTTTCTGTCTTCACGCGTTATTGCAACGGACAATAGTAAATACCCGGGTAACAAGCTGAGTGTTTGATTAATTGTTTCAAATGCATTTTCTCCGCTCTCTCTCTCTCTCTCTCTCTCTCTCTCTCTCTCTCTCTCTCTCTCTCATACACCTACACACACACATATATACAAACATACAAACATACAGACATATACACACGCGCATACACACAAACATACTCATATACACCTATACATACACATACTCACATACCAAATCGCACAGACAAAAAAAACAACGAAACGAGCATTTACAAATACTTAGAGCCAAAATCTTTTCCAAGGCCAGTATGGCGAATATATGAGGAAAGAGGCAGCGTTGAAAGCAAAACAAAAATAACTCATAATAAATTGCGCAAGCTCAAGTACTAAACACAAAATCACACAAAACAAAAGTCATGAAGATCTAAAAAAAATTCCAAATGCAGACTGTAAAAACATGGATGGAACAAGAGAATATGCACCAACTGGATGTCAGTTTCTGGCTGGAACTGAATGCACCAAAAGACAAAGTGGTAAAATTCATACATAGAAACTATGTGAGAACTATGGAGTAAAATCCTAAGAAAGATGTACCAACCTGAACCTGCCATTGAAACCGAAGTCAAACTACTTTGGGATTTCGAGACAAGACCAGCTCAAGTGATCCCTGCACGAAGACCAAACATTGTAGTTCTCACAGAAAAGCAACAATCATCGATGTCGCTGATTTCAAATTTTAGAAACATAAAAAAATGAAAGAGGAAAAATACTAGGATGTCAGATCAGAAATCTAACTGTTCAATGTAAAAGCAAGAATATACATATAGTGATAGGAGCCTTGGGAAACACAACATCTGAGGCTATCTGAATAAACTACGCCGGAAAGCACAGACTCGCCCCACTACTAAAAGCAGTGCTCCTCAAAAGAGCCCATTCCTCCTTAAAACTTGGAATTCCCAGGATCTTGGTAAGATTCCGTGAACTTGGTTCCATAACTAGTCGTGAAAAAAGGCTAATAATAATAATTGTAACCGAACTATTATACAGATAGAACAATTTAACTGTTCTGGATCATCAAATTGAGAAAGTTGTGAATGGCATGTTTGTTATACAATTAAACCTGACGCCATTCGACTCTAAATCACATCTGGGAGTTCAAGAAAGGAAATTATGATATATGATCCCTAAAATTCTTTATTTTATTAATCATTCTGGAGCATCTTTGGCCCTATTATGTCAAACTCTTTCAAAACAATAAAAGTGGAAGGGATGTGGCAGTGGGGTGTTTTGTTTGTTTATTGTTTTGTATTGTATTTCTTGTGTTTTGAAAAAACACATTAGTGTCATGTAAAGACTGAGCAAATACTTTTGAAAATTACTCTTAAACAAACTTATCAAATTTATCAAATTCAAATAAATTTTCTTTAATGTACTTTCTTCTGAAAAAGAATATTATTTTTAATGCATGATCCATTTTCTTGAAACTCTGACAAACTCATCGTTATATTTATTCTGCTGTAAAAAAAAAAAAAAGCTTTTTAACAACCACACACACACACACACACACACACACACACACATACACACACACACACACACATACACATACACATACACACACATATTTATTGGTTTTCTTCAGAAGAGAAAGAGAGAAAAGGGAAATGTGTGTGTGTGTGTGTGTGTGTGTGTGTGTGTGTGTGTGTGTGTGTGTGTGTGTGTGTGTGTGTGTGTGTGTGTGTCTGTGTGTGTGTGCGTGCGTACGTGTGAGAGAGAGAGAAAAAAAAGAGAGAGATGGAGGAGGAAAGAGACAGACAGAGAGAAAGGAAGAAAGAGATTGTAAGAATAGAAAGAGAGAGAGAGGGAGAAAGAGATATAAGAATAGAAAGGAAGAAAGATAGTA
Organism: Sinotaia quadrata; assembly: GCA_028829895.1. Taxonomy (NCBI): domain Eukaryota; kingdom Metazoa; phylum Mollusca; class Gastropoda; order Architaenioglossa; family Viviparidae; genus Sinotaia; species Sinotaia quadrata. The sequence goes on from CM054179.1 coordinate 76,668,110, forward strand.
AGCTTAGAAAGAGAGAAAGAAAGAGATTGTAAGAATAGAAAGAAAGGAAGAAAGAGATAGTAAGAATAGAAAGAGAAAGAGAGTATGAAGAAAGAGATTGCAAGCTTAGAAAGAGAGAGAGAAAGCAGCAGAAAGAGAAATGACGTGAGAGAGAGAGAGAGAAACAAAGAAAAGGAGAGAACGAAAGTGAGAAAGGAAAGAAAGAGAGAGAATGAAAGAGAGACAGAAACAGAGAGATGTGAGCGCGCTAGACTGAAGAGAAGAGAGAAGGTAAAACTGAGAACGACAGATCTAACAAGTTTCCCTTCACTTTTCTCCACTGAAAGCACTTGAGCGGTTTTGTATAAATCCTGCCACAGCACGTCTCCGTTAGTTTGAGTTTAATTGAGAGGCTGAGCTGATTTGCCGTTTTACAAAACTGAAGGAGCGTAAAAAGTAAATAACTAAACTGTTGCTGCATCTCATCTTTTGGGTCAGACAATCTCTTTTGCAGTCCAAAGCGGATTCTGAAAGTGAATTAACAGGAAATGCGCATGCAGTAAATGATGTTTAGAATCGTGTTTGCCTTCTGAACTCAGGGCATCGGATTCGATTGCGTGTCCATTTAAGGGTAAAAATCGAGAATGACGTTAAGAATCGTGTTTGCCTTCTGAACTCAGGACATCGGATCCAATTGCATGTACAATTGCAATTAAATCATGAGTGATTTTTAGAGTTGAGTTTGTCTTCTGAACTCAAGGGATAACTTCAATATTATTGTGTTAAATGAAATTCTGTTTGGACTATTTAAATAATTATTATGTTTACGTTCCGATGATGTCAGTTTAATCACTAGTAGTTGTGAAAGAGAAAGCAAATTACAATTAGAAAGGAAGTGGCCACGGGACTAACAAGTAATTATCTCTTGTTCTTTGTATTCTGTTTCTATGTGAGTTTCCATAATTTGTGGTTAGCTGGTTTCTGCTTTGTGTTCTTATGCTTATGAATTAATATTTCAAAATACTTTCTTGTTTTTCTCTGCTCCCTGACGAGTTTCTTGTCCTCAGATAAAAATATTTTAATACTAATACCTTATCATTTATCTAAAACTAGTCATGGAACAACATCTACAACCTGATATTTTTTCTAAAATAGTCATGGAACAACATCTACAACCTGATCTTTTTTCTAAAATAGTCATGGAACAACATCCACAACTTGATCTTTTTCTAAAACTGGCCATGTAATAACATCTTGAACGTGATCTTTTTTCTAAACTAGTCATAGAACAACATCTACAATCTGATCTTTTTTCTAAAATAGTCATGGAACAACATCTACAACCTGATCTTTTTTCTAAAATAGTCATGGAACAACATCCACAACTTGATCTTTTTCTAAAACTGGCCATGTAATAACATCTTGAACCCGATCTTTCTCTAGAATTAAATTCAAGCAAACTTTCGTACAACCTGATCTGCATCCAAAACTTAAAGCAAGCATACTGCGCCGGATCTCAAACAAATTTTCGTTTAATTTAACAGTTTCTCTTAAAGTGTCAGTTAAAATGAACCGTTCCTATGCTTAAAGATCATTTAAAGTGAACTGCTTCTATACTGAAAGTATCATTAAAGTAAAAAGGTCATGTATTGAAAGTCTCATTAAGGTTAACAGATTCTGTATTGAAAGTATCATTAAAGTTAACAGGTCCTGTATTGAAGGTATCATTACGGTCAACAGACCCTGTATTGAAGTTAATGTTAATAGGTCATGTATGAAAGTCAATAGGGACTGTATTGATAGTATCATTAAAGTCAACAGGGCCTTTATTGATAGTATCATTAAAGTTAATAGGGCCTGTATTGATAGAATCATTAAAGTCAACAGGGCCTGTATTGATAGTATCATTAAAGTTAATAGGGCCTGTATCGATAGTATCATTAAAGTTAGCAGATCCTGTATTTATTTGAAGTGAATTGTGATATTGCATTTAAAATATCATTAAAGTGAACAGCTGCTGTATTTAATGTTTCATTTAAAGAGAGAAACGCGTGTATTTATGGTGTCATTTAAAGTGAAGAAATCCTTTACTTAAAACAGATCCTGTATTGAATCTGTCATTTAAAGTAAACTTATCCTGAACTGAAAGTTAGCTCATCCAGTCTTAAATGTACGGGAATAGATTTTATATATGTCATTTAAAGTGAACATTTACAATAAATAGAACCTGTAAGTACAATGTTGCTGAGTATGTCGGGTGATTAACATTTCATTTAAAGTGTGCAGTCTTGTAGAAAAATAATTGCTCTTTAACAGGAACAAATCTGTTTTAAACAACTGGATGATGTGTATAATGATCGTATACTAGTCGGGGAACAGTTCTTTTAAGCCTTGAGAGGTGCAACAAACGTCATGGAAACACTGAACAAACGAAGTAGCGTGATACTTTGGTCACTAAACCGTAACGCTATGACCACGAACGCCCTTCAGGACTGAGACATGTGACCAAGGCACTGACTGACAGAGACTATGGCATTAAGAAGCCGTTTTCAATGAGACATGATACTGTGGTTGTCAGCGTTTCCATTTCCACAGTACTCAACAAACGATATGGTAATAATCCTTGTCTACAGTGGAAGGATGAAGCTAGAATCTTTTTTTCAGTGAGCCACGAAGTCAATGTAGTGTGAACCACTTCATGATGATAACATTCCTAATGTGGGTCAAAAGACAGTACAATAGAACAACCTTACTGTTGCCTTGATCACGGCTGACGCGAATTTTGTTAAAGATAATACTAGTTCTGGTAACCCCCAAATAACTTTATTGTTGCCCTGACACGAATTTTGTTAAAGGCAATACTAGTTCTGATAACCCACAAATAACCTTACTGCTGCTGCATTAATCACGGCTGATAAAAATAACGTTTTGTGAAAGGCAATAATAATCCTGGTAACAAAAAGAACGTAGAAAGCCAGTGAATGAGTGAACAAATTAAACTCAGAAAAGAATGTAAAATAATACCGCAAAAACAAAATGGATATTCCTTAAGGAAGCGCAGTTTACTGATCTCATTTACAGCCTTTCCTTTAAAAAAAAGAAAGAAAAGGAAAAAGTACAATGAAAAAGAAAGGAATTTTTTAAAATAAAAATCTTTATTTAAATTTTGAGCAATTTGCAGCAGTCCAGTGATTCGGGCAAAACAAAATATTACTCATTGGTTACTTGTTTGTTTGGTTTAGGTTTTCGCTTATCAAGGGAAATAATTCACTTTTAAAAGATTGTTTATTAGTAGTTCTTCAAAAATTTTCTTTTTATTCCACTCTGGGCTATATCAAGAATTCACCAGATAAATTATTTTAATACCTGCATGCCAGAACGTTGTAAAAATGTCTGGACAATGTTCTGCGATAATGAAACTAGACTTTCTCAAAGAACTCCAGGAATTTTCTTTTGGTTTTTTTTTTTTTGTTTCTTTACTTGTTACTCGTTTGTTCGTGATAAACTGTTTCTTTTTAACAAATCAGACTCATTGAAAGAACTAGACATATTTTTGTTTGTTGACTTGTTTATTCGTGTGTTCATTGTGATAAAGTGATATTTTTACATATCAGACTCGCTGAAAGAACTACAAAAGATTTTTATTTGGTCATGAAAAACCGATGTTTCTTAAAACAAAGCAGACACTGAAAGAACTACAAAATTTTGTGTGGTTTTTTTTTTGTTTGTTTATTTGTTTTTTGTGTATGTTTGTTCTTGACATATTGATATTTTACTAAGCAAATGCTTTAAAGAAGTGCAAAATTTTGTTTGTTTATTTGTTTGTTTATGTGTATGTTTGTTCGTGACAAAATTGATATTTCACAAAGCAGACGTTGCAAGGAGCAGCAAGATTGAGTTGTATGGTGATGGATACACATAACAAAACAGTCTCTCAAAATGTTAAAGGAATTTTTTTCTTCGTTTGTTTGCTTGTTTGTTTGTTATTGATGACTGCAACAAATAAAACATAAAATCTCAAAGAGGTACAGAACGTTTTGTTTCTTCTTTGTGGTAAAGTTAACTCATAATAAAATAGTCTCTCAGAGAAAAGGAAAAGATTGTTTTGTTGTTTGTTTGTTTCTGATAAATTGTTTTAAAAATCAAATCAGATCTTTACCCCATATGTAGTAAGTTTTGTTTATTCGCTGATCATTTATTGGACTATAAAAGATTTTAAGGAATTTTTCATTTACTTTATTGTTAGACTACATATTTCTTTTCTTATTTATTTCGACTGCAGCAAGGTATAGGAATGCACGATCTTTCCATGAAAGAACTACTAAGAACACCCACGCACACACACAAAAATATATGTTATCTCCTCTTTGACATATATACATTATCTTCTCTTTGACACATACATATTATCTCCTCTTTGACAGCACTATAGTGACAAATGACCAGTCACCACGTCGGCAATCTGAAGAGTGTCGTCAAAATCATGACAATTTTGTTCAGAATGTTTCTATTGTTTTCTTTCCAAACAGACTAGCACGTGAAATGCCGTCTTTCGGGAAATAGATCTATTTGTCGAAAGTTTATTAATTTTTATTTTTAGACGAAAATTCAGAAGACAGACTGCAATATTAAGAAATTGCTTGCTTTCGCTTTCATTCAAATTTTCTTTTTGGTCCCTCTAAATTTTACATATTCAGATTTTTTTTTATTTTGGTACTTTAAAAGTAATGTTGGAGGTATATTAAATTAATATCATAAAGGTTGTGGTTTCTTCGAATAACTCTGACGCCACAGATTGCGAGGTGACGTCACAGCTCTCTAAAGCAATATACAGTTAGTCGTCGACTCACAAGCTCTGCGACTTATGATTGGTCGACTGTACGACTGCGACACGAGCGCGAATACGTACTGCATATCCAGCAGTGAGTTTGTGATACGTACTGCATATCCAGCAGTGAGTTTGTGAGATACGTACTGCATATCCAGCAGTGAGTTTGTGAGATACGTACTGCGTATCCAGCAGTGAGTTTGTGAGATACGTACTGCATATCCAGCAGTGAGTTTGTGAGATACGTACTGCATATCCAGCAGTGAGTTTGTGAGATATGAGGGTCTGTAGGAGGGGTACTCGGAGGAACAGAGGGGCTCCTTTGTTAATCGTACGGCGGTATGATAACAGAGGAGCTATTGAGCGACCCTTTTGATATACTGCCGAGCTTAGTCACATCAGTTTGCCTTGAACCTCGTCGTTGAAACATTAATAAACGTTTTAACTGAAATATTTCCTTTTTTCTACAAGTTTTAGTAAGAAATATCAATACTTTACACACGAACAGCAGACGCGTACAGAGTAAATAAAGGGTAAGTCCGACATCCGACCAAATCGACTTCCGACCGTTGTGTAGGAACCGATTGCGGTCGTAACTCGACAACTCACTGTACAGCAAAGCGCGTTGGATGTATGATAATATTATAAAATGTGCAACACTGCACAGGTGCTTACTGAGATGGTAACGAACATTCTTATCGATTGACGATTTTTGTTCAGTTACCCAACCGCTACAAGGACATAATTAAGGATTTCCCTCAGCGCCCTTAAAGCAATTTGACACTCGAATGCTCATTTTAAAACTCTGCGACTAAGAAATAAAGTCTGCACATTTTTCCACTTTTTCCCTTTTAGCCTTCCCACAGAACAAACATTTCTAAAGTCTCCAGCGGAAGATGTTCACTTAAATTTATTCCTTTTTGATATGAGCCATGTGGGAGTATCCTAATTTATTAGTTTGGACCATTTGGGAATAGTGCAAATTGTCTACACTTTTGCACTTTCGTTTCTTTGTAATTACACAGGATTTCAGAAAATAAAACAAAAATAAAAGGAAAAGTAAACTGCATTGATTGCATTGATCCGCTTTTTCTAGTTTTTGCTTCGCTCTGGTTACTGGGTAGTTTATTTTTGTATAGTACTATGTGTGAGCGTGGTCCTGAATACGCGATTAGGAAAGTTTTCTTGTAACGATTTCATTAAGTGTGACAATACAAAAAAGTTGCGTTTATTTCTAATTCATCTTGCTGTTTTAAATTTGTTTTTGTCATTTGTGCTTTAAAAAAATAAGTCGCTTGTTTTGTATATATTGTCTGAAAATTGAAATAGAAAATTTAATGAATACTAATTAGGTAAAATCAAATTAAGTACGTTATTCAGTAAATTATTTGATTATTTTTTACGCAGAATCATTGTGTGCCAAACTTACAAATTTTAAATAAATCTGATATAATTTTACATGCAAAAAGAATACCACAAACACACACACACGCTTACATGAGTGCTGTATATATATTGCTGTTGTATTTTGTATTTGGTTATGAGTATTTGTGAATGGAGCATATGTGGAATAAATATACCTGTGTAAAAGAGAGATAGATAGACAGACAGACATACATATTGATAGATAGATAGGTAGGTAGGTAGGTAGATAGATAGATAGATAGATAGATAGATAGATAGATAGATAGATAGATAGATAGATAGATAGATAGATAGATAGATAGATAGATAGATAGATAGATAGATAGATAGATAGATAGATAGATAGATAGATAGATAGATAGATAGATAGATAGATAGATAGATAGATAGATAGATAGATAGATAGATAGATAGATAGATAGATAGATAGATAGATAGATAGATAGATAGATAGATAGATAGATAGATAGATAGGAAATAATTAAAGAAGAAATTAATAATTTGTTTGAAGGAAAGTGTAGAACAGTTAAAGAGTAGATAATCACGCTTGATAAAGAAAAGAGAGTATTATTGTAAACAACTTCATCCTACACGACAACCTAATAATATCCCATTCTCTGAATGCTATACCAGCAAGAATACATTACTATATTTCATAGAATTTTCTCATAAAATAACCAACATATCATGAATTTCTTTCAATATCTCTAACATTTGTCGTTAAAACGAGCAAAGGCCAACGATGCCTACCTTAAACCGCAACAACACAGGAATTTGACGATAAAATTTGAAAAGCCATCATGTTTACTTACCCACCTTAGTTCTCTTAGAAACTAATCCTACACTAACGAAGAACCAAGAGACGAGCTGTCTGACGAACCCATTTACAGGTAAAAAACAAGCCACTTTTATAAAATGCCGGTACTTTTAAGAATTTTTTTTCCAAAAATGATGCATTAAATAATTGCTCTGCTTGGTAACAGTCGGAATTTGTGTGTGATATGAACATGTTGTTCACAAATACATATAAATTATGCACGCTCCCACATACTCTGTACACACGAACACGTTCTAATATAATACACAACACGCGCACACACCTTTACGCAAAGCAATGCTTACTGTTCTCATAAATTTTCGGACTGGAGAATCTATATCCAAGCGCAATACATCAACAACCAGCTAATATAATTATCAGCACTAAGCACGCGTCAATAGCCAGCTAATATAATTATCAGCACAAAGTATATTTCAATAACCAGCTAATATAATTATCAGCACTATGTGTACTTAATAACCATATAATTATCAGCACTAAGATTACGTCAATAACCAGCTAATATAATTATCAGCACTATGTGTACTTAATAACCATATAATTATCAGCACTAAGATTATATCAATAACCAGCTAATATAATTATCAGCACTAAGATTACGTCAATAACCAGCTAATATAATTATCAGCACTAAGCACACGTCAATAACCATATAATTATCAGCACTAAGATTACGTCAATAACCAGCTAATATAATTATCAGCACTAAGATTACGTCAATAACCAGCTAATATAATTATCAGCACTAAGCATACGTCAATAACCATATAATTATCAGCACTAAGCATACGTCAATAACCATATAATTATCAGCACTAAGCAAACGTCAATAACCATATAATTATCAGCACTAAGCATACGTCAATAACCATATAATTATCAGCACTAAGCATACGTCAATAACCATATAATTATCAGCACTAAGCATACGTCAATAACCATATAATTATCAGCATTAAGCATACGTCAATAACCATGTAATTATCAGCACTAGGCATAAGCTACGCTAACCGACGCTCCGCTTCACAAAGACTGGGTACTAAAATAAACAAAGTGAAGCTCGTATATAATGAGTCTACGAGTTCATGAAATAACGAATGAGTAGCACACATTCTCTGTGATATTTACTGCATGTTGCAGTCCTGTAATATATACTGCATGTTGCAGTCCTATGATATTTACTGCACGTTGGAGTCCTGTAATATATACTGCATGTTGTAGTCCTGTGATATTTACTACATGTTGCAGTCCTGTGATATTTACTGCATGTTGCAGTCCTGTAATATATACTGCATGTTGCAGTCCTGTGATATTTACTGCATGTTGCAGTCCTATGATATTTACTGCATGTTGCAGTCCTATGATATTTACTGCACTTTGCAGTCCTATGATATTTACTGCATGTTGCAGTCCTATGATATTTACTGCATGTTGCAGTCCTGTAATATTTACTGCATGTTGCAGTCCTATGCTATTTACTGCACGTTGCAGTCCTGTGATATTTACGCATGTTGCAGTCCTATGCTATTTACTGCACGTTGCAGTCCTGTGATATTTACTGCATGTTGCAGTCCTATGATATTTACTGCATGTTGCAGTCCTGTAATATTTACTGCATGTTGCAGTCCTATGCTATTTACTGCACGTTGCAGTCCTGTGGTGCGAATTACAAGTATGCAGGTAGAAAAGATAAAAACAAGCTTACAACACAGACTTGGCAAGAACTTGCCTATATTCTTTGTGACGTAGTAGGTCACTGTCATTTAATTAACGTGCATAAAGGCGCCCCACTTGGATTTGTGCTAAATTTATCGATATTCTATGTTAATAGTATATGCAGTCCTTAAGGAATTTATGTATTCATTATTTTATTTTTACTGTTCCCATTTGTGTCTTAGTATTCGAATCTGATTAATAAGGTCCCAGTTCTCCATTAAACACATGAAAATAAAACGTCATAATCGATAGTCCTATGTATTTTTTTTATTTGATCCAGACATGGCTGACATAATGGGAATAGACAGTAACGGGCGTACTCTACTAAGTCTGTAATATTTTTTTTCAAGTGAAATACTTTTTGTAAATCGCCGCGTCGTTGAATCCATTGTTTCCAGTGCATGCTGGTTAATCAGGGATCCCTTTTAATGGATTGGTTGCCACCTAACGCGTCATCGAGTTGCCATCTTGGGACCAGCCATTAACGCTAATATGTGCGTGACTAGTTCTGTGAGTTTTACAGATGAGAGACTAAAACCCTTGAAGTAATTATAACTTTCATGTGATTGTTCGCAGCTACCGAAGTGTTTCGAGACTAAAACATGCAAGTAAATGTGTCATTGATTTTGGGCACTACTGTATGATTGAAAGACTAATTTTTAAAAAATGTAGTACTATTTTACATTAAATACCTTAGAGCAAAGTTTAAGTTTGACGCAAATGCAAAACTTTATGAAGTATTCAATTTTAATGTTGCTTAATTTACATAAACTCTTCGCTTAAAGCGTTACTGACACTGCAAACATTTCCTGTCGCCATATTTATTTTAATATAGCCAACAGTAGGTATTAGTGCTCGCACATTTATCGCAGTAAGGTAGTAAATGAGTGTAGTTATTACAATTTGTTGTCTAATTCTCCTAACCATTGACTGCAATCTTATATTTTTGTGATTGCAAGAAGCAAACTATAGCTTAAATATCAGAAATCGTTATTAATGTATAATTCTAACCTAAAATACACTTAGATTCTTTGCCGGAATTGTGTAATCAGACAATGATGACGTAAAAACATAAATGATGACGTTAAAACATAAATGACGATGCACTAAAATTGTACTTCAGTGTATACCCACGTCATTATACACGACCTTTGAGATGCCTCTGTCGTCAGATAATCAAGTTTCTAAAGAGTATGAAAGCAATGATCCGGAGAAGAGGTTCCCCCAAATAACTGAAAGAAATTGCCTTAGAGGCAACTAAAACTACTATTACTAGTAGTATACCACCACTACTACTACAGTTCTTACTACTACTACTACTACATATTGATGACAATATTTTAAAATAATCTTCTCCATAATTCCCGATGGAGAAAATTTGCAATGACCAGGGCAAGACAGTTCGTACCAATACCTTCGAAGTGTGAGGCTAGTGTCCTTATATTGCTACCACCTCGACCCCCTTCCGGAAAGACGTAATTTGCGTTTTTGTTTTTGGTTATGTCACGTAAGTGCACATTCTTATAAACGTCATGTTCGCGTCTCCATTGCCTGTTTTGCATGCAGCATTATACAATGGCAAACACTGCACCACAGGATGAGTTTAAAGGGAAGTTTCCCGCCAAGCCTTTCTGTCTTTCTGGCAAGCGGAAAATAAAAGACTTGTTGTTTGCTTTGAGATCCGCAACATATCAGAACACACTGTTGCACACTGCGTGCACGCTACTCTGCAGAAAACCCCAGTACACTCAGAGGATTACCCTGCACACTCACAATTTATACTATAGAAAACTTCGGTATATTCAAAAGATTACCCTGCACAAGCACAACTTACACTATAGAAAACTTCGGTATATTCAAAAGATTACCCTGCACACTCACAATTTATACTATAGAAAACTTCGGTATATTCAAAAGATTACCCTGCACACGTACAACTTACACTATGGAAAATTTCGGTGTACTCATCGGATTACATGCACAAGCACAACTTATACTACTGAAAATCTCGGTGTACGCAGAATGTTACCCTGTGTTTTGTTTATTTTGACTTTGATGCTGTCCACTATTTGATTTGTTTGTTCAATAAAAATAAACAAAGTTTTTTACAGCGACAGGATTCAACTAGTATATATATATATTTTAAATTCCTCTAATACAAACTAAATTAATAATCCTCCAATGCTTTTATCAGCCTAACAATATAAGTTCTTTCGCAAACTAACAGCGCTTTCATTCTTAAAGAACAATTTTTACCGTGTTGCAGTATCATTTCATTAAAGAAAAATTAGGTAAGGCAACATAAAGATCCGAAATTAAATTATTCCAATAAAAAGAACAATGGACTTCCTGTTTGCAAGAGCTCGTGACAAAAAGTCGTTCACCTTTGTACGAACCGTTTGACCCGAAACGGGAGAAAACTGGGAGAAAAGTCGATCCCAATTTGATGTCAACTGATTTTGCAGCTTATCTGTTTCCATGTAAATTTCCGTTTAGTTAGCACAACCTCTTCTGTTTTAAAGTCAACAATGGCCCGAGTCGGTTTAACGGACTCTGATTCATTGTTGCATGGTCTGCCTGTCTAAGTGCAAATCCTTGTCTGCGTCTGCACACAGACACTTGGTGGTGGCTGATTAAGTTTTAAGTCCTTGATTTGAAAAGTCACACTCTGACACATAAACGCACACACACACACACACACACACACACACACACACACACACACACACACACACACACACACACACACACACACACACACACATGTAGATACACACTCTCCCATCAAATACATATATATATACACTCATTCTCCTATATAACCATACATATACATACATAGCCAGGCGCGTGCACAAACACACGTGCAACACATATTTGCTTTTCTTTTACCAGGTTGTTTTTGTTTTCTTTCGTGTAACAAGAGAACATTCTTTTATTTCATTCATCCACCACCATTGTTTTATATTTTCATTTTCTTGGCTATTACATTTTAATTTCTTTAAAATGTTTTTCTTTAATTATCGGCACAGAAATGTTGGTGACACTTGAGTGATGGTGATGATAAACGTTGGGGTGGTGTTGGCAATAGTGGGAAAGGCAGTACTGTGGTGCTGGCAGTAATGTTGGTTGCGGCGTTGGTTTCAGTAATGGTGGGTCGTAGTGAAATAGTGGAGGTAGGAATGGCAGTGGTGATGGAATTGATGGAGTTATTTGGGCAGGGATGATTGAGGTCATGGTGAAAGTGGTACAGCAGTGGTAGGATCACGATGGAATGCGCAGTGATTGTAGTGGTGGTAGTAGGGTAAATACAGTAGCCGTAGTAGTAGTGGTGGTAGTAAGGTAAATACAGTAGCCGTAGTAGTGGTGGTGGTCATTTTGCGGGACGGTAATGGTGAAGAGTAACAATGAATACCAGGGTGGAATGGAAAACTTGTAGAATATTTACTAACTCAATACCACATGTCTTATTCTGTACATCACACTTTTCTCACATATTTACGTTTTTCTGAGTTTCTTCCCCTTGACAATTGAAATAACAAAGGTATCGAGGTGAGGAGGTGAGACGAAAGTATCGAAAATTCGATTACCGAGACTAATATAGCACGGCAGTGCGTCTAGATAAACAAACCTAAAAACACTGCCAACAGTGACTGTCCACTGAAAACAATGTGCTTTTCAATTAATCTGTTTCAAATTATTTTTATGTTATACATGTCATTTCCTAGGTAAATTGCTTCTCAATTGACCTACTTCAAAACAATTATTTCAGTTTTAAAAAATTCCATTCTTAACCTTTACGTGCTTAGATTCTCCATTGATCTTTCCAAAATATTTCAATTTGAGACATTTCATTTTTTTCCAGGTAAAGTGACTTCTTCATTGATCTATTTCAAAATATTTCAATTTGAGACAGTTCATTTATTTATGTAAGGTGACTCTATTGATTTATTTCAAAATATTTCAGCTTGAGACATTTCATTTTTTTTAGATAAAGTGATTCTACATTGTTCTATTTCAGAATATTTCAATTTGAGACATACCGGTATTTATTTTAGATAAAGTGATTCTCCATTGGTCTTAAAAACATAATTTAGAAAATAAAAGAGCGCCAGTTCATAAATGGGAATTTTAAAAAGCAAGGACACTTTCATGTGTTCTGACACTGTAGTTTGAGTGCATCAACTTTGATGATAGAAAAATAAAACCCTTGGAGACATTACATTTTGAAATACAGACTTCAACGATTTAGTAATGCCGATAATTTATTTTGTGTAGATTTACTCTCCTTCTTTTTCAACAAGCTGTAATTATAGATTGTTTTAAAACTTGTATTTTTACAATAACGAACACATGGGCCCTTCATGCTGAAGGAGACAAACACACTGACACCATTTCAAACATCGTTCTATACACTATATAGAATCAAGTAAAAGTAGGAATATAACAGATAGATAGACAGACAGACAGACAGATAGAGACAGATAGATAGATAGATAGATAGATAGATAGATAGATAGATGGATGGATGGATGGATGGATGGATGGATGGATGGATGGATAGATAGATAGATAGATAGATAGATAGATAGATAGATAGATAGATAGATAGATAGATAGATAGATAGATAGATAGATAGATAGATAGATAGATAGATAGATAGATAGATAGATAGATAGATAGATAGATAGATAGATAGATAGATAGAAAATAAAACATTAAGATCTCATCAAACAGGCCAGTCAGTGATCGCGACCTCAGAGAAAAATAACAACTACATATTATGCCACCTGACTGTACGATTTCCACAGATCAAGATGTGCCATGTTATTATCAGGTGGAATCGAAAAAGAGGATGAGAAAATGCATTAACAGAGAATAGATAATGTTGAAATCTGTCGATGAATAAATAAGAAGAATTGAATATAGGGAGGGTAAAAAAGACTTCAATAAATGAACGCCTGATTGAATGAACCAACATCAGAATAAATGAACGACTGAATAAATAAAAGAAGCAATTAATATATGTGAAACACTTTTTTAAAAAAAGAGAAATGTTCTGCATATAACAATTCTGTAAAATAAAGGCAACAAGTCTGTTACTTAAAATGTCGAAAAGAGTGCTGTAGCCACACATACACTACCAAATTTGCACGCTGTAAATCATACATATTAACACAAGACACCTGAAAGTCCAAATACCTGCATACTTATGTGGTCTAACAGAAAGCACCCTAAAACCCAATTGATTGAATTCTTACCTGGTTTTCTGCCAGAGTCGCTACTGCTGCCAGACAAAACACAAAAGTCGCCCCAAGCATTCTTGTCATTCTTGGAAATCTCTAAATAGGAAATTTTGTTAATTGAAACTTCTTCTGAGTATTTTCTTCTTCTTTCTTTCCCTTCTCTTTTCTCTCTCTCTCTCTCTCCAGGCGCAGGGCAAAAGCTACTGCTGCGTGTTTTTGGAAACGGGTTCACCACGCCTTAATGGGGAAAGAAAAGTTTTAGAAAGTTTCCTCTTGTTCGGTGTCGTCTGCTGCTTTTTGTCTTAAGATGTCGTCACAGGGGAGCGCCGGAATCAGATACAGGAGTGTAGCCGAAGTCTGAGAAGTGAGCGAATGCCAGAGGATCCCGGACTTTTATACCAACTGTATCTGAGGCGTGTCTCCGGATCTGTCGCCTCCGCCATCGTTTGTCGCGAAGTCATTGATCGTAGCTTAGTCGTCAATCCCCCAGGTTTTGTGGTTAGCAGTGGCAAAACTTTTACAGACCATAATACGTGCGTGGCGTACTCAGTTGGATAACTGGGATTGTAAAGTGCGTTCACTATAAACGTTGACGTTCCAGCAATAAAATTCCTTGCCAGTTGAAAGAAACGATCCCACCAAGAAAAGGAAGTAAGAAGAAATAATGCCTCCTCCCCTAAAAATCGAGAAGGCAGATTAATATCGTATAACTCGCACAGAACCGATTATATTTACAAAGGAAAAAAAATATTTTACTACTAGAAAGAGATTGTTCAAACCGTTTTAATAATGATGCTGAAAATTGATGGCATTCTTGAAATAACACGAATATGAATGAATACATTTAATGTAAATTATTTCAAACAAATATCTTATCAAATTTTTATTCTTCCAGATGTAGCTAAGTCTTATTGAATAGAATTACAATAAGAAAGAAACAAACATTTAGTAACTGCATACATTTCATTTAGTCTTATAAGTGTGCTTTTCAATGCATCATTTATATACTTTTAACTTTATTTACACACGTTAATGAAACACGTCATAAAAATAATATAAAATATAACGTACCATGAATTATTATGTGTGTATTATGTGTGTATGTACATGTATGTATGTGTGTGTGTGTGTGTGTGTGTGTATATATGTGTGTGGGTGTGTGTGAATTAATATTTTTCAGTATATGAATTCACTCACACACACACACACACATACACACACACACACATGTACATACACACATACACACACATATACATATATGCATGCACACATGCACACACACACACACATACACACATACACACACACACGCACTCACGCACGCGCGCACTTTCTTTCCGTTTTGGTAAGAACTATTGCTATGTGTGTCGCAATACAGAAATGGAGATGCTTGTGTATGTTTCTCATATAAGATATGTAAATTTCACAAGCAATCATAGATGCGTAATTTATGTCCGTTGCCTATTTCTTTTCCTTACTCTGTGCATACACGTCATTTTACTCAATTCGTCTTTTGACTACACAATTCGTCATGTTACGTTACACAATTCGTTGTGTTACTACTCATTTCCTCGTGTGACTATGCACAATTCGACGTCTAACTTTACATAATTTGTCGTGTTCTAAAATAAATGCCACAACGCTGCAATTAATTTTAATTTTCCTGTGTACGTAAAACTGGTTGACCATCTAATTGACATACATGTATATTACATCTATGTGTCCATGTATTATGTCTGCGTGACATGTATGACTTTTTTTTACTAGGCTTATTATCTTATTCTTAACTTGTAATTACGTGATAAATCATTTTCATAAAGTGTAAAGAAGCTGACGAGTACAGTACGAACAGTGATAATTAAGCTTTTAGTTTTAGTCAACAGTACGTCAAAGTAAATTTAGCAACTTGTGTGTTCTGGTTGTCTGAAGTCTATTTATAGACACGCACATACAAAAACACACACAAGCACTCACAAATATGCAAACATACAAACATACACGTGCCTGCACACATAAACCCAACCGTGTACACAAACGCAACCATATTCACACAAATACAAATACATACATTAGCATACATACATATACATACAACACACATACAAACACATGCAAAGACGTATATGCACAAGCACAAATACACCCAACTGAAATCACCATTGTAAGAGAAGTGTTGTTTCTAAACCTCAATCGTGAGGGCATAGCAATTTGTTCTTGATAACATTTGCTCTGCACACTTAAATTCCCGATGTCTAGTTTCATGATCTTTATTCAAATGATGACTATTTATTCTGTTTATTTCACGACCACCAGTTTACGATGCTTAAGTCAGTTGCTTAATGTGCACATTTGTTGTTGTTGTTGTTGTTGTCACTTGATCACTAGTTTCTGCACGTTTCAACACAATCTGATTGGTTCTTCATTTTTGAATTATGACGTCGTTAATTACGTCATTGAATCACGTGACCACAAGAACTCGCTGAGTTTATTGCAAATATTGCGTCGCTAGTCAGGGACCTGACAGTCGCTAGACTCCACTCCGCTATTTGTTCTATTATTTTAATATTTGGCTGTATCACTTATAGATTACGTATTTCCACAATCATACTTCTTTGATAAAATAAATTTCCACTTAACTGTGTTTTCGCCGGACCAAGCTACATGATAATAGCTTTTCTGATTGCAGGAAAAGGGGTTGTAAATAATTCTTTATATTTTTTAATTAGGCAATATTCTATTAATAATTTATAAATATTAATTTTCTTGGTGACAATTGATATTGTCTGAAATATTAACTTGTACATTGTTGTGTTATGTTAATGTAAAATGAAGTGAATTAAAATCTACATTAAATAGGTTTGTTTCAGTTAAATCTACTTACTTCTGGAAATACGAATTAACTGTGTATAATAGAGGTAATAAAGATATGTTGATACAATTTCTTTAATTATTTTCAACGGTTTTCAGTTAATGAGATTTTTGTGTTTCAATTCCTAGAATCAGCCATAAAGGACACGATAACTGTATGACTGCTTCTGCCAATATCCATGCCATCTTCATTCCTAGTGACTCTTGTACGAAATTAAAAGGCTGAAAGAAATTGTCATTTCCAGTTCATTTAAAGTCTGGACTAGATCAGTGGAGACCACGTAGGGATGAAATCAATTTGAAAATAATTGTGAAAACGAAATGAATGTATTATTTTCTCTTCCTTCCTTAGAACTGTATAGCACGGACACTCGTCTAGTTGTCTTGAGAATGTGTTGCTTTTTGATTGAAAAAGAACACATTATGTTGTCTTTACCCCAAGAGTCTGTCTCAACACATAATCTCATAAATCACACGCGCACGCATACACACACACAACACACACACACACACACACACACACACACACACACACACACACACACACACATATATATATATATATTCACTCATATCTAAATATAACACTTTCACATACACACACACATACACACACACACACACACACACACACACACACACACACACACACACATAGAAAACTACAAAATTATAAATATAAGTTCCTCTGTTCGAAACAGCACACTGCTGGAAATTCTGAGACTTCATTCAAAACTGCCCTTACCACAATGCTTTAGTAATTGACTAGCAAGCAGCCAAAGAGTCGAAAGTCAGGTTTTTTCTTACCTTTCAAGTGTGTGGAGATTTTTGAACAACTTCCTTCAAACTACTTCCCTCTCTCTCTCTCGTTCTCTCTTTCTTCTCTCTCATCCCCCATCCCTCTTTCTTTGTCTTGCGAAATACTACCAGTCGTTCAACGTCCCCATTGACCCGAGCCCGAACATAACAGTGCGATTCGTCGCGTGTCATTTAAAGGAATCTCGAGTCAAATTCCTATTGAGAACAACTTATTATTGTGCATGAAGTGTTAGTCAATATAATATTCAAAGCCTGTCCTCGGACATCTCTTGTTTCTTTCAGGTTGGCATGGCAAAACCAGAAGCAAACATTTCTAAAACTTCACAGAGCAACAGGCATTTTAAAATGGTCTTATTGAGAGCTACATTTGTAGCTAGTGTCAAAGGTTATGCATGCCCTTTGTCCATTTAGCTTTAAAAAGAGTTTCGTTTGGTTAACACATTGCGTCCCAGAAGTGTATATTGGCTCGGAGCCAGTGTAGTGTTAAAATGGATTACTATAGTATTGTAATTATATAGCTATTGTATTTGCAACAGGTATTTTTATTACTACTACGAGAGGGCCTCTTTATTTACGAGAAAATTATCATCTCTTATATCTATGTTAATTTTTTACCCCTCAGATTGCAAGTGATGGACTAGAAGATTGCGCCCCCCACCCCCCCACCCACCCGAGTAGCTCATAGTAATTTTAATGAACACTACAGAATAATTCTGACCTGGTACACTTCCAAAAACCTCTATGAAAAGGCTATACCACCATCTTATCAAGTATTAAGCCCCAACGCTACTCTAGCCTTTTAACCCAGTTATCTTATAACACAGGTCGAGGGCGTTGACAAATAAAGAAACATAATTTATTAACAAATAATTAAATGCACGCTACATAGCAAGGATATTGATCAAATACAAATAAGGACATATACAATGAGGAAAGCACAAACAAGAATGCGATATATTAATGGGAAAGCTCTGAATACGTCTCTCTGCAGTGATCTGAAATGAACAGTGACATTATAAGGATAAAAAGGTAACACGTCAATCAGGGAACCAATGAGCAGTGAATATTGAAAAGGAAAAGTCACATGACCTTTTAGCCGATGCTCATCCCTGGCTGTGCATATCACTGGCAGACTTGCTTGGCTCACGCTGAGTGAGATGAATAGTATTTGGAAATGCGGGATGTCAATGAGGTCAAACACGCCCACGAGTGGGGTTTGCAGGAAGGACCCAGAGTCGCTGCAGAACCACAAGGAACAAATATGGTTTCAAAGGATCTTAAAGAAGAACTCTTCGAAGGTCTTCACAAAAGGTGTTGCTGATCCTTTCACCTGGAAATGCAGTATATGAGTGCTCAGACTAGCCTCTCATCTCCTCATCCACCTCTCCTTAGTACTCATAAGAATTAATTCAATATGTAGAAAGTTCAATCATTTTGCTCTCTGTCTTGATAGAAGAGTCTTATTCTTTCACTGCATCTTTAAACAAACTTGAACTGTACTGCACGCTTTCCTTACTAACTGCATACATATTAATACCGGTTAAAATAACCAAACATGCAGTATTGCATCACGTAACGGGCATCTTCAAATCAATATAAAAACAGTTTGACAGAGATTTAGATTCAATGCATTAACTTCTACAAGTTTCCCAACAAGAGTTACCATGTTAATAAAATTTAGATTAGCCAACATTAAACAGCACGGTATTTCTGCTAGTTAAAATAACTATAAAATATATCACTCTGCAGTTATCAAACAACATACAAAGTTAACACAGGGAAATTAAGTATATCATTACTTTGTTGTAGAGAAAAGGCACGAGAATACATTTTTATTTAGCTGGGGAAAAACTGTAAAATTACAAGTTAAAACTTATAACTTTGCATTTACTCACGAAAAGGTATTATAGCATTAAAATATATTATATAATTTAAAAAAGAATGATAGCATTAAAACGTATTATAGAAGGAAAAAGTATTATAGCTTCATCATTACAGATAGTTAGAGTTTAATCATCGAATTTGCATAAGAGTGTTAACAAAAAGACAGTTTCCTGTCATATTTGGATTGTTTGACAACTATTTGTTATTGGATTGGATTCTTAAAACAGGTATCCTAGTTTACAGTGCACCGTGCTTTTAATGTTGCAAATCCACAGAGAGAAAAAGTACTCTCCACGAAAGCAGTAAATACTGGAAGATGTTCGGCAGACATCAATAAATCAAAGAGCAGTTTCTATACTTCCGAGTCTGATTTCTAAAGTTATTGCTTTGTCAACGATGGGAAAGATTTTAACGGTTGGAGATGTGACTGCTTTCTTTTTAATAAATGTAGACAGACCAGCTAAATGTATATTCATTATGGACGTCTGTGGACAGGACATCAAATGTGCATTCATTGTGGGTGAAGGTGGACAGGCCAGCTAATGTGTATTAATCTGGGGTGTGAGGAGACAGGCCAGAATAACAAGGAAGGGGACAGCTTTAGTGCATTGACAGAACGCATTAGAAATATGCTGCCAATATTACAATTATAGGATTATATTACAACATGTCCGTCGCCTTTTGAACAATAATTGGCATATTTTATAGTTTATAGAATGTATCATTTAAATATTGTGTAGTAGTAGTGGTGGTGATGGTGATGGTGGCAGTAATACCACCATCATTATCATTGGCGACACAATTATAGCAAATATTTTTTTTTATCTATACGTGTATTTTTTAAAATGCAAATAGTATTATGACATCTTCGCAAAATTAGTGACATCATTGTCAGATTTATCAATTAATTATATTCTTATATGCTTCAATTGAAGCAATGATATCGTTATCATTGCCATCACACCACTACCATTGCATCATCATTATCATCATTCCTTTCACATCATTACCACCGACACCAACGTCATCACTGTCATTAAACCACCATCACTGCTACCATCGTCATCATACCTGACATCACATCACTACCTCCGATGCCATCATCTATCACTGCATTCATGACACTAACATCGCCACCATCAACCATAACTGCATACAGCTACAGTTACTTTACAAATGTAGAATTGTGTCATCACCATCAACATCATTTCATCATGATCATCATCGCTATTATCAACCACTGGTAATGTCACCTTAATCAATCATTAGCGCATAGATATATATATTTTTTTCTTTTCGAATGAAGAATTACATCATCATCATCACAATCATAAATAAGTAAACTTTATATATCCGCAAATTTCTTTTCAAATGTAATAATTACATCATCATCAGCATCATCATCATCACTTCCTTCATACTACTCTCAGCCTGTCGTCCTCCTCCTCATCAATGAGTATGTATTATATCGACAGTTTTGTATTAAATGTAGTAATTGTATCATCATCATCGACAACAGCATCAACTTAGTCACTATCATACCATAATCCGAATTTCGTTAAGTACTGATTGTATCTGTACAGTTTTTCAAATATTACATTAGCAGCACCAACTCATCAGCATTATCATCTTCATCAATATCCTCAAGTAACTGTATCTACACACTTTTTAAAATATATCCATGGCAGTAACAAATCTTCAGCATTATCATCTTCATTAACATTATCAAGTACAATGTTATTCTGTGAAAAAACTTTTAAAAGAATATTACAATGGCAGCACCAACCCATCAGCTTTGTCATCTTCAGCATCATTATCATCAAGTAATTGAACCTACATATTTTATTCAATAGTAGTAAAGATATCATCACATCGTTACCAACATGTTCAATACTGTTTGAAGGATCATAATCATCATCGTCGTCATCAGCTCGCTATTATCGAGAGCCTTGATTGCACAGTCCAAACTGTGCTAACATAGCAAGAAGACTACATATATTTAAATCTTAAATTTAGGATGACTGTAAAAATGTTATCGAGTACATTTTCCGCACGTGTGTGTATATGTGTGTGTGTGTTTGTGTGTGTTTGCGTGTGTGTGTATGTGTGTGTGTATGCGTGTGTGTGTGTGTTTGCGTGTGTGGCAGAGAGATATTATACATAAATGCATGTGTTTGTGTTAGCAGGCGCGTGTGCTAAATTGCACGAATGTATCATTTTATGTTCGGTGAGTGCAAGAACGTGTGTGTCGTGTGGGTGCGTATGTGTGTGCATGCGTACGTGTGTGCGTGCGTTTGTGTGTGCTGTAAACGTTGTTCTCTTTAGCATTGAAAAATGCGATGCACCGGATAAATTTGACGAACAACAGCGCCACCTACATCCGACTCAGATGTTTATAACGCCTTTCTAGCATGCAGTTGTGCTTGGTTGCCATGGATAACAATAATAAGGAAAACGACTTTCCTATAAATACCGACGACCTTGGTCAACGCGGGTGAAATACATGACAAATGCTAAACATCACAGGAATTACGGCCCTTTAACATACAAGTCGCGAGAAACTAAGTGCAGTGATAATATTAACCATCCTATAACATCTGTGGCGTGGGTTTTTTAAAAGGTGATATAAAAATAATTAAAACCCTAACGTGGCCAACCACACGTCCACCCACACTTCAGCATTGTCAAGCGTCACGAGTATTTACATTTAACCGACATTTAACACATTACAAACGGCTGCAACGAGACCCCAATCCCAATCTGACAAAGATGCAAAAAAACCCCAAAAGGATAACATATATACAGAAAACAAATATTCGTGAATTTGGAGATAAAATAGAAAAAGTTTTTAAAAAAATAAAATAATGGTGACTGAAAGAATTTACAATGGAATTAATCACGAAGACGCAAGCGCGACATCAGTGTTCACTATTAGGTTTTGTGTTCACAATGTGGCTGAAAAGGAGTATATTCTGCCTCCTTGGACTTGCCAGGCTGCGACTGTTGATAAGGCTGACTGGGGGTGGTGGTTCTCACGACCCGGTCAGGCAGGCAGGTGGTGCAGACTGAGCTTTGCGTCCATCGGTATGCATGAAAAGTAATAGCCAGTCTCGGCCTGTTCTAGTCACTCGTTAAGCGGAAGTAGGCAAAGTAGGCAAGTTAGCAAAGTAGATAGAGTAGAGTAAGTAGACAAAGTAGGATATAGGTGTGGCAGATAAAATGCCGATTCTACAACACATGTAAATTGACATCCACTAAGCATCGTGTGAACAGTAGGGTGACGTTAAGTGTACCAAACGCACGTCACTCACACGTGGAAAAATAAAGAAAGACAGAGGACAAATAAACAACGATGAAAAATAGAAAAGAATTAGTTAAAAGTTCGAACATACATAACACAGATATCTAACACTACCTTAATTATAACTGCAACTACTTATACATGGTTTAAATTATAAGTTCAAGCTGACTGACCTTTTTTCAGCAAAAAGATCTTTTTACCATTGTCGTTATCTGGGAGAGGGTGGCAGGACGGTCCCTATTACAACAGCGTCTGCCTGGACTCTAAACCGCGGGGTGATTTTCTGTGCGAAGGACAGTCATGAGGTCAGTCTGGTTAAATATCTGGGATATTATTACAACCTGATCCAGAAGAGGGCCGGGTTGCATAACATCGCCAGGGCCTCTCACAAGAGGGGGTGATGGCATGCAAATGCGAAGACCCGAGATCTAAGGTTCGGCCTATTCTACTTAGTGCCCGTAAGTTTGAGTGTAGTGTCTAAGGCTATAGAGTATAGATGAACGCAAGTTAGGCGGCCGGGTCTGTGACAACATGCCCGTTATGAGCAATAAAGGGCAACTAACACTCAGGATGAGAAGGTATTCGTTTCACTTTATAAACCATTTTCAATATTTTATTTTCAAAATTATATATGGCGAATTTAAAAAGATACAATATTTTGTTTAATTATCGAGAAAATTGCATAGTAATTATTATTTCTTAAAAGTATTTTTAAAACCATCTCAGATAAAGAAATTGATTTCAAAATAAAAATGTAAGAGCAGGCAATGTTAATGAGATCCTTACAAATACGAGACGTGTAAAAATAGCCTACGGGCGCCCAAGCATTCTTTCATTAAAAATACGCTTAGAGAAAAGTATTCTTTATAACATTCACGCCCATTTGCGCGTGCACACACACGCAGGCACACACACGCAGGCACACACACGAACACACGCTCGCGCGTGCACAATTATGTTATTCATTAAATGTATGGTACTCTTACAAATACCCACATTGACGGCCCCTAGAAAGTGCCATCTTTCACAACAGATAGATAGATAGATAGATAGATAGATAGATAGATAGATAGATAGATAGATAGATAGATAGATAGATAGATAGATAGATAGATAGATAGATAGATAGATAGATAGATAGATGGATGGATGGATGGATGGATGGATGGATGGATTGATAAATAGAGAGAGACAGACAGACGGACGGACGGACGGACGGACCGGTGGGTGGATGTAGGAGCGCTAAAAGTGTGGTTGAACTAATGTCTACTTTCTAGTATCTTACATTAGGGAAGTGTTTTAGTAACTATAACCCTTTAATTAATGTCTCGGTTAAACTTCTTAAACGTCGACCCATTTTCACTTCGTGATTTATTGCTCAAAAGGTTCGATAACTCTTTATGCTAGAAAACCGTTGACTCCAGAATAAGGCCCGTAAATCACAAATTAGGAACACGTAGAGTTGCTTATATGACACTCATAAGGGAGTTACGATAGTTGGCCAGATTATTATGCTGCGACCCAGGTTACGGCAAGCTACGGACAAGCGAGATCGCTATAATATTCTCCCATGCAGAATTTTCACGCACACGTGCGGACGCACACACACACGAACAAACATCTCTCTCCACTTTTTAACGTTGTGTCGACTTCACCGCGATATCTGATAAAACATTATAACTGAACTAGAACTTTTTTCTGTGTGTTATGTTTGCTGGGTTGTTTTTTTAAAACCTTTCAATAAAATGTATTTTAAGGAATGCGTGCATGCGTTTGCACATATGCGTCCGAACGTGCGTGTAAGAAACCAGATAGAAAAGTAATTACACAAGGGGTGAGAGTCAAATCACACTCTAATTTTATTTCAGTGGATTAGGCTCTCGGTTTGTAATGGGTATAATGTATCGTAATACTAGCTATTTTTTTTAATGCAAGCAAATGGTTTGTTCAGAATATTGACAAATGCGTGTTTTAGTACTGGAAAAGGTGTTATTTACCAGCGAAATATTTTCTTTTAAATCAAGCAAAAGGTTTGTTCAGAAAATTGACAAATGTTTGTTTCTTAACTGCTTTTAATTTGTGTTTAAGTACTGACAAAAGATGTGTTTTCAAGACACGGAGAAGAAATAACGCGTTTCTATGGCTAAAAGTAACGGGTCGTGTTTTTACATGGTGGTGTTATTTTGGATAGCGTTAAAATCACAAATGCTATCAATATGGAAAAGCAATCATTTTTATTGTGCTTAATATTCACTGCCAGCCTCAAGAGTACAGTCCCTTTGACAAACAAGGGAATAAATGGGAGTTAGCCGAGTAATTTGTGAATTTCTAATTAGCGAGCATTTTGCACACGTCTCATGCACAGGCACCTAACCGATAGTATCTCGAGATTATTGACAACGTTAATCCCGACAAAAAGTACCAATCCATCGTATGGCACATGTAGCACATGTAGCATTCAAGGAACAACTCTTATGTATGACTTTATTCACAATCTTCAGAAAAGTGAGCAGGTTGTTAGCCAGGACCGTCTGCTAGTTGTTTCTCTCAGTGTACCCAGTCTACAGACTTAACTGTGTTTCCGTTTGTTCTGCAGAGAAGAGAGTTTCTCTGTGTGGCGGAGTAAATTTGCTCTCCCTATTTCTAGACTGAATTGTTATATAAACTGTGAGAGAGAGACGAATGGTGTCTTCTGGAGAATTATTAATCACATAAATTAAGATTCTCATCATTTTTAATTAGTTATAGGTGATTAAATAAGATTATTAATCATAACCATTAACCATTTGCGTTAGGATTACACTCTGCTATCCTCCCAACAGACAATTAGACAAAAACTGGAGAAAGTTGGTCTCTAAATCGGTGTATCAACTCTTGCATACAACTCCCAGCTTATCAGATTATCAATGGCGAGTGGTCTTGAGGATAAACACTTAACGCATTCTCCAGTGAAGGTGAACTGTCCAACATATAGTCTTTGGATCTGCATTCAAACGGTTTCCACTTGATTCGGTTCCTCTCCTTTAAATCAGATTATAATCTCAGATGGAACTCCAGAATCAGTCCGCAATAGACAAAGGAGGATGCACCTGAGAGAAAGAAAAAAGGGCCCAGCTGCGCAAAATAGCATACAAGAATAATTCCAAGAATTTACACATTCACAGTTTGTCATCATAGACTTCAGAAATTAGTGTCCCTTAACCAAGCAATTACATTTAACAATTACATCACATCACTTTATAACTTAGTTCAACTCAATTGCAAAAGTTTTAAAATGAACACAGAACATGGCGCATCACAACAGGAGAGCATTACAATTTCATCATCCTACAGATACAAATAAACCACAGCTAATGCCACACATTAACTCCTAAATACAAATAGTCATCAATAAGAAATCTACATTATAATTAATAATACATTTCAATTATTCTCGTGAAGTCAACATAAATATACTGTCCGATCCTAGTAACTCGTTAAAACTCTTATTCTAGCAATCACCCATCAACAATTCCCAATGGCCTGGTGCAGTGAGAAATGAGTGGGGTTTAGAGGGCGGGTACGTACCTATCTAGGTTTGACCACAGTTTCAAGTACGTCACGGGCGGAACTCTAATGCCTATATATGGTTATAGTGCATCCGCTTAACTTCATCCTCTTCTACAAATCAATTTTCCCCTTCCTCCTCTATACTCCATGCGTGGGCTAACGGTCCCTTACTTGGTCTACATTCCTCTGGCTGCACGCGAGGCGTGGACAGTCGCTCACTGACCGCACACTAAATCGCTCTGAAGGTCAATGAAAATTATATGCTACACAGTATTAATTATCAATTAAGGAAAAATAGAAACAAATTAGAAGGTAAATTTCTTTTTAAGCAAGGAGCGTAATTTGTCTCATGGGTGCAACCCATCCCATTATGCTCCCTCCTCCCACTAAAAAAAAAACAAAAAACAAACCGTCAATGACACGAGCCTTATCAATACAAGACGTAGACAGATAAATAACCAACTTTTTTTATTTGACATCAATTATAATTAAACATTCCATATTTTGATAACGAGGTAAATGTTCTAATACACATAGGAAAAATGTATTTTAATATGTTGACAAAATTGTTAATAATATGCATGAATTGTTCATTGAGATCATTCCACATATTCATAACAAGGCAAATATTCCAATATCTATATGACGTTCGTTTCATTGACTGAGATTTTAATTTGTGACTCTGCATGCATTTGTGGATAAGATATGTGACACTACTGAACAAGACTCGTGACATATAATTGTTAATAAATTGTTGAGAGTATATTCTTATGTTTTGGAAGTGGAGAGAGAACGGTAACACACGGGGTTCAAAAGTGGGAAAATAGCTAAATCTATTAAAATCCAATAGGTTGTTTGTAACGTTCGTCCTTCGGGTCTATTTAGGGTATCGTTATAAATATAATGGGCTGCCCAATATTCTATGTATCCGGTACTTACTATTAATTGCCTTGACTCATTATCTAGAATATTAATATATACTATAGATAATAATTTATTCAAGGCGGGATGAACGTCACACAATCATTCTGTGACTCACTTCCTCTTTTTTTTACACTTCTTATTCATGCATTCTGGTTCGTTCACGCCTGGATGATCATGCGTTTCCGTACTCCCTTATTTCTAATGATGCTTCAAATGAAAATGGCTCGCATGTCCGCCAATCTCATTTTCCGCTAGAGGCCGAAAATTGTAGGAAGGGTGGTTGACTTAGTCGATTTTTGAGATTCCACTTGATTTTGAAAGTTAAACATCTGTTCTATAAGGATCTGTAATGTTTCGGCTCTATTGGACTTCAAAATATAACAATAAAAGCATTTTGAATGTGTTTTTAACTCACTAAAGTGGTCAAAATGCCCTACTTTTCAAAGTTATAGGGTGAGCCCATAGATAACAGGATTACTCGCAGCCGTTGCCACTCGGACAAGCAAAAGTACACACTGCAACTGAGGAACCGGCAAGAATTTTTCACCATCATCCTTTCACCTGTGCTATCTACAGTTCTCTAGTTCACCCTGTCCATCTACATCTGTTGCCTCCCCCACAGAGGCGCACTCTTGCCAAACGGCCAAAATCGGCGAAAGCTGGAAGGAGGTATCATTCTAAACAAATGGATTAACTCTGAAAATTTAAATTTCTGCATATTTCATTGTATGATTTAAAAAAAATAATTTTCAAATGAAAACTCAGAAAATGATGAAGACTTGTCACTAGGGCAGAATTTTCTTCTGCTACCTGGTGAAGACTACCATAATGGGGGCAAGTCGTTCTTCAATTTATACAACACGGCACAAGATTACTGTGAGCTAAAGAAAACTAGTGTCAAATGTGTTCAATTCTTTCTGTGGAGAAAATATATTTGTTGTTGGAGATGATAGACGAGGGAAAGCGTTGATTCTTGACTAATTTTAGGCCAAATCAGGCAATGAAGACAAGAAAAGAAATATGATCTAACATCTGGCAGCTTACACTGAAGGTCTGTAAATTCTTTTGTCCAATTATTAGGAAATAATGAAATCATCAATTCTATATTTATTTCGAAAATGATACCTTTATAAGAAAAACAATTTTATCGGTGTCTCCTGCCAGTTCTGGTGTTTCAGAATCCAACCCCACCACTGTGTAATTTTATTTATCATTTAATTAATAATGTATTAGAACTTTACTAAAATATAGACATTTTGCATGTTCATTAGGATTTACATTTTTAGTATTTTTAATACCATTTTGTTGTTGCTGTTGAGCTGCTGTTTGGACTTAGCATCTAGGGAAGCCTGAATGGGTTTGTAATCAAACTGTGACCACTGTGAGGTTAAGTGATAAAACAAAATTCATTCTGGTGTACCTTTCGTGCAACTGATCACAAAACGAGAACTTTTCAGCATTATATCGTTATGTACATTCTGAGAAATTAAAATGCGCACATTTTTTAAGCTTAAAGCAGATCTCCAAAAATTATACAATTGTAGAGCCTGTGCTAGGCAATATACACTATAGAAATTCAATAAAGGTCCAGTTTCTTCATAATTTAATTTAATTTTAAAATAGCCGTTTGTAATATCTTTCGGTCACGAACGTAATCAAAATCAAATTTGTTATCAATTGTACAGTGACCTAATTCATTCCTGACACTGTTTGGGTTGACTATTGCATATATGCTGATTTGCATTGTGATTCTTCTCACAGTCTTTTCAAATTCACATTTTTTTAAAAACAAGGTTTAAAAGCAATCAAAAACATTTTGAGATGCTGCACTAAAACTTTGGCATCTATTTACCAATACTGTGCTTTCTGTTTGTGCTAAAAATAGTCTTTCTATTAGTGTGGTTGCTAAGGTCAGTTAATTCAGACTTGTAACCAATTGCTTTTCGCTATGAATACCAGAGGTCACCCGTCTTTCCATGACCATTGCTCTGTGGCTAATTGTTCGTTTTTATTACAACTAGTACATTAAAAATAGTGTTCCTTCTAGTGTCTGCTGAAATCAACATCTCTAGATGTTCCAAAAGTGACGTGAGACTCAGTTTTCGCTATCCTTCCGCCATGACTTCCCTTCGCGTACTGCTGATTCAGATTCTCACACAATACAAAATACAAGCCAATTTAAGCATAACATTTTACTTCCGAGCAATAATAATTATTATAAATATAAATGAATAAAATAATAATTCTAATAAATGACGAGCGTGATTATTTCTGTTACACAAAGACAGTTAAATTTGGGCAGTGTAGTCTACTGACGGCTGACCGGCGAAAATTACAGAGAAATCTACCCCCGTATCTCTGTCTTCCCTCATCCTAATCTAAGTCACTTTGCATCTTCTTTTCAGAGCTTTATTATCTCCCTTGTTGAAGGATTGCTTTTTCTTTTCAGAGCTTAATCATTTCTCTTGTAGAAGGATTGCTTTTACTTTTCAGAGCTTTATTATTTCCCTTGTTGAAGGATTGCTTTTTCTTTTCAGAGCTTTATTATTTCCCTTGTTGAAGGATTGCTTTTTCTTTCCAGAGCTTTATTATTTCCCTTGTTGAAGGATTGCTTTTTCTTTTCAGAGCTTTATCATTTCTCTTGTTGAAGGATTGCTTTTTCTTTTCAGAGCTTTATTATTTCCCCTTGTTGAAGGATTGCCTTTTCTTTTCAGAGCTTTATTATTTCTCTTGTTGAAGGATTGCTGCTTCACTAACAGCAAAATGAATGGTGAGTGTTTGTGTATTGCTTTTTGTTATTTGTTTCTAGGTGCTGATTGCATAAAGTGGTGAAGCAACATTCTGCAAAATACCTTATGGATGGATGGGCTTTAGATTAATATTAAATTACCAAATGTTCTCCATTTGTACGCGTTCCTTTCATTAGTCCGAGAATAACTTATACTGCGTTGTTCTGTCGTCGTAATGCATGCAGGACACTCAGCATCTCGATGGTGCATACATCTGAACTCGCAAATAAAAGTTAAAATTCTCGAATAATGCTAAAAGCATTTCCAGCGAGCACATAGTTCACTTCCGGTCACAGGGAAATTAAACAGCGGCATGTAAATCTGTTCCGTGTTCTACAGTGACTACATTCGGTTCGAGTAATGTACCCCTTGAATTCCTATGGAGCTCATGACTCAGAGATATAGATGCCAAAGAGCAACAGATACACACTGAAGTGAGAATGTTAACTAGCTCGCGCATTCGCCCTTCCACCCAACCCCTTCCAGGCTTTCTTCATTCGCCCCTCCCCCCCCTCCCCGTTCCACACTACAAGATGTTTCCTATTCTGTGCGAGCAGGCTAGTAACAGCCGCCCGATAAGACCAAACTCTTTTAGTATGGAAATAAACGTCTCCTATTCGAGTATTCCGCCCATGCCAGATAACGGATTGTCAATGAGGTTTCCAGGACCCAGTGCAATCTTCCCAAATCTGACCTTTATTGTAGGAATATATGGCAGACGTGTGTTTCGAATGGCCACTCTGATCAAGTTATTGGCGTACCTCGGCCTTCAAGGGTGCTGAACAGTTTTTAGAAATGTGTTCAGCATGCCAGTTGGCATATAATTTCAAGGGAATGTGTATGTGGGTACGTGCGCATGTGTGTGTGTGTGTGTGTGTGTGTGTGTGTGTGTGTGTGCTATTCATTCGCACGTTGCTATATGAGTGCATGTTAAACCGTACTAAAGATTGTGTGTATAGTTGTATTGTGTACATCTCTCTCTCTCTCTCTCTCTCTCTCTCTCCAACCATCCATCCATCTATCCTTCCATCTATCTATCTATCTATCTATCTATCTATCTATCTATCTATCTATCTATCTATCTATCTATCTATCTATCTATCTATCTATCTATCTATCTATCTATCTATCTATCTATCTATCCAACCATCCATCTATCCTTCCATCTATCTATCTATCTATCAACATTATACATACCTTTACATATATATGTGTATATATACGTGTGTGCGCGCGCGTGTGTGTATGTGTGTGTGTGTGTGTGTGCGTGTCTGTGTATGCGCATACACGTGGAAAAAAAGAGAGAGTATTAATTATGTATAGATGTCGTTAAGCCCCTTCTCAACCATATTTTAATAAGAAGGTAGAGCAGCATCACACTTTGAAAACAGACGGCTGAACACTCTTTACAGTGTGCCAAAGATCCTGAAATACTGAATAATGGAACTCAGCCATACTACTTCTACGAAGCGACAATATACTTGTATATGTGTATATGTGTCATACGGATTTATGCTTTCAGAAAAGCCTAAATATAATTTCACTTAATTCTCACTGCAAGGACCTTCCTTTTTATCTGTCTGTCCAATTGTCTATGTTCTCTATATAAATATATGCATACCCATACCCATGGTTATGATAGAGGGCGAGAACTGTGATGGTGAATCTAGTCGAACTCGAAACGTGACAAACTGCGTCATTTTGTCAAGCAAAAGAACTGTCATCTCACTGACAAGAATAAGTACCAAAAGTGTCACAACATCGTCAGAGGTCAAGATCCAGCAAACCAAACACAGAATGTGCATATCTCTAAAAATCACTCCTACTGGATGGGGGTGATTAAGATCGATACAAAAGTCGGAACCCTAACGTAAAAACGTAGCAGCAACAAAAGAAAATCAATTTTGACAAATTATATCGTTCATCCATAAGGACAGTACTAAACCAACTAGCCATTATGATCGTTGTTTAAATCCACTTTCATTCAAAGAGAAACTAATCGTTCGTCCTCTTAATAACCTCTTTATCCTACGGCAAATTCAATTTTGATTGTGCTTCCTGTCCATTCCACCACACTCCCGCACTATTCGAGTTGTTTCCCCTTGCTATACACTTATTTCTATTTTTCTTCATGAGCGACACTGACAATATGAACTTGTTGAAAACGCTATGTTAAAACAGATGATTGTGCTCCTCAGTTTCAGTGGAATGTTGGTGAATTATATATTTCTCTCTTTTATTTCTGGACATTTTGCTGTTTTTTTTGAGCAAAATTAGATGAAGACTTCCAGAGCACATGAAAATGCTGACATGGTATATGAATTATGCATAACAAAGCATACTAAGCGTATGTACGTCTATTTACTGCAATTGGTAATCTTAATATCAAAATATACACTAGGTTAATATTTTTTTGTTTTATTAATATTCGTAATTTTTAAACAATTTATCTGAACATGTATCATCATAATCTCGTTGCAAGCAATGCTATAAATACCGAATGAATATGTGAAAATGTGCACCTCATAGTCTGCAAATGAATAAATACTAATCAGTACACACATTACTATATTCTACAGTCAGTGCTGGGTTTTACCTTTGTATACCTGCACAATAAACACCTCAATGGGCATGCAATTCACATTGAATATGCAGGTGTAGTCATCTAAATGTACATGCAATGTATCATATGTATGAACACCTCGCTATTAAGAATAGGCTCTTTGAGTGAACATTTGTATCCAAACATTCACTTTACATACAGTTCATAAGTACGTCAGAGGAAGACGTAAAGCGAAATATATCTCTA
Source organism: Sinotaia quadrata (assembly GCA_028829895.1). Taxonomy (NCBI): domain Eukaryota; kingdom Metazoa; phylum Mollusca; class Gastropoda; order Architaenioglossa; family Viviparidae; genus Sinotaia; species Sinotaia quadrata. The sequence goes on from CM054179.1 coordinate 76,701,089, forward strand.
TACATGCAATTCATAAGTACGTCAGAGGAAGACGTAAAGCGAAATATATCTCTATACATGCAATTCATTCTGGTCGTTGGAAGAGCATGTCTAACAAACAAATTCACTCAATATGCAGTACATCAGCATGTTCTCTGAACGTGTATAACCAAGATTCTTTATAAGGAATGCCAAGCAAACAGCCTGAATGTGTATACGCAAGTATCTCCCAATATAATTCATGTTGTAAGAACCTGTATAGCAAAACATTCACTTTATCAGCAATGCACGGGCATGTTTTTGAAAATAACATTATTATAAAGAAATTAAATGCCTTGCATGCCCAAGGCATATTATTATCTGACCTAATTGTCTTCATATTTGGTTTATTGCCAGTTACTTCATAAAAGCTTGTCGGCACCTGGCTGACAAATGACACTTTTCTTAATTTCCATTTTTTAAGTTTCGTATGGACACTCACTTGTCTGGAATAACTTATTAAAATAAAGCGCACCTTGTTTTTCATTGAATACATTCATTATTTCCAAATATGATATTCATTCAATATATTTATAATTTATATTTCATTCTGCTTAAACAATAAAATATTTTCATCCATTAATTAATTATTATTAATAATTTATTAATTTTGTCAATTATTATATCTATTCATCATATTGTTTTATAGCAATCACTCATCTTTTGAAAGATATAATTTCATTATATCCATTTGTCACATTAATTAATTTTGTCAATTGTTATATCTATTCATCATTGTCACAAAACGGGAGGCTCGTTACAAGCCGACCCCGAGCTGAAGTTAGAGATGCAAGGGGTGAAGTCTATTTTTGGCCTGCTCCGGTGCACCTCCAAGGAAAGCCCATGTGACGTATGCCAGTACTACGTCGTGTCAGGTTGTTACATAGACACACATGACATACACCATTGATGTTTGGGTGGGGCCCAGTTTATTAGTGTCATGCCAAGGAACGTTTTATTGGCGGTGTGTGTTGTGAGTGTGTATCATAAATGTGAATAAATGACGAACAGACGAACGGTGCAAAACAATAGTACAAATTCTTTCGTCCCTCTCAAAAACTATGAATAACAAGAGAGTTGAAAGATGTTTAAATCAGGTTATTTATTTCCCGATTTAAAAGGGGCACTACTCTTTCGCACAGTGATTAATCATTCATTCAACTTTCCAATGTCATGCACTCTGTGGGAAATAAGGGGAGATGAAAATGATGAAATTCAAAATATAAAATAAAGATTAATTACACAATTCTTATGCGGCAAATGGGGCCGCTTTAACAATAGTTGACATGTAAAATAAGCATTACTTTTAACATTAGAGTTCTTATTTTGCAAACGATATAATAGTGTTCATTTTCTTAGAGTTCTAGAGTTAAGTATGTGCGCGTTAGCCGTGCGAATTTTTACTCACTATTAATGTCAGAGTTCCAAGGAGATGACGTAAGCTCACACGTCACTTATAAGCGGCACTTCAAAGAGAAGATAGGACGCAATTGAGGCGTCGCATTACAGGTGAAGACTCTGCAGAATCTAGGCACCACTTTCAGATTATCACTGGGGAGAAATCTGAAATTTAGCTGACTGTTGTCAGCCTCGATAATTGTCGTTGTATCGGTTGTCGTGGAAACGGACAGCCCAATGACGTTTAGCATTATCGGGTGGAGTCGTCCAGTGGGATGTGTCGTCGCATTACATTGAGTGTAGGAATCCGGATATCTGTAAGATTTATCTCGGTGTTAGCCTCTCAATTTGCGGGATAGACTGCCAAAACGAACTCAGACAGGGGGAAGAACAAGTTGGTCCCTCGTGTCGTTAACTGCATACAACCAGCGTCGCATGCATCGGGTTTTTCTTGACAGCGAACTTTCCACTTTGCCAACAATTATACTGAGTAATTTTGCCTCGTTACTCAATATATGGCATCAGACGGATGGAAAACGGATGGAAAGAGATTATTGCAGCTTTCCTTTATGAAATCTCTGTACATGAGATAATTCATACGTGAAGTTAGACTGGCTTCAGACGAATCGACGTTTTCAACATTGAGAGTAAAAATCCTCGTTTTGCCTCTTATATAGCTTCACTGAATGTTTCCAGAACTTCCAGAAGCTATGTCCTGTGACATGATTTTTGCCTTGGATATATAGTGGTAATCGTGATGCACGCTTTTCTGTGGTCAATTCTAATGCGCACTGGCCATTTCTCTCGTCAACAACACGTGACGGTATTGCGCAGTTGTCCTAATCATTTAATATACATATCCTTCATAAACTAATATATATTCAATATGATATATTAACACACACTGCGTCACGAACGTCTGTCTACTAAAGAGATCTTAGGTGACCGTTACTGGAAGTTACATGTTACATACGAAAAATAACAAAACTCGGATTTCTTCAATTAGTTTTGTTAGCGGTTTTTTAAAATGAAATAAAATATAATTTCGGTCCCTCATTTCCTGTGACAATCATATTGTTTTATAGCAATCACTCATCTATTGAAAGGTATAATTTCATTATATCCATTCGTCACATCTATTCATCGCATATCAAGTTATGTCCAGTCATAATATCCAAACCTCACATCTATCCATCGTTTCTGTATATCATAACCCATACTGTATTTTGTCCAGTTATGAAGCTCTTTCATCTTAATGCCTTATCTTGTCTATACAGTTAGCAATTAACAAATTCATGTTTGTGTCATTCATAACATTTACTTATATTTCACAATAATCTTTCCAAGACATCATATTAAATCATCACAACCCATATGTATATATTTAAAACAAGATCATTTGTTTAACCGTTCATCTCATCTGTATATTAAATCCCTTCATCACGCCTCTTACATCTATCTTGACATCCATCTTATTTATTCAGGCTTTCGTAATTTTATTATGCCCTCGTCTAATTCAATTACCTATACTATTTATCTTAATCATTCACCGAGCCCATTCATTCTATTTCATTAGTCCCATTCATTTAAAGTCGTGTTCATCACATTCAATATCTTACAAATTCCGTGCAGTCAATCTTCTGTTTATTTGTTATAATTTTATTCATCTCATTCTTTCATTGGTGTCTATTTAACAGTACGATGGAGGGAATGACTTTAACTGCATCATATCGTATCAATATATCATATCCATTTACCACTGTGTGACGCCAATGCCACTTTGTTAATGGATATGATTATTATTCATTAGTTAATCATCCAAAACTAATTACAATTGATGAGAATCTTAATTTACGTTATTAATAATTCTGCAGCAGACACCGCTCGTCTCTCTCACTTGACGGAGATGTGGGCACTGTAAATGTTTCCTCTCTTCCACAACATCAAACCCCAAAGGCAAAAGTGAACTCAAACTCTAACAACAACGAATGCAGCCCAATATGAAACAAAACAGTTGCAACTCAGTTGAAAGTACTGACAGAGTCTCAAACTCTTCGGGAAATCGACTATAGCTCTGCAATTGTCAAAAAAAAAAAAGGACTCAAAACAGTTGCAAACCACAGCAGTCAAAGAAAACAACAACAAAACGCAGCAACACAGAACACCACTACCCTCCCTGAATACCAGGGGAACGAGGAAGGCCCCACAGGAACCCGACAACAACTGAGAACATCAAGTAGATGAAAAGTTTCCACGCAATTCCTGTGGAGAAAAGAAATTAACGGAAAGAAGAACAACAACAACAAAATTTACCGTCACACACGATTTTCATAGGTGGAAAACATTTTACTAAAGGAGAAGACAAACCCATCTGTAATCTATATTTAGCAAGCCCCCCTCCACCCACTTTCTTCTGAACATAAGGTTATCGATATGTATAAGAAGGGCAATAAACTTAACAATATAGTTATTAAATCAACAATCAAATATATATGTGACAAATACAATGAAACAGATTACTTGACATCGATATTCCCATGAACCCATGTTCGAATAATTTTATGTTTACACATTCTATATCTTAAAAATACAATTCAACAATAGAGTCAATACCAATTGCAGGATAGTCTTATCAGAGAACAGAAATTGAGTTATTAGAGATAAGCAATAATAGTTTTACATAACCTTATTTAACTGCTATCTCAATAATCCTTACCTATGCTTTTGTAACAAAGACACAAGTTATTGTCAGCAGTATTACATCAGCCCTGTATGCCTCACTCACACACTGAAAAACACTGTTCTTGGAGTTAATCTGGGCACTTCTTTACCCCATGTCAAGTCAACAGCAGCTAAGTCAACAGAACAATAATTGTAGTGATATCCAACAACTTCTCTACACTAGAAATTGTTCAAGTAGTCAGTAAATCTTGCCACCACACATCAGTAGAGTGTAGCGTGTTCTTACACTTACACATTGCTTCCTGCCTTTACCACAGATGGTCATGTAGTGATTTACAAACAGTAAACCAGGAGGTTCAAATCAAGTGTTGAAATGGAAACAAAACAGGCTTCTTGTGTCTGCAAAGTACAGTTAGAGAACAAGTGCTAAGCTTTCAGTTTATCGCTTTATAACTCCATTCTTTCTTAAATTCCAGTCTCAATTTACAGTTTCCTGCAATGGTATTTATTAGCCCGATATATGCACACCACATAATAAATGAAGCACATCAAAACAATGTCAAGTGATTAGTACACAATATAAGAGCAGCTTAGTCCAGGTATTTGTAGAAATAATAGTCTACTCACATAACGCATCTTAAGTATAACAAATCAATAGCAAAAGTACATGAAATATTTTTAACACCATTCTCTCTCAATCAGTCAGATAACTTACCATCAAGCTAATGGTCACCTTTCAAGACTGGGCTTCTTGCCACTCCATATTCAAAGTGATTAAACAGTGGATTTCTCTACAGCAGGTAAACATCTTAGCCATTGGTGGGTCTCGTTCTCATAAATCATAATCATTAGATAATAATAAATACTCACTGGTTTGCATTACATCAGCAATTTCTAGCACATTCTCGATTCAGGTTGTTTACCTCCAACTCTGACACTCCCAAAAATATCGTCACAAGGAGTTCCCGAGGTTGGGCCACTCCGACAATTCAACAACCCATATAACAACCAAATTTCAAACTAGGGATAGGCAAATTTACTCTATCACACTTTGTATTATTGAACGTATCAATTCATCGCGTTAATTCATCATTTGTTCACTCATATATCTACTTTTTTCAGTGAGCATGATCATCTATAGTAATGTTGAATTGCATCCATCTATCATATTTTTCCAGTCACTTTATCAATTTATCATAAATATTTATCATAAGCGCTAATTTGAAGTTCTGAAAACTTAATCCCACTTTATCCATACCGCGGAATAAATATATATTTATCTAGACAGGGTGTCAGTCTAGCATAATCACCGAAAGTTTTCATCAAACAAATTCATTAATCGAATCAATTCATCAGTGTCATGAGTGCCATGAAGCATTGAGAAAATTCTATTCGCAGTCACGTGTTAAATTTTAAATCAAAGCTTCATTAGTCGCGCCAATTAAACCAAACGACAGCTATCGACCTCACTCGCCCTGATTATGATTTTTTTGTTGTTGTTTGTTTCCTTGCTTGTTTCCTTGTCGTGTCAGATTGAAACGTATTGGAAACAAGCCCCTCCCGACTGGCAGCTTGACGCGGGTCAAGGAATTGCATTGAGTATCTTAAAGTTTTCTCGTTACCCCCTCCCTTCTCCCATCTTGCTTCCTCTTTCAGTCTTAGTCTTTTCTTCTGGCACGCCCACATGTGGCGTAGAAATTAGAATGGAGCTTCTGAAGTTGAAGATGAAACAGTCCTCTTTGCATCTTTGACGGCAAGCACACCTTACTTTAACAGCTATCAAATTAATTTACTAGATCTCCATTCCATTGGAATTGGGTGGGTGGTAATTCAGTCATTCCCTCGGGCACCTTTGAGTTAGTAATTTAAAAATAAATAAAATAAAATTTTAAAAATACTGGTTACAAAGAGGTAGTGGGGAGGATAGAAAGAGCTTTGAGTGCATGTGTGTTGGGTTATGGGTAAAGAGGGTTATAATAGTATTTCTTGTATAGGATTGCTTGGTTTTGCGGCAGTTCAGACTTTGTACAATTCTGGTTTTCAATTCTTGTTGCATGAAATCTCCTAATAAAAATGATGCTACATATGCTGGACAGAGAACTCTTTGTTCATTTTTTTTCCCTTTTCCGGCTTTTTTCTCTTTCATTTTTTCAACACCCTCCTTTCCAACTCACAGCCCCACCCCCACCACTCGCTAGCTATTCTGAATTATTCGACCGTACTGTTGGCTAATGAGAAAACAGTTTTTGGGGTTTTTTTTTTTACTATTGTATATCTTGTCTAGATTTTATTTTCATTTATTTCAATTCCTTTATAATGTGTTATTTACAATGTCTTTTCATAGCGACTTTATCCATATTAATCATATCAAATAGTGTGTGCGTGCGTGCGTGCGTGCGTGCGTGTGTGTGTGCGTGTGCGTGTGTGTGTGTGTGTGTGTGTGTGTGTGTGTGTGTGTGTGTGTGTGTGTGTGTGTGTGTGTGTTGTAATCACTTAAACATTTTCTTTTACTTTTTCTGTTTTCTAAAGAAATAGTTGGATGAGGAAAAGGACGTATATAATTTAGTACAGCATAGGCTTTCTACACCCATTGAAAACTTTTCGCAGCGAGGTTCAAAGTGCATCGTTCTAAAGACCGCATATGAAAGCGTTGGAGACATTGTCTTTGATGTTGTCCTGGAACCCTTGGGAACTTGTTTTCAATCCAGACTCTCAAGCAATCAAATCAATATTTTAAGTGGATACTTGTGGAATTTTAAAAAGTTGTAAGAAAGCAGTGTATGGATGTTTATGTTAAGATTACTTGACTGATAGAGAGAGAAACTTTGAATAGGGATGACATAAATTTCTTTTAGAGCGAGTGAGTTATTCTACAGTCTTTACTTACTTTTTAAGCCACAAGATTACTTTTTATATACTGAAGTAATATTTGTAATGTGACTGTGAAAAATATATACATATAGTCCAGTGTAAAGCTGTGTATTCATCGCAATGTTTATTACCAAATACGTAAATATGTCTGTACTTATCATAAGTACTTATGTCTCTAGCTAACCTTTACCAGCCTCTAATAAACAGTACTTTTTATTGTCATAAGTGTGTCATTGTGTCACATTCATGAGGGTAGGGAAGGGTTAGCAGCAGTCATGTCAGCATGTCTAAGCTAGTAAAGAGTTAAAGACACAGATATTCAAGGAGCACAATATGCACAAACGTAATGAAACAACTTATTATCGCCAAAATGCTTGTAACAATCAATCAGGTAGCTGTGCATTTCTGAAAACTAGGTCAGCTAGACTGAGCACTAGTTTAGACAACTGGCCGATTGTTCATTTTCTTATAAAACAAATTGCAGCAAATTTTTGTCTTTGTGCAAAGTACACTTTATTTATTTTCTTCGCCTGGAAGAGAAAGGTCATTAAGTTCATGATAATACAGCTGAAAGGCATGTGTCTTTGTTCAGCCTTGTGAGGATGAATCCTAGTACCCATGATGCTACACGAACTAGCATTTTGCTACGAATCAGAAATAATATCCAGATATGTAGCAAGGAGCATCAGGACCAGGTTGAGTATACTTCTCATTCTCACTTAAGGTATCGTTCCTGCTTCTGGCTTGAAAGGAGCTGAGGGTCTGTCATGAGATTGAACTTAGCTGCTATTGACTTGACGACCCTAATCTACTGCTAAACTTGACCACCATTTTGATACGATACCAAGAGCCACCGTTATCATGCGAGCCAGTTTACACTTTTTTTTTGTTTTGACGTAGTCATCATCTAGAATCTAGATGAACAATCTGTCAGAATTATGTACCCAGCAATGCGCAATGGATCATCATTTATGTAACGTTAAATATAGATTATAAACTGATTTGTCTTCTCCTTTAGTAAGATGTTTTCCACCTATGGAAATATTGTGTGAAGGTAAATGTTATCTTTAATGTGGTGGAAGAAAGAAAACTTTTACAGCGCCCACTTATCCGCTAAGTGAGAGAGATGAGTGGTATCTGCAGGAGAATTATTAATAACAATAAATTAAGATTCTCAACACTTCTAATTAGTTATGAAAGATTAGTAAATAAAAATAATAATAATAATCATTAACTAAATGTTGCTGGTGTCAAATGAAGTGGAGTCTCATCCTGGGTGAGTTCAAATTTGCTCAAATTGTTAAACTAATTGTAATTGTGTTGAAATTAGTAAATGTGGAAAGCAATTGTTGAAAACTTTGTTGAGCTTAGAACGTATGGGAAATCCTATACTAAAACATAGCTAGAAATAGATACATTTCACTAATGGAATAGACATTTAGAAAGCAGTCTTATCTCACTCATTGTTTTTATAAAACTGTCTGGAACTGTCTTGCTTTGTGTATCCTTTATTCTCTTTTGAAATATTTTTACTAACCTTTTGATTTATAATTATTGATTGCATATTGTATGGAAACATGTATTACTGTTTATATTGATTTTGCATTTTTAGTAACTAGATTTAAACGTTATATGTTACTTGAGTGTTACTGAGATACTTTTGTAAAATCAGTCAGATAGTGTGCCAGTCGTCTAGTCACATGACTGTGGTAGAGTTATTTTGTGATTTAAAATTGCAAATTATGCTGGAAGGAAGACTGGGGTGGATAGAAGAGGGAAATGAGGTAGTAGGAGGGATTGGCTTCTCTGCAGATGAAACTAAAAAATATTTGAAAGACTATTTAGAAATAAAAAAGAAAGACAAGCATGAAAGTGTTACATGTTTAGTATACGGTCAATGTTTGTGATATGTCAATCCATTGTGCAACCTTTGGATTTGTTTATTGAAAGTGCGTGTGTATGTGACTGGAACACCAGGTTAAATTCTCCAGGAAGCAAGGGAGGAATTAACTAAAATAACACTTTACTCTGTTCTCGTCTTTCCCTCCTGTATTTCACATGTATACACGCCACATTGACCATCGCAGTGATCATGTGTGTGATCGTCTTAGCAACCATCAATGTGGTCATAAAGACCATTATAGTGATAATATAATAGTGGCCATCTTAGTCACTTTCTTACTGGTCATCTTAGTGACATTTTATGATCTTGTAGTTAACATATTAGTGACCATTGTATTGCCCACCTTAGTGACCCTTGTCATGACCACATTAATGACCCTTGTAATGACCACATTAGATACCCTTGTAAAGAACACATTAGAGATGATTTTAGTGTTCATCATAGCGATCATCATTGTAACCATCATAGCAATCATCTTCATGACAGGTGTTGTACCAACGGTCCACTTTGTTTAATATTTCAGTATTACAAGTTATAGAATGCCGTATCTTGACTCCTGTCTTCTTAAGCGTCAACACTGTTTTCTTTCTTTTCCTCTTCTTTTTATTATAAACATGTGCTACATTCCGTCCCTCTCTTAGCTTTACGTATGTGTTTATTGCACTCTAGCTCTGTAGACGACGGTACGAAGGATGCTTAGGCAGAAAAATTGCAGATTAATGAACCGGACACAGTCAATGAGCACAAAATCTAAAAACAATAAAGATACGTGTAAGAAGAAAGGGAGGCAATTTTACCCGAGCAATACAGCAGGCTGGATTATTTATCGCTGGTCTGCTGTTGATATAAGGCGATAACAGCAAACAAGAATTTAAACCATCTTAGAAATTCACTTGCCAGGGGGGTAAAAAAAATATTTTTAAAAAATTCATATGTATTCTTCATGGGTCCCACCACCATTTCCACCACAACTCAGTTGACGAACGTAACCTCGACTGCTCTTCTGTGATGAAGAACTGTAACACAAGAAATGGCATTAACGGGTTTTATTATAAATTGTTGTGGTTTGTATGGCTATGTGTTAGGATTTTTCATCTTTAGTCAAAATAATCCAAGTGTCGAAAAAAGATACGTCAAGACTGGTCCAAAGCGAGGCTTTACGGTTTTCATGAAATTGCAATCCGGAAATGAATTTATTCCAGTGAAATTGAAATTGATTCACGACATTCGCGTTAGGTCGCGGACTTTCTTTCAATGTCTTCAGATAATTGTTCACACTTCATATAAAGGGATTACGCTGAAAATATCTTGTTTTATTTAGAAACAAGAATTATGAAGAAAAGATGTTGGAGAAAAAATGCAAGAAAATTATAATAATCTTATGGGAACATTTAAACGAAGAGCAATACAACATGACTGTTTTTTTAATTAAGAATAACAACAAAATCATTTTATACTACTACTACTACTACTACTACTACAATTACTACTACTATTACTACTACTATTACTACTACTACTACTACTATTACTATTACGTCTACTACTATTACCACTACTACGCCTACTACTATTACTACTACTACTACTATTACTATTACGTCTACTACTACTACTATTACTATTACGTCTACTACTACTACTACTATTACTACTACTACTAAGAACATGATGGCCATTTTGATCGTGATGATAAGCCGCAGCAGATTTTGTAGTAGTAATAGTAGTGAAAACTTTTGATATTGGGAATGAACGTTCAAAAACGTTCCTTAAAGTGGTTTTTGCTTACAATTCCAGATGTTCCCACTCTTTTACTCCTGTGTATGTTTTTTTCTAATATTTTTTTTGCTTGAAAAAAATATTTATCCTTATAAAATGCGTATTGTTATGGTTGGATGTTTTCTTTCGTTTCGTTTTGCTTTGTTTAAACGGAAAATAGATAGCACAGACGTTTTAATTCCTATTTAACAAATTTAATTTATTCAATTTATTTTTATTTAATATTACTGTTTCTTCAGCAAGGCCGAATAAAAATGTGATGGACGACGTAAAATTCAACAGTTCTCGAAATTAAAGAGTCTGAAAATTCTTCAGGAATGTCAATTAATTTTAACTGGCAAACATTTTTACCGTGAGAGCACGATTAAGCATGCCACACAACGTTTTCTTCATTTATTTAATTTAAAAAGAAATTAAGTTAAAGAGAAATTACATTATGATCGCTAAGACGCTCCATGTACATCGTTCGGAAAAGGGAGATCAGCTATATTGATGCGACATTTAAACCAATACATCAATGCTCAGCCATTTGTATATTAAAGTGGACATATCCTCACAATTTTAATTCATGTATATTTATTCCAAATTATTAGTTTTAATTATGTGGGTTTCTGTTTGAACGAAGATGAAGCAATGAAGAGTTATTTAGAAAGGTAAGAGAAAATTTAAGCATATTTAACAATTAGCTTCGTAAATTTTCTTTGGGGCTTCACTTAGGTATATAAGAGTAAATCAGTGATTTTTAAGGCTTAACTATTGGCATTTGTTTAGACAAATAATCCCCTGATCCGAAGATTTTTTTAATTTAAATAAAAAAAACTTATTTTCCATGCCTCGGATGTAACCTATCGTAGTTTTTTTTATTTTAAAACAGTTGTCAAAGTAAAAAGTGTATGGCTGATTAATGCAATCAACAACAGCGAAATAGATGTTCAATAAACGTGTTATCAAAAGTCTGACAACTAAACGATGTCTAGTCATTCCGAATGACCCGAAATTCTTCGAACCCGCCGGTTGAGAGATTCCTCGATCAGACAACAATGATTCGATTGCATCTCGGGTATGACGTTTGTATATCGGGTAGGATGTTGGCATGCAAAATGTAGTCACGTTTTCTGACTAGTATATGCTGGGAATTTCAGAGCAGGTAGGGAAGATACATAAACGAGAGACGTTACTTTCTGTGATGTGGCCATATGTTGTATGATTGCTTAAGTGCGTGCGTCTGCGTGGATTTCACCTGTCCGCATTTGTATTTATAACAGTGCGCGTGTCTGTGTTTGGGAGTGCTTGTGTGTATAAGTGAGTGAGTGTGTGAGCTGAGCGAATGAGTGGGTGAGTGAGTGAGTGGATGGGTGGGTGGGTGGGTGAGTGAGTGGGTGGGTTTGAGTGAATGGGTGGGTGAGTGAGTGTACACACATAAAGAAGTGGATAAGGAGGGGTAAGAGCGGAAATACACCATAGGGCAATATCGCTAAGCTGTTCTGACACACGTCTTGAGTTGGTTAGATAGAGGATACATTGCACATCTTCGTCTCATTTCTGAGACCAGAGAGCGAAATGGTCATTTTAACCTACGGCTAGAGCCCGCTCGTCATACGGTTCGCAAATTGATAATCAATGTTTGGCCAGGGCTGTACTATCGACTCGAGGAGTTACATGCAAGAAGTCTAATTACTTTGAAGGATTTTACGATACTGAAGTCGTGTTTCAGGTTTAATCTCTCTCTCTCTCTCTCTCTCTCTCTCTCTCTCTCCTCTCCCTCTCTCTGTATCAGTGTGTCCGTTTGTCACTCTCTCAACTTCTCTTTCCTATCTTATCACATTCTCCCTCTATTAGTCTGCCTGACTGTGTATCTCTTTATATCATCTATCTATCTATCTATCTACCTATCTATCTATCTATCTATCTATCTATCTATCTATCTATCTATCGTACTATCGTTCGTTCGTTCATTCTTTCATTCGTTCGTTTGTTCGTTCGTTCGGATATTTCTTAAGTAGCTACTGAAAGGAATGTAACACTCTCTCTCTCTCTCTCTCTCTCTCTCTCTCTCTCTCTCTCACACACACACACACACACACACACACACATTTGTATTTGTAAAGTAGTTACTGTAAATAATCCCAGACACACTCATACACCCTAGCATTATAGTAACGGTTATTGTCAGGAATCTCAGACGCTACCATACAAATTACTATTTCTAAAGTGTTTACTGTAAGGAACCAAGTACAAACATTAGAATTTTAAAATACGTTATAGTAAGGAACCTTCCACTCACACACACGCACACACACGTAATTAAAAGTGCTGTTAAGTTGTTCATTCACACATATTACTAGTTCACTGTACTTGCAATAAGGAGCAGCATGAGTACCTTTAAGTGACTACTGTGAAAAACCGCACGCAAGAATATTTAAAACTTTACTGTCAGGAAAACTACACACGAGCATTTTAAAATTGTTACTGTCAGGAATGTTATCTGCATCTCGTGACCAACAGAACTACCCTGCAGAAATTGTCTGTGGTACTTCTTAGTTCATAGATTTAATATATCGTTGGGGATGGGGGATGGGAAGGTCAATACTAAAGGTCGTTGCTGTTTGTTCCTTCATTCCATTTTTTCTTTTCTTTTTGTACTGCACTTTAATCTCCTGGGTCCACGTTATGTTCCACTGTTTCCTCTCTTTCGGAACGTCGACATCGGTACAGCATTTCAAGTAATAAACTTCCGGTCCTAACCAATCCACTCAAATCATCGGCTTTCAGCTCCTTGTATGTTTCGCTTACCTTTGATTGACACATGGAAATGATCGCCCAGATCTGCTCAGCGCCGAAATGCCACCGGGAGAGTTTGTAGATTATACAGCTGGCTAAAGACTGATTGACTTCGTTCTGATGACGATCATCTATAGCAATCTCCGGCTGGGAAGCCAGAACAAGAAAAGCTTGGGTGACCAGAGACCATGGAAGGGTATCGACGTATTCTCGCTGGAAGATGTAGACAATATTTTACCAATAGACATATGCATCAAGGAAGACCGCAACCAATCAATCATATATCGTGCCATTTTCAGAGGAATTAACCTCTCTGGAGATGGTGATGACGTTAAAAGCATGCAGTCATAGCGAGCAAATGACGTAAATTGGGTGTAATGCACGCTTGGTATATTTGGAGATTGAATCTTTCAATATTCTAAAACTTTTAGTTCTAATCTTCTTCCCCCCATCCCTCATCCACACGCGTAAACACACTCACACACACACACACACTCACACACACACACACACACACACACACACACACACACACACACACACACTCACACACACACACACACACACACACAGTCTTACTTAAGAATCCCTAAATGGAGAGATTGTGTACGTATAGCTAAATTTAACCATACTTTCGAACGAAAATAATCGCGGGAACCATTCAGCGCCCTTAAAAACACGATCTCTAGAATTAGGAATACTCGGAGCAGCAACAATAAGTCTCTGCTTGAATTAAGAATTGTAACGTACCAAAAGAATGTTGACACGGAGTTGAGATGATGTTATACACCCAATTCCACTTCCTAACTTTAGTTCATGCTTGATCATTTAGGAAAAAATGAATTAAAATAAAAGTCTCACTTTCATCACCATAAGCGTCATCATATTAATAATAATGAGATTTAATTTGCGCTAATTTTCCAAGGACCTCTAAGCAATGACAGTCATGACAGCTGAATTGACTAAGAGCTAAGAAATGGGTGAAGATCAATCAAGAAATATCCCGGTGACTGAGATTGGACTCGAACTTAAGACCTTATGCACTCGAGGCCTTTACCTCAGCTGGCATAATAAAGTCCTCCATCCCCTCTTAATATGACAAACTTTCAACCGATTATATTATATGTATTAATTTTTATTAACCCAACATTTTGTGTTCAAGTTGCAATGTCTATTGTTTTGCGTTATTTCACTTGCTTTCGTGTTCTTCTCCCCACCCACCCAATCTCCCGCTCCCTAGAAAGCGGTGTGTTCCAGACTCTTAGAATACTGTCCTGCACTGAATGCGTTAGGTCACTGTTAGGACGCCTTGACCTGCTACAGACAGCTTCCATAGCAGATTGAGTTCAAAGGGGAATTACTTTAATTTACAACTAAACTTTAGGTAATGTCGTGACTCGAGGAAAGAAGTTAAAGTTCACTTCCGGATATTCGACATGCTCCTTAAGTAATTAGTGGTGTGTCGGCGCCAGAGACTTAAACAAAGCAATATTTTCCCCCCTTAATTTTTCTTTTTATGAGTGCAAAAATTCAACAATTAAATTTGATAACTTATAGATCATTTGGAGAGTGTCATGCTTCATTTTTGGATTTATTAAATTAAAAATGAAAAATGTGGATTGTTGTGTTCTTAATATGCTACTAACTTAAACGTTTATCTCTAGTTTGATCATGCTAGATTCTGAAGTGTATTTGTGGGATCAATGGTTAAGCTGAGTCTAAACGTATGTATATCAATATATTACAATATCACCTGCACCTATGCAATTCGCGAATGGCAAATGACTTGTGCATAATACGATATACGACATTTTGCTAAACAACAGGAAAAAACCTAAGTAATTACCTAACTTATTCTACATATGTAAGTTATGTGTAAGCCAGTTGTCGCTAGCTGGTTGTGTCTAGCCACTTGTCACAAACCTCTTGTCGCCCGCCCACCTGTCGGGCCACCGGATGGATGGATGGATGGATAGATAGATAGATAGATAGATGGATGGATGGATGGATGGATAGATGGATGGATGGTCCCAGTTATGGGTAAACAATTTACGGGTGATCTTTAGTCACTAGCCTTTTGCTTTGGGGTTAGTGGTCTAGTTTGTTGATTGTGACGATAAAAATGGGTCCCGTGCTACAGGCTGCGTACGCTAAACATTTGACAAGATGAAAATTTGAGAGAGTGGCAGTTTGTCGCTATGTAACGCACCGAAAGAAAAAAAAATCCACACTACTCTACACTCAAGCACACCTCCCTTCTCTCCGTCTATAAACCCAGAGAACCGAGACAGAATAAAAAAAATTTCTTCTACGGTGATTGTGTCCGGTAAAAAGAAAAAAATTAAAGAAATTGGAGGCGAACATGAAACCCAAACCAACCAAGCAAATAATTGATTAGATTTAGAAATACGGTTGCATCACATTTAAAAAAATTGTTTTAATCTTGCGCAAAAAGATGTAATTTGCTCGTCCAAATTCAGTGCATTTTAACTGTCGTCATACACACGTGGCTATGCAAAATTAGCATGTGTTGAGTTTGCCCCCAAAATGTCTGCCTACTTGGGACAGTGTCATCGTAAAGCAAGAACGTGGCAGTCGTGTCTTTTGACGTCACAGCTAACAAGGGAGATAAGACATTTCCAAAACACCGAACTTACTAAGCGTAGAAATGCTTGGGGTGGTGGGGAATCCACTGCATTCATACCGATTTATTTAACACTAGGAAATATTTCTTTTTCTAAATTCATGTAATTGTACCTTGAGAGTTTAAACTATTTCTGAACCGGTTTCAAGCAGTTTAAAAATCCACTGAAGAAAAATGTGAACAACAATGGAAATAGTCATGCTGGTATTCTCTGCAATTGATGAGAAAATTTATTAATCGTGTTCTTGCTTAGTTAAAAGCCTGTGTGTTTCTCTTAAGGTTGTGGAAGATGTGAAAATCGAAGTGAAAATTGCCGTTTATGCTTAAGGTTCCTATAATTTAGGAGCATTGATTATTTTTTCTAGACAAATTCCGCAAGCATCTTCAAATATTCTTGCCCTCAGGGACTATGCACCAATCTATTAAAAAATATGTACGCATTGTCATAAATGATAACGTCATAACTGAAAGAGTTTGTATTTCAGTTAAATGTCTCTTGTTCTTTTTTGTTCCTGGCTTTGTTTGTTCTAGTTCCATCTAGTCATTGTTGGTTTTATTCTTCTATTTTTAATCGTTCTTTTAAAAAAATTCTTCTTCTTCTTCTTCTTCTTCTTCTTCTTCTCGTTCCTTGCTCTTCTTTTTCTTCTCCTTCTTACTTTTTGTACTCCTTGTTGGTGGTGATCTCATGTTAAATGTGTTCTAATTCTTTCGTTCTTGTTCTTGTTTTCATGTTCTTTTCGTTTTTTGTTCTGGTTCTTCTTGTTCTTGTTGTGCGCTTCTTGTTTTCATGCTCTTCGCGTTCTTCTGGTTCTTGTTTTACGTTCTTCTTCGTTCTTATTATGTTTACATATAGCCGATCGATAATTAGGTTATGTATTTTTGAATACGCTTCACTTGCTGGGAGGGAAGGAGGGAATATTAGGTTCTGCTTTCAAGCATAAAGAAATGATTCACCTATAAGAAGATAAAGATTATGTCTGTGTGGGAGTTAATTTCAACATACACAAAGATTTTGGGGACAACTTCCTTTGTCGCCGGCCGTGTGTAAACGTGCAGACGTGTGAGGTTATTTATAATTTTAGTTTTTGTTTGATTTCATTGAATAGTTCTCTTTGCAAAGGCTTCCGAAGTCACGCGGCGCGCCGGCAGATGGCGCCACTTACAGAAAGATCAATTCCTGCACATTGGTGTCAAAACATCTCAAGTGGTCTTTTATCTTGCTCTTTGGTCTCCTCGTCAGTATCTTCATCAAATTTGTGTGCAGTGTCGAACTTGACCTTGGCCTTCATCTCAATTAATAATCATTTACAAGGAATAATAACCTACAGTACTAGAAAAAAAAGAAAGAAAGAAAAATAAAAAAAAGAAAGAAAGAAAAAAAGAGAAAGAAAGAAAGAAAGAAAGAAAGAAAGATAGAAAGAAAGAAATAAAGAAAGAAAAAAAAGGAAAGGAAAGGAAAGGTGAAGGAGAAAAGAAGAAAATAAAGAAAATGACAGGAAGAAAATGAGGAAGAAATGAATAAGAGAAAAGAAAAGGGAAAGAGAAAAGAAAGGAAAAGAAAGGAAAGGACAGGAGACTGAAAGAGAGAAAAATGATAAATGAAAAGAAGAGAATAAAGTAAATAAAGGAAATGAAACAGAAAGGAAAGGAAAGGGGAAAAAAAGCAAGGAAGGGAAAGAGAAAGAAAATTAATGAGAAAAGAATGAAAGAAAAAGTGGGACAAGAATACAAGAGAAGAAAAGAATTAATAATAAACAACGACCAATCCCCGCAGCAGTCCCAGACATCAGGAATGTGATGTCATAATAGAGGGGAAATAATTCAAAAGCGTCACGAATCCGAAGACTATGAAAGACGCCGGGTGCTTATGAACGTAAAATGCATAAATGCTGTCTATAATATCTTAATCTCAGGAATTCCTATAAGTGAATTTTAAAAAAAAATAAAGTCGTTGACATAATTATAATCATTGTCATGAGTCAACAAATCCACCCCCTCCCTCCAAAGCTACTCTTAACCGATAACACGCTCGTACAGCCTCTTAGACTCTTCCATGAATTCCGAGATCAAGATCGAGCTACAGACATCAATATATAGGGTCAAACCGATGATGATGACGGCGGCGACGACGATGGTGGTTGTCCTGACTGTGCCATATTAACACTAACAATTCTTCTGATGAAGCTGGCCACTGTGCTGAAGTTGGTTGTACAGTAGTGTATTTATTAGTCGCACAAAGTATTTTCTCCACCAGGGGTATTAAAAAGTGACACCATCTTTTAACATCGTCGTGGTCTTTTCCTTTGTTGTCAGGTATTCTCACTTAGATAAACAAATATTTCTCCTAAAAATGGAAAGTCAAGTATCAAAGAAAAGAAGAACGATCTCGAAGACAATCAGCCAATTTTCTCAATATATATATAAGTAATTTGTTACTTGGGAGGTGGTCCCATAAAGGACATCTTATAATGTTGCCAAATATGAAAATATACGTCACACGTCTTTCTGCGTTGTATTGTCACTCAATTGTAAAAAGACAAACGTCACTGTAATTTTCTAGACAATACACTGACGATAGCGGAAGAATTTTTAAAGTGAGCTTTGGGTAAGAAATTAATCATCAGATAAAAGTTTTATATATAATTGCCTTTCACCTTTATATTAAAATTTTATATATAATTGCCTTTCACCTTTATATTAAAAATGCTATATATAAGTGCCTTTCATCTTAAAATTAAAATTTTATATATAATTGCCTTTTACCTTTATATTAAAAAGTTTTATATATAATTGCCTTTCACCTTTATATTAAAAAGTTTTATATATAATTGCCTTTCACCTTTATATTAAAAAAGAAAACCAATTTCATTTGAGTTACCGCAAATTGCAAAAGAGGAAGGGGTAGTGAGCCTTGTACGGTGGGTGTTCCTTTGTGCATGCGGATGAATGAATGGGTGGATAGTGATAGTGAATGGGGATGGTGAATAAAGGGGGTTGGAGGTGATGGCGAGACTGCAGCCAATACTTAGTTTTCGGAGACGTTGCGGAACTTTTGCCGTACGCTCTATTGCACCTCTCTTCCGGTAGCCTGCTTCTCTTCAGCTGACGCGCGTCACTTCCGTCCTGCAATATTTTCAACAAAGACGCCAAACACTGGCGCTGTTGACTAACATTAACAAACCTTAAAGGGAGAGTATTTATAATCAATCATTTTTATTTTAATTAATTTTTATTTTATTTTATAAGATGGGTGATTTGTTTTAATATTTGGGAAACAGACAGATGCTGTATTATTATCCATGATAGTTCACAATGCAGCTGCGAGATGATCCTCAGAAAGTGATAAGTTTATCAATTCAATCGAGAAATGTGTCATATATGACTGATTTGATTGTTTTCTTTTGAAAATCAACATAACTATTATTATACATACAAGATTTCTATGGAAAATATTTTAATGTTTTATCTTGAAAACCAAAACTGTTTTAATTAAAAATGCCTTTCTGATCATATTTGTATGATGTATAATGGTTATATGATTCAAATAATGTATCTAATATTCCACTTCAAGTAAATCGGAACCATTTTTTTAAAAATAGGAGAGCTAACAGTTTAATTTCTTCAGTTTTATTAAGCGATAACGGATACATTTCTAAGCAGAAAATCTACGGTTAAAAGCATCGCCGAGCCGTTTTTTCACGTGAGCCATTGGTTTATTCCTCAGCGATATCTCTTAAGTCGATCGCAGTTAAGCAGTCAGATCTGTTCCGCTTTTACATCGATAGTAGTGGCCAGGTCTATCCCACTTTACATCGACGGTAACGACCAGCGAGTTTCTAGATTTGTACGCGTACTTTTTAGTATTTGTACTTAAAAGGGAAATAATTCCACTTTAAATTCTCGTTTCTAATTTCCTGATTTGATTTTTTGTTGTTGTTGTTAAATGCGAAAGAATATATTATAATTAAGGCTTTCTTTCTTTCTTTCTTTTTTTCTTTCGTTTCTTTTTTCTTTTCTTTCTTTTTTTTTCTTTCTTTCTGTTTTCTTTATTTTCTTTATTCTTTTCTTTTCTTTCTTTCTTTTTTTTCTTTTCTTTCTTTCTTTTTTCTTTATTTTCTTTTTTCTTTTCTTTCTTTCTTTCTTTCTTTCTTTTTCTTTTCTTTCTTTCCTTTCTTTTTCTTTCTTTTCTTTCTTTCTTTTTCTTTCTTTCTTTCTTTCTTTCTTTCTTTCTTTCTTTCTTTCTTTCTTTCTTTCTTTCTTTCTTTCTTTCTTTCTTTCTTTCTTTCTTTCTTTCTTTCTTACTTTCACGAACTTTGAGTCAAAACCCCTAAAAATGTTCGACCGTGGAGAAAGGTTTGCTGGAAGCCGTGACTTATTGCATACTTTAATTAAGTTTTAAAAAATGCATTCATACAAATTCAGATTAAAAGATGAGGATAAGTGTTTGATGAATACAGTGTATGTACTTAATATATGAAGCAACTTATTCACTCTGGTTTCTTTCAGAAATACTGACTTTCAGTATTCTGGTGGAGTAAATTTTCTTAACCATATTTCTAAACTTAATTGTTATATTAATTATTAAACTCAAAGTGACCCGACCTTGGGAACAGCTTATGCTGATATTTTAAGTGTCAAGAGTTGGAGTAAGCAACTCAGGTAAAGAATGTACTAGAATTTGCTGATACAATATAACAGCAAAACAGGATGAGTAGTTTTTTTCTGACTAATAGTCTCATTGTTATATATTTAATTGATGAATTAATAAATTTATTGTTAAATTTATTTGTCCTTCTTACACATATTGATCAGCATATGCTGGAGAGATAGTGGGTGGATGAGTGTTTGTTAATATAGATTAAAATCGGATTTGTTTTCTCCTTTATTAAGACGTTTTCCACATTTGGAAATATTGTGGGATAGTAAATGTTTGACTTTAATGTTGTAGAAGAGAGAAAACGTTTACAGCGCCCGCATATCATCCAAATGAGAAAGACCAGTTGTGTCTTCTGGAGAATTATTTATAAAATAAGTTAAGATTCTCATGACTTATAATTAGATATGGACGATTAATAATAATAATAATAACCAATAGCTATGGTGGCATTGTGTCACAAATACCAAAATAAATGCATTTATAAAAAAACAAAACTTTGAAAGTTTAAATTTTGCAGTCTTGTTTCTAAGAATGACATTACTCACTTCAAATAGATTTATTGTTATCTGTTGCTGACCTAGATTCCATTTTACTTGGTCTTTAAATCAACAATCAAAAATAAAACATTTGAATATAGTCAAAAGAGCAATGACATTTACATCACTTCACAACATTGTTTGATTAAACGTTAGACGCACACTCAATTTATCCTAGCATAGACATCAGCAGTCGAATTAACATATATGCATAATCAAGTTCATAGATATGGTTTCATCATAGTAATGAGAGTGGGGTTTTAGAGAGATAAATATAATTCGAATCAATGTATATGACCTTTTCAATGATGGCAGCTGTCGCTAGCGCGTGTTCACAATCATGCAGTTTACAACAAGCCACTTTCTTTCTTATTAGATGAAGGTCTAACGTACCAATTCTAGGCACGTTACAGAACTGTTCCAGAATCTTCGATGCACTCACAAAGTACACTGTGGAGAATCGTCCAGAACTTCATATGCACTACCAAAGCACATCACGAGGAGTGTTCCAGAACTTTCATGTGCGCTACTCAAGTACCACTGGGAATGTTCAAAGAGCTTCATGAATTCTCCAGACCAAACTCAAAGTTCAATTTTCATTGTATTGGCCTTCACAGGAATTAACTTAAAGTAACACGTTTACTGATAACTACAACGACAACGATTGATACAAACATCATCGTGATCCAGTTGAGTACAGTAGTCGTTGCAGTCTGAAGTGGATACAAGGTTACAAAACATCAAATGCATCAAGAAAGGTGTGCTACATTCTGCAAAAGTCAAATTAAGGGTAGCACTATGTGTCAGGTATATTTCATCTCTAAATTCCTTTCTCTCTTACACACATTCTTAACTTACAAATCATTCAACGATATTCATTAGCTCGATACACACAGCATAGGAAATATGGCATCGATCAAAATTCACAAGTATAATGTACAATGTAATCAATTGGTGGATCATAAAAATAATGATTCAATATTATTCCAAATCATATCATAGATCAATAGCAAATGTGTACGAATTACTTCTAAATTCATTCTTTCTTTATCAGTCAGTTAACTTACCGTATTTTAACAATCACCTTTATGACCGAACTTAAGTTACATCAAAATCAAAGTGATTAGAATATAGAACTTTCTTTAAACAAAATAACTTTCAGTCTATCCTCATTGGATGAAATTATTATGAACAGGTATGAGACTATTAGTCAGAATATCTATTCATCCATTTGGAACTGGTTTGAACTACAACAGCAAGTTCTAGCATATTCTTTACCCGAGTTGTTATTTTAACTCTGGTGTTTACAAAAATATCGTCATGCGCAGTAACTGAAGGTCAAGGCACGTTGACATATAACAAATTATATAACAACTAAGTTTAGAAAAGGGATGGGCTTACTTCAACTCAGATAGCATTGTGATGTCGTTTCGGGTTAACATGTACAAATTACTAAGTCCTTATTTAATGACGTAATACGAGAACAAAAGGACAGTTTTCATTACCCAAGGATTTTTAAAAAATATTTAATTCCCTTTCAGTGCAGATAAGCAGAGAGTTGCTAATAGGAAAGTAAGAATAAAACTAGGTTGTACACTTGTTTGTTGCACATATGCGGAAGTATTAGTTTTATCCTAATACTCTCCCCTTCAAGAAATTCCTCCCAACTCCGCCTGTAATCACGTGATTATTTTTTTCTCTAGATAATACCCCAATCATCCTTTCTTCTGCGTTTATATTCTCTCTATACACTCATGCCCACATATCACATAGTGCATGCAAGCAAACACAAAGCACATACACACATAGTGCATGCAAGCAAACACAAAGCACATACACACATAGTGCATGCAAGCAAACACAAAGCATATACACAAAAAGTGCATGCAAGCAAACGCAAAGCACAAATACTTATGCAAAATTATATATCACGTTTCTTTCCTTTAAAGTATTAGTTTCGTTTTGTCATTATTCTTTGTTAATTTCTACAAACTTATACTCCGTTTGTAAGTTATGTTCTGCTGTTTTTTCGTTCTTTGACTAACCGCAGTGATAGACTTACTAGAAATATTTCGTTCATTGACTGACTGCAGTGATTGACTGGAAATATTTCGTTCTGTGGCCCTGACTGTGGTGATAGACTGACAAAAAATATTTCGATCTTTGACTGACTCGGTGATAGACTGACTGGAAATGTGTCATTCTTTGACTGACTGCAGTGATAGACTAACTGGGAAAATGTCGTTCTTTGACTGACTGTGGTGATAGACTAACTGGAAATATTTCGCTCTTTGACTGACTGCGGTGACAGACTGACTGGAAGTATTTCGCTCTTTGAGTGACTGCGGTGATAGACTGACTGGAAGTATTTCGCTCTTTGACTGACTGCGGTGATAGATTGACTGGAAGTATTTCGCTCTTTGACTGACTGCGGTGATTGACTGACTAGCAGTGTTTAGTACTTTGACTGACTGCACTGATTGACTAGAAGTATTTCGTTCTTTGACTGACTGGAAGTATTTTGTTCCGGTCGTAGGTAGCTTTTGTCAAGGTGACTGGCACACATTTTACACTCTTCACTGCAGTACGAGTCAGTTGTAACTGGCATCGTTCAGCTTCATGGTCCAAAACATATGTCCAAGCATGCACTTACTTGTCACCATCAGTAAATCAAAGACACGGGGTTGGAATGTGGACTCTAGGTCATCTGTTCTGAAGTATTCAGAGAAAATAAATAAATTTTGAAGCTCGGGCAGAAATGGTTTGTTACCATTTGGGGTCTTCACGTCTGTTTCTAGTTTTGAGAACAATTCGCACACGGCAGAAGACAGTTTTTATTGTATGTTATCAGAAATACAAGCAGTCACACAGATGCTCGAGTTAGGTGAGGTTGTGGACGACATAAACAACCAGTCAGCAAACACACACTTACAGACACACTAATAATCATACACAGATACACTAACGGAGAAAAACGTACATGTTTGTGCACGTTTCAGACTTCAGATAAGTTGATTCAACCATTCTATTAGTAATTTGCAAAGGGGCTATGAAATTTCCAGATTTTTGCTTTACCGCTCTAGCTGGTAGACAAATGAAGTCAACGATCAACGGGCCTTATTTTTTCTTTTCGCTGAAGGTTGATAGACACCAGAACAGTAAACAGTAAAATCAGTGCGCCATAAGTTTGCTAGTTGAATACAGCCGGATTGTAATATCAAAGTTATTTATCTTTTATTACGGACTTTTCCAACGCCATAGAGACAAGACATATTGGGGAGAGGGGGGGGGGGGGCATCACTGCTTCGCTAGCATTGTTACACCTCCAACGACGGCACGAATCTTAGGTCGATTAGACTTTATCAGTTATAACTTGGCTCCCTTCTGTAGAATCTGCAGAATCCACCACCTCAAGTGGATATCGAATTATCTGCTGGAGTCGGGGGTGGGGTGGGGGTGGGAGAATAGGCGGGTGGATTTTTTCGGATTATAATTCGAAAATTAGTTGATATCACAGCCCTGTGCGCCTTGGGTAGTGGTTTGGAATAAGCCTGAATGAAAATGTCAAAAATCTATACGTCTATAGTGGAGATATTGTTTTGCGCAACAGAAAGATATTTTTATTAATGAATGCAACATCTTCCCCTCTTCCTCCCACAGTATATAAATATATATAATCATGCTTGGATCTATAAACGTATTATACAAACATGTACACACAATCCACAAACACATACATACATATGTGTGTGTGTGTGTGTGTGTGTGTGTGTGTGTGTGTGTGTGTATGTGTGTGTGTGTGTGTGTGTGTGTGTGTGTGTGTGTGTGTGTGTGTGTGTGTGTGTGTGTGTGTGTGTGTGTGTGTGTGTGTGTGTGTGTGTGTGTGTGTGTGTAAGCAAAGATAAACTGGATTTACGTTTGGACATATACATTTCTTGTACTCATGAATGCACTACTTAAAAATAAATTACTATAATAACATTTTTAAAATGTAGTTTAAAGACAAATAATATCTACACAAAGAAAACAAATCTTAGTTTGTACCAAAATCAATAATTATATTGCTTCCTCATTGCCATTTTTTTTTTTACTTTTAGGACAGGGAAAACGGCACCAAAATGCATGATAAAATAGTCAGAAGGCGTTATGTTCAGGAATGAGAGAAGGAAAAATAGAAAACAAAGGGAGATGACTAATTCCATGGATTTGTTCCATCTTCCATAGCACAGACTTTCACGCCAAAGACTCTTTCAAGTGTTCCTTTCGTGACGTGAAGTGCACATCATGGTATAGGTAATGGGGTCAAGGTTATTATGGAGGTTTTAAAAAGTTCAATGTGAAATCATTATTAGGTTTAGTTGGTTTGAAGTAGAGAATTTAACGGCATCGTAATATTACAAAGTTCCTGACATATCAGTATAACTTTCCCCCTCCCCCATTCACCCTCTCAAGTTGGAAATTGTGAAAACTCGCATATAATAATATTATGGTTTTATAAAAGTCAGTTGGAAATATACCTATTTAAACACGTAAATTAATACGATTTCATTATATTTTCGAAAATTAAGGGGAAATGAATATATTTTATACCTATACGCTTCGTGATGACCGCATTTTTATGTCCGCCACACTGAGTCAGTTGACCTTTATATTTTATTTTTTCCCGGTCACTTTCAAATTATCTCCATTTTTTCACTCCTTTGCGTTTTCTTGATACTTTCCTCGCTTCTCCTTTTGTCTTTGTTTCCACAGGGCCACGTACCTTGCAGATTGTATTTCGGAGTGCAGACAACCAGAAGCAAATGAAGGTCTCTGGTAGCCAAGAACGACAGTTAATTGGATCGTATGGGGAATAATTCCATAGAATTGGTTCTCGACAAGGTGTTCATTGTGACTGGGTGTTAGAGCCAGACTTTAGTGGATATATCAGAAAGATAAAGAAACATTTATTGGAATACTAATTTTCAATAAATTTCACTAGTTGAAACTTTATTCCGTTAAAAATTTTCACAAGAAAAATGCAAAGCTGAATCGTATGTTACATCATTTTATTTATTATTTTTGTTCTTTCGCTCTTCCATTATTTTCGTTCTTTCACTCTTTCATTATTTTTGTTCTTTCACTCTTCCATTATTTTCGTTCTTTCACTTTTTCATTATTTTTGTTCTTTCACTCTTCCATTATTTTCGTTCTTTCACTCTTTCATTATTTTTGTTCTTTCACTCTTCCATTATTTTCGTTCTTTCACTCTTTCATTAGTTTTGTTTTTTCACTCTTTCATTATTTTCGATTCTGAATAATGGAAAATCATTAATACGCACCGGACTGATCAATATTTTCAGCAGAGAAAAAATGAAATGATCCTGTTTTCTGTGTTCGATTTATCACTCGCATTACCAAGTCAATAGAGTTTTGGCTATGTTATCTATCAATCACTGATAATTGAAATAGCATTGGGGGTAATGACATTCAGCACCCGCATTTGAGTGTTAAATGAAATGTCATTACTTTAATAATGACGTCCAAAACTCATGTTTACGTCTTAACTGAAAATAGTTTTGCTATAGTAATGATATTGAAAACTCCTGTTTAAGTATTAACTGAAATAGCATTGCTCAAGTAATGACGATCAACATTCATTTTAACGTGTTAACCGTGTGGCAGAGCAGAGTTGTCTTTCCTTAGTTTATAATTAAATATTATATTACTTGTTTAATGTCAGCATGATATGACTTTCTGGTACTGGTGTGTTTTGTAAGTACCAGAGTTAACATAAGAACTCATGAAGAGAATGTGTTAGAACTTCCGGATGTAATCTAAACTGGTCTTATTTGGATGAGTGGTTTTATTATCCAATGGTTCAGATTTGCAAGGAACGAGATCAGCCAATGGGCTGAGATCAAAATATACCTGCAGAAATTATTCTATTTTCTAATCACTTGAATATGGTGTGGCTGAAGTCCAGTCATAAAAGGGAGCCCTTAGCTTAATGGTGAGTTAACTGATTGATTAAAAGAGAATGAACTTAAAATATTTTGTGCATTTTCTATTGATATATTATTCTTGCATTTATGGAGAGATGTATTATATGAGTAGACTATTATTTCTACAATTGTGAATTATGATGCTTGTATGTAATATATTAAATACATGACATTGTTTCTAGTGAACATGTTCATAAATTATTATGTTGTATATATTAAGCTGTATGTGTGTATCAGGCTAATAAATACTGTTGCAGGAATCTTGAATGTAAGAAAGAATGGTGTTAGAGATAATAAACTGGAAAACTTGGTGTGTGTTCCCTGATAATATTTTTACAAGAAAGAAGCAGCCTTTCTAGAACCTCTAGAATGTCCCAGCTTATTGATTTATAAACCGTTACGACTGTGGTAGATTCGAGAAGTCTGTACCCCACTAAAGTAATGACAGGCAACGCTCGTTTGTATTAACGTAAATAGAATATACTAAAGTAATGACCTCAACAATCGTGTTTAAGTGTAAGCTGAAGTAGCATTGCTAAAGTAATGACAGTCATCACTCGCGTTTAATAATGACTTTAGCATTCATGTTTGAATGTTAACTGAAACAGTGTTTACTACATAATGATCTTCAATACTCGTGTTTAAGTGTTAACTGAAATAGCATTGCTAAAATAATGACAGTCAAACTCATCTTTAAGTGTGTTAATTTGTAATGATCTTTTACACTCGTGTATAAGTGTTAACTAAAACAACATTGCTAAAATAATGACTTTCAACTGCCCGTGTTTAAGTGTTGCTAAAGTAATGACCTTTTAACACTAACGTTTGAATGTTAATGACCTTTGAACGTTTAACTAAAATAGCATTGCTAAAGACATAACAGTCAAAACCCTGTTTAAATGTTGTTAAAGTAATGACATTTAACACTTGTATTTTATTGTTAACTGAAACAGCATTGCTAAAATAATGACATTCAACTGTCGTGTTTAAGTGTTGCTAAAATAGCATTGCTAAAGAAATGAGTCAACATTCGTGCTTGAATGCTAACCTAAATGCTAAAGACATGACAGTCAACACTCCTGTTTAAGTGTTGCTAAAGTAATGACATTTAGTGTTTTAATGTTAATTGAAATAGCATTGCTAAAGATGAGTCAACACTCGTGTTTGAATGCTAACCTATAGAGTGTTGCTAAAGACATGACAGTCGACACTTTTGTTTGAATGTTAACTGAAATAGCATTGCTAAAGAAATGACAGTCGACACTTTTGTTTGAATGTTAACTGAAATAGCATTGCTAAAGACATGACAGTCGACACTTTTGTTTGAATGTTAACTGAAATAGCATTGCTAAAGAAATGACAGTCGACACTTTTGTTTGAATGTTAACTGAAATAGCATTGCTAAAGACATGACAGTCGACACTTTTGTTTGAATGTTAACTGAAATAGCATTGCTAAAGAAATGACAGTCGACACTTTTGTTTGAATGTTAACTGAAATAGCATTGCTAAAGACATGACAGTCGACACTTTTGTTTGAATGTTAACTGAAATAGCATTGCTAAAGAAATGACAGTCGACACTTTTGTTTGAATGTTAACTGAAATAGCATTGCTAAAGACATGACAGTCGACACTTTTGTTTGAATGTTAACTGAAATAGCATTGCTAAAGAAATGACAGTCAACACTCCTGTTTAAGTGTTGCTAAAGTAATGACCTTAACACTCGTCTTTAAATTTTAACTGAAATAGCATTGCTAAAGTAAAGACGTCCAACATTAGTGTGAAATAAAATTAATTAGTTTTTAAACACGATCAAGCATTCAAGAACATACGTAAGTACGTGTTTTACGTCACTGTTTAAGAAAAAAATTAAAGTTGCCAGGACTTAAACTTGATATATGCGAACGCCACTCATTGGCTCTATGAAGTCCACCGATGTATAATAAACGAGCCACACGTCTATATTATAAATCATTTACTGTGTTTGTCATTCTTATCCTTTGCTTTCTTTTAAAGTGTCATTAACTCAGGGGTTCTTAACCCGGGATCGTAGATAGATTTTCCGCGAATTTTGATGGGAGAAATATTGTATCTTTATTTCTACCAAACTCTAAATGCAATTTACCACTTCCTTACGTCATATGTTTGTTCGTTGAATATTTTATAACTGTACGTCGATAGAAGTGGCTTCCGCTTCTTTTGAAATCCTAGGTATTTTATTTTATGCAATTAAAAACATTATTCCCAGAACGGGTCTATAGGCTTCATCAAACTCCAAGGGGAACAGGACCCAATAAAAGTTAAGAACCTGCATTAACCCCTTTCTTCCTCCATTTTTCTCAAGACATTAAGTGCACAATTTGCTACATAAAAAGGATCTTACTGAATTTTTAATTTCAAAACTATTCACTATTCTTTAAACTGGAGATATTTACCCTACAAAGTTAAAATCCTGGAGGAAAAAGAAGTTATCGATTTTGAATTCTAATGCTTGTAAAAGGGATTATTATTAGCAATGACTTTTTCTATTAAAAAATAAGATTTGTACTTTAATTTTTTTATTGTACATTATAGGAAAATTATAATTTTTTAAAATTTAAAAATCAATTATTAATGCAGATGTCCATTCTAGATATTACTTCGCTTATCTCCCTTTCTTTTCAACAAAAAAATAAAAAAATAAAATATACTCGAGTATTTTAAGTCTTAAGTTTGTGTCTGAAAGAAAGTTTACAGTTGACATTTTGTATCTTTTTAGTGGGTTATAGTAAAGACCGGAATTAATGCAAATATTTTGCATGCCTGTGTGGGTGGGTGTGCGTGTGCGTGCGTGTGTGTGTGTGTGTGTGTGTGTGCCTGTGTATATATATATATATATATGTGTGTTTGTATGTGTGTGTGTGTTTGTATATATGTGTGTGTGTGTGTGTGTGTGTGTGTGTGTGTGTCTTCTTAGAGTATATAATTAAATTAACGCAGTTCAACTTATGGCGGTGATCTTGTAAATACTTCAAGAGGTGAAATTTTACTTTTTTAAGTTTATTTCTTAATAAACGAGGTTTAAATTAATAATTAAAAGCACTGCATGGAATTTCCTGGTTACCACCGAATCTGTTTATCGATTCCTTCTGTACATGTGAAAGATATGTATAAATAACTGCTTGCTCTTTGTTGGTATGAGGAAGGGTGTGTGTGAAACTAAAAATTATCTAGCACTCAAAATCCGACCCTAGTACTGGACAACAGCTAGGTTGGTGGATGTATTTTACTTTGGGTGGGGATTTTTTTTGGGGGTGGTTGTTTTTTTTTTTTGCTTTTCACAAATACTATTTAGTTCTATGGGCCTTTCGTTAGACGTTCATTAGTCTGAAAATAAATTAGATATCTCGTGAGATTGACAAGTACCATCTAAGTACTACGAATAATGTTTTGTTCTTTTCTTTTTCCTAAAATCATGCTGGACATTAAGTTCTGCTACTTAGCGTGAGACGTCCTGCCTCTGCTTCTGATTAATAAAGAAAGAAACATTTTATAAATATAAAAAAAAAACGCTTTGTAGAGAGGGCAGCATGGGGGTCTGTAGTCATGCTAAGAAGAAGTGTATTGTGTCTGGTTCAGGACGCAAGGGGGGGCTGCCCGCATCTGAATTTATTTATCCGCTTTATGCACATATCCCTGGCAACTAGATGACTTCTTTGCACATAAAGCTCCTTTTAACTGCAAGGGAGACGACTGGGGTTGCAGTAGTAGTTCATTTCTGCATTTGTAGTGCTTCATGACCATGTGTGTCTGTGTGCGCGTTGTGTTTGTGTATGTATGCATTCGTCTGCATGCACTAGTGACTAGCTATCCTGGGGAGAGCGAGAGCTTGAAAACGACCGTCGCTGAAAAAAACGCTATGTGCATATGTTATCTCCCCTATTCTCTCCTCCTCTTTCCACGTTCTTACTTTCTTTCTTTTCTCTGGTGTTCTTTGTATAAATGATATTTGCTCTTTTATCATTGGTATGATGTTATTTACGTAAATGGTATTTATTTTTGTTATCGTCTAAAGCACTACACTGGTAATTCCCCAAGTGATCACGTGGCTTGTATCAAATGCTAAATACTTATACGTCCTATTCATTTTACTGGTTGACCTGTTACAACAGTGTTACATAGTTTACTACTGGTTGACATGTATCAATAGTGTTAGATAGTTTACTACTGGTTGAACTGTAACAACAGTGTTACATAGTTTACTACTGGTAGACCTGTAACAACAGTGTTACATAGTTTACTACTGGTTGACTTGCGTTACAAAAAATTTTTTTTATTTTGTTTAACTTTTACTATGTTGAATAAATTTTCTTATTTGTTACACTTCCACTTAAACAAAGAAGGAGATATATTTGCATACTTTGTGGTGGGGGGTGGGGGTTTAGTATTGATCATTTTTAAAGTAAGAAAATAGCATATCTTTGGAATTGCCCCACTATGCTGTGGCTGAATTTCCATATGATCAAGAGGCATTTGAGCTTACAAGCTGGGATAGGAATTTTGAACCAGTAACGCATAGAGACAAGGTGGAGATAAAATTAATTAACAGTTAATGTCTCTTAGGCCTGCCCGAGTATCTCTGTCTGCAATCACAAAGACCTTTATGGGCGGGATTAAGCAGAATAGGTTTTGTGTAGGATAATCTGTTAATCTGCCCATCACACTTAACTAATAAATTTCTAGTTAGTTTTAGTCATCTTTTTAATTAATGGTTGGTTAACTAGTTAATTAAATAATTATTTCTTTCTTCTCATCTAATTAATTAGATAATTATTTAACACAAAAACCACAGTCGAAATGTCAACAACAACAAATTAGCAATGTCAAAAATAAATTAAATAATCTTCAAGGATGAAGTATTTAATATGAAGTCTCTTTTAATAAAGGAAATATTCCTGAATTATGTTTTCTAACGTTCAAGCATTAAACTTGAATATAGCGCAACAAATAACAAAAACTTATATATATACTAAATTAGATTTTTCTACTGTTTTATTAAAATCAGTATTATGTTGTTTAATATTGAATTGCTAATGTATTATAAACTAATGCAACCAATAACAATCGAAACTCAAAGGGAGACTACTTATTACATATTCTGTAATCGTGTAGTTTATTTCCTTGGACATGAAAGTGATAAACCTTTTAAATAAATTGTCGACATATTTTTTTTAAAATCCTAGGAAACAGTATTTGTTCAAATCACTATTATTGAAAACTGTAATACTTTGTTATTGTAGAATTAAAGATATAAAATAAAGTGAAAATAAAATATTGTGTCTGGTGTTAATGTATAAAAATAGTAGCAATGTATTCTGAAAAAATATCCATTACAAATTATTTATTAAAATTTAGGTCTATCTTTTTGATACATAAAACCATTTTCTGAAATGATTCTAAAGTGTTTACTATAAACACTAAATAAAACTTTTAAACATTTACGTATAAAAAATGGAGGAGGGTAGGGGTTAATGTCAATGTGAACAGCAATAGATTTACAGAAAAGAAAACAAACGAAAAGCACACAAACACAAACATAAACAAGAAACCAACAAAAATCACTTGATGTCTTTTTTTCCTGCTATCACTGTTTTTAATCGACAGGACCTCACTTCCCAAACACGACCGTTCAACCTTCGATTTTAATCTGATCAGGACTTCGCGCACAAACTCCTTCTGAAGAAAAGGGCAGTGAGGTAATATTGGATTGAAAAAATAAAATAAAACTTGTTGATAAATGGGGATAATCACTGACAGATTTCCAGCGAATGAAAAAAAGCAGAAATCCTGTGAGTGAACTTTTTTCTTCCCTTTCTTCGGTTTTGGCTTTCGTAGTTTTGGACGCATGCGGCAAACGTCTTTTTCGTTTTAAGGAGTCATGATTAAAAAGTCAAACTGCCATAAACAATCGACTCTCTCTTTCAGGGCCAATACTATAATTACAAATCTTTCTTCTCGTCTTTCCTTTCATTCTTTCTTTGTTGTCACTCTTTCTACCTCACTCTTTCTCTGTTCTCTCACCTCTTGTTTCTTCATTTCTGTCTCTCTCTCTACCTATCGATCTCTCTCTATATTTATATATCTGTCTGTCTGTCTGTCTATCTGTATATCTATCTATCCATATCTATCTATCTATCTATGTATCTATCTATCATTCTAAATATCGTTCTATCTATTGTTGCTCTATTGTTCTATCCATTATTCTTTCTATCATTCTATTGTTCTTTCATGCTTTTAAAACGACTTTTGGAAAGAACGCCATTAGACTTATATTAATATGCTTAAAAATAAAGTTTATTCAATTCAGTCCTGTGTCTCGTTTTGTTTTAACTCTGATTAATTTTTTCTCGCTATGCCCCTCTGTTTTTCTCTCTAACTCGTTTTCTGTTTATTGCTTGCTCTCTCATTCTCTGTTGACTGCCTGTCTATCTATCTATCTATTTAAAGTCAAAATAGTCTAAATGAACAAAATAGTCTAAATGCTCTTCACTGAGATTTTTCTTTTAAAGAATTGATTATTTCAGTCGCTCCACACGTCCTGATATTACCCAATACATGCATACATCATAATAAAAACAGCTTTGTACTTTCATGATCAGTTTCACTAGAATAAAGTAAAGTGTTTAGCATACTACATATAAGCATCATAGTTCTTAATTTATAGAAATAATAGTCTACTCACAAATACATCTCTACGTAAAATGCAAGTATAACATATCAACAGCAAAAATACATAAAATATTTCTAAGTCCATTCTCTCTCAATCAGTCAGTTAACTCACCATTAAGCTAACTGCCACCTTTCATGACTAGACCTCTTCCCACACCAAATTCAAGTGATCATAAAATAGAATTCTCTACATCATGTAAACTTTTGATCTCGGCCCATTGGCTGGTCTTGTTCTCGTAAATCGTAATCATTGGATAATAAAACCATTCATCCACTTGGAACTGGTTTGCATTACATCAGCAATTTCTACCACATTTTCGGGTGTTTACTCCAACTCTGATACTTACAAAAATACCACCATAAGATCGGGTCACTTTGACGATTTAACAATTTATATATATCAATTAAGTTTAGAACTACGAATAGGCAAATTTACTCCACCACACTATCTATCTATGTATTTATCTGCTTGTCTGTCTGTCTGCTAATCTATCTATCTATCTATCTATCTATCTATCTGTCTGTCTATCTGTCTGTCTGTCTGTCTATTTAACTAACTGTCTGTCTATCTATCTATCTATCTGTCTGTCTGTCTATCTATCTGTCTGTCTGTTTATCTATCTATCTGTATGTATGTATGTCTGCCCTCTCTGTCTGTCTATGTCTCTCTCTTGTCTTCCATCTCATCACTTTGAATTTGAAAATACTAGTCGTTTAACTCGAGATCTTTAACTTATTCAATCAATTACACACAAAAGAGAAGTGTATGTGCTAGGAATTCGTTTGGATGGCTATAGTACTTAAATTTTTATTACTCTGTTTTTGTTTTGCTGATGTTGTTTGATTTTTGAAAGTATCACCATTGCTCGTCTTGCGTATCTACGTTCTATTTAAAGTATCCCATTGTATTTTGTTTCTAAATTTTAAATTAGTGCCATTAAGATTTCTCCCCTGTGACGCGCCATCCCTACCAGACGTATTTCCTACAACCTCTCCTAAATAAACTTCACATAACTTTCACCACAAACGATTTTTCTTTTGATTTTAATTTAGTTTATGAGTGCACGAGTACCTGAAGGGTACTTGTCATCAGAAAGAGCGTGACAGCTTTAAAGAAAGCTCTACCTACGCAAGAGCCAAGAAGTGTGACGTCAGAGGGGCAGACACGGGCGGGTGAAGGGTAAACCATTGAGTGATCAATATGTCGACCTAATCGATCACTTAAAGCATGTAATTGAGCCACTGATGACAGAGCAAGTGCATCGGCCGCCTTCAGAATGGGCAGAAAGTACTCTTTGTCTCATGTGTACGTTCCTCGTGTCGTCGAAATTTAAATGCAAAGATCTTTCATTTAGCGTCACATCTAACCTTGCAGAGCATATCTAGATTTTAATTAGAACTTTAATTTACACTTGGGATTAAACGAAGTGCTATTAAATGGCCATATCTTCAAATGCTGATGGATTCTTTCATGCATTAGATTTGTTTAACGCATGACGTGTGTGTGTGTGTGTGTGTGTGTGTGAGGGAGAGAGAGAGAGAGAGAGAGCATGTGTGTGTGTGTATGTTCACTCGTTCATTCAAATCAAATCCACAGTTGCATACTTATTCTATTGACGTATTTTGTACTCTTTAATACACATTTTCCCACCAGTATTTGAGTAAGGTTTTGTTGTTGGAAGGAAGAAAATTAACAATTATTTTAATTTACCAGTTATAACTTACGTAATTCTTTAATATTTAAGTATTTGAATTGTATTTAAATTAATTACGTGTGTTTAATACTGGTAGAGAAATTTAATTATCAAGAAATGTACATAAAATGAAAGCCGGAAGTTAAAAGTTGTTGATTCTTGTTTGTAGCTATTAAACATAAATATGTAAACAAGAACACCATTAACCCACATATATACACACCCCGCACCCACACGCTTATACAAACCCGGCTCATACGCATATTTATAAATATTACATTTTAAACTGCACACGTCAAAGTAAATTAACTCTAACTAAAGCGCGCGAGTTTGCCTCTGATGTCGCTCGTAGCATCTTATTTCGATTTACTTTGCTATTTTCGTTTCATTTATTATCATTTTTGTAAGTCTCATTTTCTCTCGACATGAAGGCAACTTAAGTGTCAGTGCGTCTGCGTGAGGCTTGATTTCATTTCCGTTTTCACACAACACTTGATCTTGCAATCTGCAATCAACAAAATGTCAGTGTAAGATTTGCGCTCTCCTCGAGTGCAAGTAGAGCTATCGAAGTTCCATTTTGTAAACTGAAACTGGTTTCAGAATGATAGCAAGTGTTAAAGTGGTACCAAATACTAAATAAACCTCCATGCATTTAAAGATGGTTACAAGTTCCTTGTAGATAGATAGACAGACAGATAGATAGATAGATAGATAGATAGATAGATAGATAGATAGATAGATAGATAGATAGATAGATAGATAGATAGATAGATAGATAGATAGATAGATAGATAGATAGATAGATAGATAGATAGATAGATAGATAGATCTTTTATCTCTCTAGCAGTGTAGGCAGTAAATAAGCATCAATATACTTTACTTGACAGTCCTTAATCTACCCAACCATTTCTCTTTGATCTTTCGGTATTTTCATTAGCCAATATTTCCATCCACGAATCGATCGTTTATCAGTGTATATTTCCATTTAGCTTTTCATTTATCCAAGCTATCTATCCGTATCTACCCATCCATCAATCGATTTCTCCATTCACCCCTGCTTCCATCTATTTGACCTACTCAAGGTTTCTTCCATCTATTTGACCTACTCAAGGTTTCTTCCATCTATTTGACCTACTCAAGGTTTCTTCCATCTATTTGACCTACTCAAGGTTTCTTCCATCTATCCACTATCTGAATGTTGAGCGATCTCCCTTTCTGCTTGCTCTTCCGTCTTCTTGCTATTTCATCAATTGCACGTTGACTTTTATATCTGTGTTTGGAAGTCTGTACTCTCCTTTATTCTGACTAGTCGCACAGAAAGTGTTATATTCAGATTAGAAAAAAGTAACCTCACGTCTTCCATACTGGGTGAATTTTTGAAAAATTTAAAGATAGATATGATGAATTTTCAAATCATGGAATAGTCTGATACATTCCAAAAAAATCAACAACAAATGTCGACACTTTGCCTTCTTCAAAACTCCTTCAAGCAAAATGATAACAGGTAAACTATTCAAAAATATACTTGCTTAATCTGAAAACGTATCATAAACAATCAAATTGTTTAAATATGTCTACAGGTAAACGATACAAATTTATCTTCTTAAAATGACAACGTATCATAAACAATCAAATTGTTTAAATATGCCCACAGATAAAAGATACAAATTTATCTTCTTAAAATGACAACGTATCATAAACAATCAAATTGTTTAAACATGTCTACAGATAAACGAAACAAATATATCTGCTTATAGTGATAACGTATCGTATACAATCACCTGTTTAAATTACTTAAAGATTAACAATACAAATAGTATCTGCTTCTACCTATAATCCATCAATAAATAATCAACCTGTTTACAGGTTGCTTACAGATAAACGATACAAATATAACTGCTTAAAGTAATAACTTTATCCCAAATAATCAACCTGTTTTAAATTGCTTACAGATAAACGAAACAAATATATCTGCTTATACAGATAATGTATTATAAACGATCAATATGTTTTAATTTGCTCACAGCACTTTAAAATTTGTATTCATGAATTCCTGTTTAATGTTTTCCGACCTTGCTGTTTGAGTAGTAAGAGCTTGTCTATGTTTGAAATCAGCATCAGGTCAGTAAGACCTGCTCAGTCAGCTCAAATAATTTGATAACTAGATACACAAGGAGAATATTTTTGTTTATAATTTTGGGGCGTAGAATATAGATAGGATGTCTTCAAAAGTCAATATTAATTCACCTTAATAAGCATCCAGATCTGGAGACTCGGTGTTGTGCTGTAGTCCTAATGAAATCATGTACTCCATAAAGTGAAATTCCAAATTAATCAAAAACACTTCACCATAATACTATTTCCAAATCATGATCAGTAGAGAATTTCGTATAGTGTTCCCAGTATGCCGCCACTGGACTGTTCTCAGTAGGTCACCTGTAGACTTTCCCACGTCGTCCTCAACTGTTCCTAATAAGTCACCGTGAGACTAGTCTTTAAAACAGACCATAATAGGAGGTCACCGTGAGACTAGTAGTTAAAACAGACCATAATAGGAGGTCACCGTGAGACTAGTAGTTAAAACAGACCAGCATTACTCTTCTTACTTTATCTTACAATTACATTTTATCACTTTATCTTACATCAGTACTATTATATACATTATCTTAAAACTTTACTCTTATCACGTTATCTTACAACTATATATACTCTTATCACTTTATCTTACAACTATACTCTTATCACTTTATCTTAAAACTTTACTCTTATCACTTTATCTTAAAACTTTACTCTTATCACTTTATATTACAACTATACTCTTAATACATATCTTAAATCTTTACTCTTATCACGTTATCTTAAACTATACTCTTAATACTTTATCTTACAATATACTCTTATCCTTTTATATTACAACTATACACTTATAACTTTATCTTACAATATACTCTTATCCCTTTATCTTACAACTATACTCTTATCACTTTATCTTACAACTATATTCTTATCACTTTATCTTACAACTATATTCTTATCACTTTATATTACAACTATACTTTTATCATTTTATCTTACAACTACACTTTTATCCCTTTACTTTACAAGTATACTTTTATCACTTTATAACTGTACTGTTCTCACTTTACCATTCTATATTTATCCTTTTCTCAATCCCTGATAACTCCTATCCAACCATCTCACCTTTCTTTAAATACCCATCCTTCCTCTGTCTCCGCCTGCCGCTACTCACGTCCCTCTGGAGTGCATTAGAAAAAAATAAAAAAGAACACCTCACTGTAGTAGGAGACACATGTTAACATATTCCTCTTTTTGTACACATATGCAAATTATACTTGTTCGAAAAACAATGTGCCAGGTCCTGGTGTTAACAAACTGATTATGCTTACATAATGCGCTTTCCTGTTCTAAAAAAAAAAAGGGGGGCGGTTGGGGGTGGGGAGGTTCGAAGTAAGAACTTACCGACCGTAAGGGTCACAAACTTGATACTTTTACCCTCCACGTGCGGAAAACAAATAAGACATGGTTCCAACTGCATCTGATATTCATAAGAGTTATCCATCTTGAGCTCATATGTAAAGATTGGTATGCTGCATTTCGTTAGCAAACGTCATAAACACGATCAACAAGATGACGTTATTATCTACGTGGAATCTGGTATATCGCAGGGTCGAAAGCGAGCAGCCCATTAAGACTTTGTGCAGGCAACATGGCGTCACTGAATGACTCTTCTTGCCAGAGTTATGCTTTCTAAACTGTTCACAAACAGGTTGTTTAAAAACTTATCAGATCAATAAGCGATCGACCAAGAGAAACGTGACCTACATACCTTATAGGTGAAGGGAGAAAGGGGCAGCATGTGAGGAAGAAAGGAAAGAGACTGCTTAATACAAGCGTTTGATTTGAATTACGTTAGTAGCGTGAAGTAGTTGGTGGGCTGTATTTTGTTTATTTTATTGTCTAGTTCTTAATTAAAGACTTCTTTCCGAGACCCTGTTTTCAAGCAGGTGTACCTATATCAAACTGTTTAATGTGGACAGCAATGGATATATGCTTTATATTAACAAGGCGATTTAAAACAAATAAATAAATTGAATTGCAATACATTCCAAAACAAAAGTAATAACTTAACCATCAACTTCTATGAGGGGAAAAAAAGAATAATTTCCTAGAATTAACAGCCGAATATATAATATGAATAAACAATAACCTAAGAGAGACGGGAATAATTTTAATCTCATGAAAACAGTCCTTAATGTGAACACTTTATGCATTCGTTCACACGCGTAGTATCACGTACTCACGCGCAAATAGTCTCAAGCTTTCTTTTATGAGGACGTATTAATTTTATACACACACACACACACACACACACACACACACACACACACACACACACACACACACACACACACACACACACACACACACACACACACACACACATATATATATATATATATAATGATGACGTCTCCATAGGTAAAATTATTTTCTCTAGAGTGTTCATACGTAATAATGCATAATTATTTTTTTCAAAATCGTTCTCCTCAAAATGATGACGTAAATATACTTATGTATACTTTTCCCATGTGTTTTCACTGGAAATGAGGATACGGGATAAATATGTGCATTTTTTCCTCCTTCACCCAGGGCACTCGTTACTTGATGAAACACTGAAGAAAACCGGCATTGATTTTGTGAAGATTTTGAAATTTGTGTCCACTTTCCATCACACATCCATCATGCCCAGTTTATGCTTCATCGCGTAAAATAATTGCTCTATCGTCGCTGATCATTTTTGCTGTTTGAGATGGCCGGCGATGGACATTGCTTTATTACGGTTGATTGACCTCGTCACGTCTGAACATAAGATATCCCAGACTGAAATGTATGGAAGGTCTGGTGGATCTCAATCTATCATCTTATTTCTGGGCCTCTGTTACTCTTTATCCTTTCTCTGTCTCTGCAGAATGTCCTTTGATACGATTTTCGACCGTTCTCTTTTCTGTAGTCTCAATTTTAGCTGTTTGTTTTATACTCTATCTATCTATCTATCTATCTATCTATCTATCTATCTATCTATCTATCTATCTATCTATCTATCTATCTATCTATCTATCTATCTATCTATCTATCTATCTATCTATCTATCTATCTATCAATCTATCTATCTACCTATCTATCTACCTATCTGTCTATCTATCTACCTACCTACCTATCTATCTATCTATCTATCTATCTATCTATCTATCTATTCTAATCTATCTATCTATCTACCTATCTTTCTTTCTTTCTGTATTTTTGTCTAGATTTTATTAATCTTTTGAGTATATTATTTCTAATTTCTTCTGTGTGTTTTGCTCACCTTTTCTATCTTTTCTGCTTTATTTCATTTTTGTTGTTGTTAATTTTAATTTCCTTATTTTTCTTCCTTTCGTCCAAGGAATAACCAGCTGTCAACTGCACCAATCCTGTGTGTCAGACGTGACTGGGCAAGTTCCATTCCAGAGTTGAGAAACTAATTTTCGAGTGTGGTGGAAAGCGCACTTCAAATCGCCAGTCTGAAATGGCTGATCTAACATTAATGCAACGTATCGTAAGCAACGCAGGTCAAAATCCTGAGAAGTCTGACATGGCTGATCTAACATTAATGCAACGTATCGTAAGCAACGCAGGTCAAAATCCTAAGAAGTTTGACATGGCTGATTTAACATTCAGGCAGCGTATCGTAAACAACGCAGGTCAAAACCCTAAGAAATCTGACAACACGAAAGGTTTACCGTAGTGTGCGCATTTGTTGTTAGCCTTACACATTATCCTTTTCAGGTCTTTTTCTAAACATTTAACTTGAGTGAAAAAGTAAACTAAGATACACAGACACACAAAAAAACATTTAAAAAAACCCACACATATCGAAAACTAGTGTGGTCCAGTGCCTCAAAGCTTTTCCGACTTTGTTTGCTTATGTGCATTAAAGAACAGCATAATAAATACACAAATATATATAATATTAATTCTTATGAGGAAAACGTCATCATCTGCACTGCAAAACGGCTAGAAAGCTGTCCTCTCCTTCCCCACGTCGCACTTTCCAATGTTTTCTCATATTTTACACGTTTTGATAAACAGACAAGTGAACATCTACGAGCTGCGTGACGTTCAGCAACACGCCATCATGATTATTACATTATGAACGGCGTTAAATTCAGCAACACACACACCACGCCATCATGATTATTACATTATGAACGGCGTTAAATTCAGCAACACACACACCACGCCATCATGATTATTACATTATGAACTGCGTGACGTTCAGCAACACACACACCACGCCATCATGATTATTACATTATGAACGGCGTTAAATTCAGCTACACACGCTACACCATCATGATTATTACATTATGAACTGCGTGAAGTTCAGCAACACACACGCTACGCCATCATGATTATTACATTATGAATTGCGTGAAGTTCAGCAACACACATATAATAATAATGATCATTAGGTTATAGGGTGGAAGCAAGTTAAATATTTTTCTTGCGCTAGACACAGACACACACACGCACACATATACAAAAGAAAATCAAAGCTTATAATAATAATATGTCTATACGCCTATCGCACTTTACATTATGACGAAAACTTGTCTCGTTGATATCCTTCATAATTGGACTTTACAACATAACAAAATCAAAAAATAATATTGTTATGTCCACAAGCTTTAAAAGAGTAACCTGGTAATTTGTTTATACGGCTTACGACCTAAGGAAAAGAAAGTTATATTTATTAGCTTTGCACGATAACAAAAGCAACTTTGTGATATGTTTATGAAGCTTACGACATAATAAAAAAATAAATCTGTTTATGAGACTTGCGTCAAGAAGAAAATATATCCATGACGTTTATGCTAATGAGGTTCGCCTCATAACACAAGCAAGGGGTTGTTATGCGTTTGTGAGGTTCTATGACAAATACAAAATGTATATTTCATAAAATTTACATCATAACAGAAAGAAACATGATAATAATATGCACATGAGGCCTTCTCACTTTACAACAATATGAAAACTAAATTATATATCAATGACGTTGTCATGCTTTACATCACCACAAAATAATTTCTTTAATTACCCACCATTGAAGGTACAATAACTTACGTCACAATCACAGCGAAGGAAAGACAACTTTTGCTGATAAATATTCCTTCTCTAACAATTTATATTAAACTTTTTAAAAAAATTAATTAAGTCTTAGATCAAAATGGATAGTTAATGACACGTCCACATAATACAGAATCAAATGTTAAATGATAATTTCTTTATTTGCTTTATTTGTAATTTGAAGAAAAATAAATCCGTTGCCAAATTTTCAGAAACAAATAAACTAAATATCACGCAAGTCTTTTGTCACAAATTTCAGATCGCATTTTTGACAGGTGATCAGTCCAAGTGTGCTAACTTGATTTATCGCCCTTTGTTGACACATTCACCTTATTCTCTTTTTCTTCTTTCTTTTTTTGAAAGGAGAATGCTTCGTCAAAATCTGTTCATTTGAACTCTGTATTATGCCGTAATTCCGGAATATTTGACAGAATGAATTTGTAACCTGCAGTTTGAAAGACTTATTTTATTACCATGTCAAAAAGTTTTAAAAAATAAAATTAGATAAACTAACGCCGCAATGATGATGGAAATAAGTGTATATTGAAAGACAAGGGGTCTTGTGACTAATTTGTCATTGAACAGGGTGAACAACTCTCGTGTTAAATCTGGAAAAGCCGATAGCAGAGATGAAAGAAGACACCATGAAATGTCCGGGAAACGAATCAGAAAATTTGTTTTCAGTTTGTCGTTAACCAATAACCAAAAGTGGAGAGTTTCTGCAACCAATCTTAATGTCTATGTAATGACCTGCTAGGTCAACACCTCGTCTTCGTGTCTATGTAATGAACTGCTAGGTCAATGTCCTAGTCTTCGTGTCTATGTAATGAACTGCTAAGTCAATGTCCTGCTGATAACATGTCATACTGCTTTCATTCTCATTTCCATTTCCACCCACTGCTGATAACATGTCATAGTGTTTTCCTTCTCATTTCAGTTTCCATCCACTGCTGATAACATGTCAGATGAGAGGTGCTATTCTCATGAATTCCTACTGTTTCAGACAAATGTTTCCATTTACTGAATTCATCACACACCAATTTGGAATTTGATTTATAGTCAAAAAGTCGGCAGCAAAAACAAAATACGGAATCTTTAGAAACGGAATAAATTAACCGTCGACGGCAAAAAGTTTTACCATTTGAAAGTCTTCAACTATATCTACTGTAATAAGGGCTTGAAAAATGTCAACCTTTTACATCTTCAGGGTATTTATCAATGATAATTAATTTGGATCGAACCAAT
Source organism: Sinotaia quadrata (assembly GCA_028829895.1). NCBI lineage: Eukaryota > Metazoa > Mollusca > Gastropoda > Architaenioglossa > Viviparidae > Sinotaia > Sinotaia quadrata. The sequence goes on from CM054179.1 coordinate 76,745,179, forward strand.
TTTAATTAAATGAGATACAATGTTGATGTTTCGAAGAACTGGCCAAGTACCGCAATCGGATAATTTCAATGTTTCTTGTGTCTTATCTTCGAACTTTTCATCATTAATCTCTTGTCAGTGAACTGCTTCTTTATTTCCTAGCAGTTCCTTCCCTTGAATTTGAACTGATGGTGCACAGTTATCTTCAAGAACTGTCATTGGTTCAGCCGGATCAGCGGGGACGGTTATGTCGATAGTTGAAGTTGAAGCTGTGCGACCTTCGTCTTGCTTTCTTTGTATAACATATTAACATATATTTTTTTCAGCTCATAAACTTTTTATTTTCTTCAAACTGTTGCTGTTCCTCTACTCTTTGGTTGTTGTTGTTCTTTAATTCGCAGCCAGAAGGCTTTATGTACATTTAATTACACTGTTAAACAAATTATCCAAGCAGTTAATCAGTACATTTCATACAATAATGAACAGCTGATGTGGCTCACTGTCATTCGCACCGCGACGCACCAGGTTGACGGGTCGATCAGTACGAGACTGAGAGTATAAATATTTTACTTGATTTTAGAAAAAAAAATTGTCTGTAACAAAATTTGATTTTTTTCATGTGATGCATAAAATGTTTGTACTTTAATGTAAGCCTAATCTCATTTATTTTAATGGATTAGAAAAATGTTAATCATGTTTCAGGTCGGGTGACTTTATCTCTGAAATGGAAAATAATCCTGATTTTAAGGCGCACTTTTTTTAATCGCTAAAACTGTAAAACAGTGGGACGCCCGACCTCGCCACTCCCAAAGGCCGGCACTGCCTATGAGCGATGATATACTGGTAAATATACTGTATACTATATCCTGTCACGTGCATGACATGTCAAGGAGTCAGAGGGGAAATAAACAATCCACTGCATACCTCTACTAACAACACTACAATCCACTTTGTGGTGGAGTAAATTTGCAATACGGCAAAGGAGCATCCAGGTTAGCCTCAAGAGAATAGCAGCTAATCAGTGCTGTACAACGTGGGAAGGGAAGCATGTGGAATTGACAGTAATAATGTAAACAATAAACATGTAGTTTTGTTATGAAATTTGTGCAAAAAGACTACTGTGACTTCGCCTATACAAGGATACATAGAAACTATTATCGCTTTTCTCTAATAACTCCATTTTTGTCCTCTGATAAGAACTATCCTGTGATTTGCATTGACACTAATCTATTGAATTGTGTGTTAAGATAAGAGACTGAATAGATATATTAAAATTATTCGAATGTGGTTTTGTAGAAATATTACTGTCAAGTAATTGTTTTCATTGTATTTGTTTTATTTATATTTGATTGTTCATTTAATAAATATATTGTTAAATTTATTGACCTTCTTACAAAATTGATAACCTTATGTTGGTGGATGGGGCTTGCTAAATAAAGATTAAATGGCAGATTTATCTTCGCTTTTAGTAGAAAATCTTCCACCTATGGAAATATTGTGTGATGGTAAATGCTTGTCTTTAATGTTGGGGAAGAGAGAACACTTTTACAGCGCCCACATATTCGCCAAGTGAGATAGACGAGTGGCGTCTGCTGGAGAATTATTAATAGCATAAATTAAGATTCTCATCACTTGTAATTAGTTATGGGTGATTAATTAATAATAATTATAATCATAACCATTAACTAGGTGGCGTTGGCGTCACACAACCAACAATGCATTCCACTGCATACCTCTACAACCAACAATGCATTCCACTGCATACCTCTACAACCAACAATGCATTCCAATACGTACCTCTACTACCAGCACTTCATACCACTGCATATTTTACTACCAGCACTTCATATCACTGCATACCTTCACTACAACACTACATACCTCTACTACAAGCACTGCATTTCATAACATACCTTTAATACAAGCACTGCATTCTATAACATACCTTTACTACAAACACTGCATTCCATAACATACCTTTACTACAAGCACTGCATTCCATAACATACCTTTACTACAAGCACTGCATACCACTGCATATATCTACTACCTGCACAGTATACCTCTACTATCAGCACTATATTCCACCACCTACCTCTTCTACCAACACTACATACCTCTACTACCAAAACTGCTTGCCACCAGTACCAGCACCGCATTCCACTCTATACCTCTACTGCCAGTACTTTCACTTCGACCAACACTGCATATCACTACTACCAATAGTGCTTTTCTCTACTACTAGCACTGCATACTACTTCTACCAGCACTGCATATCTCTACTATGAGCGGTATATCCAACTGCATGTCTCTACTACCAGCACTTCACTCCACTGCATACTTTTACTACCAACACTTCATTCCAATGCATACCTCTACAACCATCATTTCAATCCTCTACAACCATTACTGCAATCTTCTACAACCATCACTGCAATCCTCTATAACCATCACTGCAATCTTCCACAACCATCACTACAATCCTTCACAACCATCATTACAATCCTCCACAACCATCATTACAATCGTCCACAACCATCACTAAAATCCTCTACAACTAACACTGCATCGTCCACTCCAGCATGAAATACGTTCTATGCTTGCTTGCTAAGTTATTCTTTGATGATATCGACATAGTAAATGATTAAGGAGTTGCCGCAAGGTGTTGGGAGGGGGATCAATACAAAAAGTCAACAAGGCAAACAAGAACAAATCAACGGCAAGAAACAAATCAAACAAAAATCTGATAAACGAAAAGATAACGAAATTAATAATAGATTACATGCAGCCAGGTTGTTTGATTCATTTACAAAGCAGATCACGATTTGTGGAAATGTTTCTTAGTCCACAAATCACCCGTTTCCTCAAACAGTTCAATTAACAATTATCCCGAAAACAGATTCTCACTAAGACCCCTGCAGCACCGTCGCGCATTCCTTCCGCTCATCAGCTCGTGCTGGTCACGAGGGAAGCGGCCTAACCTTGCTGCAGAGGGACTAACTCTGAGCCATTCCCAGAGAGGAAATGTGTCAACAAGCAAATGAAAACCAGTAAATCATCAGTGTTCCGTTACTGACAACTTCATCCAAGATGTTGATGCCATAGTACGTCATGAGCATAAGCCCGTTACTCTTTATCATGTGACCACCAAGAACACGCGTCTCCAAATAGGCGGTGTATGAGGGGAAAGTAACTCTCTCGTACGAAATGTGATAGGTGATTGTAATTCTATAGAGAGTGCTTATTGTTAAGAAGTGGGTTACCAACCCCCGCTCACTTTCTGAAAATATGTCATTTAAAAAAAACTATTGGTTAAAACTGAGTAGCACATGATGAAAGGCACGCGAAATTACATTCGTAAGTTTAATACCAATAACCGACCTAAAGAAATAATAATAAAGTGATGCAATTCTAAAATCTCGCCCCCCCCCCCTTTTCTATTTGCATTCTCTCTCTCCCTCTCTGTGCTTTCCCTCTCTCTGTGCTCTCTCTCTCTCTCTGTGCTCTCTCTCCCTCTCTCTGTGTGCTCTCTCTCCCTCTCTCTCTCTCTGTGCTCTCTCCCTCTTTCTCTCCCTCTCTCTGTGCTCTCTCTCTCTCCGTCTCTCTCCCCCTCTCGCTCTGTCTCTTTCCCCTGTCTATCTCCCCCTCGCTTTCTGTCTGTCTTTATCATTCTCTCTGTCTTCCTCTCGCTCTGTCTGTCAGTCTCCCTCTCGCTCTGTCTCTCTCCCTCTCTCTGTCTCTCTCTCTCTCTCTGTGCTCTATGGAGAATCAGCTTGCCATGAGCCCTGCAAAAGCTTGATCGTGTATATTTTTGAAATTTCAAGAACAATTATTTTTAAAAGAACAAATATTGAAGTCCCTCTTTTTAAAGTTACCCAATCAGTACAGTGGCAATAGTTAGGTCACTGGCATCATGCTGTTGTATGCCATTTGCTTTTTTAGGGGGGGGGGGGGGGGTAAAACATCATGAATACTAGCAACTGAAAAATAGAGAGAGTGAGACATGTAAGGAGAAAAAAGTCGAAATTAGTAATTTAAAATACAAAATTATTAATACCGTGGATACAACTTACTGAGACAGAATACGAATGGAAGGGGGACAGGGGGAGAGGGGACAGAGCGAGAGAAGGAGAGAGACAGAGCGAGGAGACTGACAGACAGAGCGAGAGAAGGAGAGAGACAGAGCGAGAAGGAGACTGACAGACAGAGCGAGAGGAAGACAGAGAGAATGATAGAGACAGACATAAAGCGAGGGGAGACAGACATAGGGAAAGAGACAGAGCGAGAGGGGGAGAGAGACGGAGAGAGAGATAGAAAGAGAGAGATAAAGAGCGAGAGGGAAAACGACATACAGAAACAAAATAAAACAAGAAAAATATATGTTTAAATTATTAATTTGAATACGAGATACAGCGTGAAAGAGAGAGAAGAAGATTTTTTTTAAAATTCAAATTGTAATTTATTATTAGCGGTATATTAGTTCATATCGTTAGAATTATAAAAATCTTTAGCTATGAATGAAAGGGGCAAACTGTGCCTAAATCTACATTGTGCGTGTCCAGTCTAAGTCTGATTTCGGACGGCAAGAGACGGAAGGCTGGACAGATCATAGGCACTGCTATATATAGTTCTCCACGCCTCTTACCAGACATCGACGCGAAAGCGGCGGAAGCCGGAAGCGTCCCCTACATTCAATCAAAATCAAACCAGACATCGGAGATGTGATGGGTAATTATTATAAAATGGAGAGGCATATCTTTAGCTCAAACGACTATCCCTGAAATCATTTTAAAAATGATCTCATCAAGTAATAGTCAGTCACTAAACAGTTAATTAGACAAACACGATTTTCATTGCTATAGCTTTATAAACCGAAACACGTACAATCTCAATTTTTAGTTTTGACGCTGAAGTTTGCTGGATGGAAATCTAAGTGCGTGTTGCTTATTCTTACTTACATCCGGGCATTTGCTAAGTGAAGAATGTGCTTGTGGCGTTAGTTAAATGAGAGGCGTTGATATACTCCTTGACTGTATTCATATACCTTCATATACCTCATTTACCTCATATACCTCATCAATCCCAAGCCTTCATCTACCATCACGCGAGTTTCAATTGACCTCATACATTCCTTGTGCTTTAACACTTTTAAAATGGTTAGGTCTTTATTCCCTTTTATTTTGTAAAAATCGGTCTTCAATCCGGTTGTTGATCAGGAAACTCGAAACTACTATTTCCCTTTTCAGGAAAAAGAGCAACAAAATTCTTTAAAGAAAATCGCTTCCATTACGGTTCCTCAGAGTATGCAAACAAATAAAAGGAAATGCGGAAGTGTGCAATGCCGCTGACTTTTTCCCCACCGCCAACGTACTGTCATTTGTCCTGCACAACTCATTTGCATATTTTCTTAAGCAGTAGGCGGCTTTTCAGAGTGTACTGCCTACAGTCTACACCGGATCCTGCTGGGCCGTAATTTACGTCATGCCCTGTGTGACCTTTGGCATGTTTTTACGACCCTTATTTACTGCTCGAATCTGTCCGGCAAATCGACGCTAGACGCCACTGCGCGGACTCGGGTGATTGACAAAATCATTTCCGGCGAGTGAAGTATAGAGTAAGTGGCGGGGGTGGTCGTAATGTTCTAGAAGCGATATTATGCACTTGTGTTACCGGAGGTTGTTTGTTGTAATTTCTTTGCTGTTGTCTTTTCCCCCCTGACGAAACAGGTGGGTTTTTTTGGTAAATTGACGATAAAGCATGCGAAGCGAAATACATATCCGCCCCTGAATAGCGTTGATTACCGAGAGGCTGTGAGTCAAACTGTAGGTTATACTTCTTCTTTTCCCTTCCTCTGATTGTTTGTGCGGTGGCTGTTGTCTCCCCTTACATCTAAGAGCCAGGAACTGACAGTATCTGTTCATGCTACTGACAAGGAAAACCCCGCTGAAGTACATGCTAAATTTGCCCTTCCCCCTCACTCCCCTTTCCGTTAAAGATCATTGAATAATGGTAATAATCATAACCAACAGCTAAGTTGGCGTTCACGTCTCACAAACATTAATTCTTATTGTATTATGAAAATATTTGTAATTATGTAATTATAACAATCATTTCTTCTAGTGTTATAATTAATACAAACAATAAGCTTCTAAACTTATAACAAGCAGTAAATGAAATTTTTAATTACAATAAACCGTGGACTTAATTGTAAATCTATAATTATAACAAATAGTAATGGTATTTGAATAATGCTATTTTTAAAGTAATTGTAATTAATAATTATTTATTTTATTTTTAAAATTATATATACTGTTCTTTTTTAAATTATAACAAACAATTAATTGTTATTATATAGATAACTATAATTCTATGATTATAAAATTAATAATTATAATTCTACAAATATTGCAAAAGGGATACTTTTTGCAGTCTTTCCTCTCGTTGATTACTTTTTCATTATTATCCGAATCCCTAGGATTCCTTAATTAGATAATCAGAGTTTTAATATAAATAAGTAATAATAATTTAGTAAAGTGCTATGTGTACATGTATAACAAAGCCATTTACTGTCCTGTATTTTAAAAAAGAAATAATTAAAAATTCTATAATTACATAACATTCAACATTAAACTGTAATAGCAAAACAAAACACTCCCTAATTCCTTACTTATCCGATTCAAGCATGAGAGTATGTGCTATATAATCTTTTCTTTCTATTAAGAGAAAGTAAACATTTTTTTTTTTTAAAGTGATCATCGACTAGATCAACACTTCTATGCAAGATCAGTCTCGGCACACTGACAACGTCTCGGTTACATTCCGAGACCTATCGCTGGTTTGGGCAAAGACTTGGAACCTCAGAATCAATTATTTGGGGCCAGAGCTAGCAAAGTGAATTGATCGTTCTAGATTTGTAAAGAAGCAAATTAACAGAATCTTCTGAATTCCCAGAGAGCGCTCCTTCTTTTCCCTGACGTTCTTGGCATAGGGAAAGATCAACAAGCAAACCTGCGCTTTAAAATGGCATACCAGGAGATACGACCTACTGAGCAGATATTCACTCAGTTTAAGTACTGGACTTGGGAGTTATCGCCCTCGGCTTTCACATGCTGTGTCTTAGTATTTGGTCGGTGCCGACAGGTGTCGCGGTTCTCGGAGCTGGAGGGTGTTGGGTCACGGTGTCTGACGACACAATAAATATAGAAGAAATGACTGGTCTCCAGAGATTTGATGATAAAAAATGGCATCCTTCATTTATCGTCTTTTACGCTGCAAAACATGATCAAAGTAAAAATTCCAATCTTCACTCCCAAATGTGCACATCAAAACGGTACCAGATATTGTTGCATCCATTACTGGTGTTAGCCCGTGTCTGTGGCCTTTCTCGATTGATAGAACTTGTGAAACAGTCCGCAAAGTGCTTTGATTAATTGATAAGATTATATCGTTCAAAATTATTTGTATCAATCTGTTTTCTCTCTTTGTCGAGAGGAACTGTATTTACAAGTACCATTCATAAAGTGATGGTAACAAATTCAGGACCTTCAATCCTTAGCATTACCAATGGCAGATATTTATATTTTTAAGCAAATCAGACACAATCCTAACTACAAACTGTGATAGGTCTGTTTTATATTGCAATGTTTGTTCCATGTGATATGTCATTTTGCAGAGTGATATAAAGTTTTGCATTGCAAAACTCGTGTCATATAATATAGGTCATGCTTTTCATTTTCCAATGCATTATCCGAGTGAGATAGCATCTTTCTAAACTGCGTGCACAACTACGTTTTACATATGTGTCCATGATTGTGTGCGTGTTAAGAAGTAATAGTGTTGGCAACATTTTTTCTTGCCTACCCCACTCGGATCTCGCCCTTCTCTTTCTTGACGTTGTCGTAAAACTATGCATACAGTTCTTTACAGGAAGCACGGCCATTTTCCATGCTTTCACATACATACTACTCGCCTGTCAGGAAGGTTACATAACAGACTAGAGAGCTATCCAAAATTCTTGATTTTCTTGAACTGACATTTAACACTCATATATTTATAGTAGGCTTTGGTTGATCTAACCATGCAAGCCATTTGTATTGAATTATATTTCCAATCAAGGGGAATACTTTATTCCTTTTATTTTTGAAGATAACGTCAAATGTTTCGATCTTTCTAAAACCATTTTCATAAGATAGGTGAAAGTATATCTCTTCAAATGTAACTTTCTTAAATTATATTTTCTAAACCTTTTCACTTTCTCAAAAATTGTTGTATACACAGGTAATTCTCTCCATCAGTTTACAAGGTAACATTGCTAACATCACATAGCTTCTGTTGGAAAATATATTAGTTTTAACATCATCAAAATTACAAGAGTATTCTACACAACATTAATTCTACAAAATACACGGTACGAGGCTGGGGAAAACCTGTATGTAAAAGAAACAATTAAGAAGAAGAAAAAAGGTTATCAAAAATATATAATTTGTTTTAATATATTCTTAGTGTCCTCACTCCCTTAACATACCATATATATATGCGTGGCTGGCAAGTCTATAAGTGCTGTACTATAATACTAAATGCTTAGTATTGTTGGAGGTCAAGGAAAACCTAAATTACTTGAACGCAACCCACATTTTTAGACCTAGCCTGCTTCAATTTTAAGACGGCGTGAAAGAATGGTCAGGCAAGAGCAGTCTTTGGGTTCTTGTTCTCCGTACACTGTTTCGGACATGAATGTTTAAGTTTGTTTGTTTGTCTGTTTTTGGGGTTGTGCTATTTGATACCATAAAGAAGTTCATCTTCTATCGTGGATAACAAACAGTTCTCTGAACCTCTCGCTCGAAAACTGTAAAAAAAAAATAACCAATGTCCAAACACACAAATCTACCAGTGGGCACCAAACCATTACATTATTATAGTAGCAACAAAGCACAAACACTTCCTAATAATGCCATTGCATAGCACAGCAGCCAATGCTCACAATAAGCTTTCACTGAGGGCAAAACCCAAAGTCTATAAACAACAAACAGCCACAAAAGAAAAATGCCTTCCAGATGGTAAGTATCATCAATGGACAGTGATGTAATCTGGAGCCATAAATCTGCCGCCAAATCGAAACGAATGGCTTGGACCGATACTTTGTACTTGTGTTATCAAATTACAGAGAAGATTTATTTTAAAAATCACACCTACCGTGGAGGAAGAACTCCATTGCTTGAATGCAGTGTCGTAAACTTGATGTGTATGTACTATTGATTGTGTTCAGATTCATATCTGGAATATAACTAATGACTTAAATGGTAACTTTTAATTAAATACGCGAGTTTTATTGACAAGGAGAAGAATCATAATTGTATGTTATCGTGTTTTTTATATAATTTTTTTTTTAGTTTCTTGTATTTCTGGCTTTTCTTCAAACTACAAAAGTATTACCGTGTATAATGTGCATTCCTTCCTACCAAATATTACGTTTACATTTTTTCTTTTAAAAATGATCCCATCATAACTATTCGGATTAAAAAAAAATAGACAATCGAAGCTTATTTTACTCGGTTTTTCTTTTTAACAGTCCAGAGGATCTTATAAGTTTATTTATTTTATTTTTTAATGTAAAGATCACAATAAGGGCAAGAACCCCGGAATACCATTTTGAAAAGACTGCCTTGAGAACGCTTATAGGATGGTCATAGAAACTTTTGAATGGGGAGTGGATAAAGCGAGAGATAAATGGGAACAGAATTCGTCTGGTAATATAAATACTTGATTTGTTGAAGGCGGTTCGAAATGTTCACTTGATGTGTGTGAAGATGGATGGATAGATGGATGGGTGGGGGGATGGAGGGAGAGACATAAATACAAAGTGGGGTCTGAAAAGTTACAAATATTCTAATTCAGAGGGCAAAATTCATGGTCGTGCCAGTCCAGAAGCATATCGACGCTCAGTAGCCATATAAGCTTTCGAATAGAATGGTCGCCCTATAATGTCAAAACGCAGTTCTTTTTAAAATGTTGCTGTACTTGCACTCATACAATCTGTAAAAATTAATTTGCATAATTACTCATGCACATATATCAAAACCAGTTTGCGCATATGCACTGTAAAAAACCTGAACTTTCTACTATACCACAAGCTGAATAATTACTTTAAATTTAATTATGTAATTAAAGCCAAAACTAATATGAAAGTTTATCGAAGATTGCTGTTTTCAATCCTTATTTTACAGGTAATAAACATTTATGTTACAAAATTAACTGTTTTCAATCCTTATTTTACAGGTAATAAGCATTTATGTTACAAAATTAACTATTCGGGAGTACATCTTTCCGTTACGCTCATCCATTACAGCATATAATATTTCTGCAACTAAAGAGTCATCACAGTCATTAAGAGCAAGGTCTATTCAAGATGAGTAAATATCAGCTGGTAATTGCAGGTGTGTGCGCTTAACAAATTTACTTCTCAGAATTGTTGCATGTCACGTGAATCTATGTATCAATTATTTGTTAGTTTTGTTCTGCTTCATCTGTCAACGTAACATTGAGAGAAATTGGTTTAAATTGTTTTTGACGATGGTGTCGGTGGTGGTGGTGATGATGGTGATAATGATGATGATGACGACAATGGCGGTTGTAGCAGTGATGATGATGATAGTGGTGGTGGTCGTGATGGTGGTGGTGGTGGTGATGATGTTGATGAGGAGGATGGTGATGGTGATGGTGGTGATGGTGGTGATGATGGTGGTGATGATGATGATGATGACAATGGCGACGTTGTAGGTGATGATGATAATGGTGGTGGTGGTGGTGATGGTGGTGATGATGGTGATGGTGGTGGCGGTGATGATGATGACAATGGTGGTGGAGCCGTTGATTGTGATGATGATTGTGACGGTGGTGGCGATGATGAATGATGGCAGTGGCGGTTATGATGGTGGTGGAGGTGGTAGTGATGATGATGATGATGGTGGTGGTGGTGGTGATGATGATGGTGATAATGAAATGTGTATTAGTGAGTTCTCGAAAACGAGTACTTGACAGAAACAGTCGGGCAAAGAGCAAAGCCATACAGAAAACTTCTGGGTTAAGTTAAGTACGAATGAAAACAAGCTTGAGAATCATTTTTGGAAGGTCATGAACTGCCCATGGGTAATGAGTCTGTATATGCATATAAATATCTATATACGCATCTGAAATAGTGCGTTTAAGCGTGCGTCTTTGCATGCATTTGCTTCATCTGTGCGAATGCTGTACAGTTGAAGGCATGTCAAATCGCGCTTGAACAGAGAAGATTAATCTGTTCATTTATTTAAATGAATTCTGATCTTTCCCCGTTTTGTATTCAAATATATTTATATTCAAAATACGTATATTCGCATAAGTACGCACATTCAATTGTTGTCAGCTTCAATCCAAGTCTCTCAAACAATTAATTTCTTATATTGCATTAATGATAAACTATAATCCAATTGAGAGTGAAAATTGGTTTTAAAAACCGGAGGCAAAATCATGTAGGTCAGATCGATAACTCAGTATGCTTTGACCAGAGATTGTTGATCTTGGAAATCGTCTGAGGACTGAGGATGTCTGAGGACTGAGCATGTTCGCTTGTTGTCGAGAAATCTTCAACCGGCACTATCTCGTACATGCAGTTCAGTATTGAGAACTGTGGACACTAACAGAAAGAAATCTTTCCCAAGATTCATGTCAATCAGTTAAAAGCATCGACTTAGTGCCACACCCATCACCGAACGCGAGTACCACGGTTACGCATTAGTCGGTTGTGCTTTCCCAAATAAAGACTAACAGACTACTCGATTGTCACGTGATCTAATTGAACCGTAAGTTATGCATATAGAATCCATAGAATGCGAGCCAAGAATGTCTGGAATGTACATTCGCTTTGCAACTAGAGTTCTTGGTTAAGTATTTTTAGGACACCTAGAATGGCAGTCGACGCGCATGTCTACTTTTTGTTTTCATTCGTTTTTATTCTAGAATGTCGGTATCTTTGGGTTTGATCACGAAGTTATTTTAGTCACGAATGTACTCCATTTTTGCCACGAACGTACTCATTTTGGTGATGAACGTACTCACTTTGGCCACGGACGTACTCATTCAGGTCATGAACTTATTTTGGTCACGAACGTACTCATTCTGATCACGAACTTACTCACTTTAGTCACGAACGTACTCATTTTGATCACGAACGTACTCACTTTGGTCACGGATGTACATATTTTGGCCAACGGACGTACTCATTTTGATTACAAATGTACTCAATCGATTAACATAAATATTCTAAATAATTATATTTTTTAAACTAGTGAAAACATTTAAATCGTATCGATCTGTCGACATACCAACTTATTTTCCTCAGAATATAACTAAACATAATATGAGCTATCATTTTCAAAAGAATATTGGTAAATATAATGTGCCATTTTTTATTTTGCCAAAAATACACTTTTATTCATTTTCCTTAGAACATCGCTAAATACAAAATGCACTTTCCCCTAACTATATCATTTATCCATAGAACACCACTAAATTCAAAGTGTTATTCCCAAGAATATAGCTAAATATAACGTCATTTTCCTAAGAACGTCACTTAATGTGACGTAAGCAGCCTTACCACTAAATATAATATAAGATGTCATTTTCCAAAATTATAACTAAATATAATATAAGATGTCATTCCAAAATTTCCACTAAATATAATATAAGATGTCATTTTCCAAAAATACCACTAAATATAATATGTCATTTTACAAGAATATACCACAAATAATGTCATATGGCATGTCACTACATATGATATCAGATGTCATTTTTACAAGAATATCACTACATATATTGTAAGAAGATATTTTTACAAGAATATCACTAAACATAATATAAGATGTCATATTTACAAATATATCCCTATGTATAATGCAAAATGTCATTTTATGGGAATATCACTAAACATAATATAAGCTGTCGTTTTACAAGAATATCACTACATATATTGTAAGATGTCATATTTACAAGAATATCACTACAAATAATGTAAGATGTCATATTTACAAGAATATCACTACATATAATGTAAGATGTCATATTTACAAGAATATCACTATATATAATGTAAGATGTCGAGAATATAACTACATATATTGTGTGATGTCAATTTTACAAGAATACCGCTAAATGTAAAGTGTAGTTTTTACCAAAAAATCACGTCATATAATGTAAGATTTCATGTTTACCCGAATATCACTACATATTAGGTAAGATGTAATTTTTCAAGAATATCACTACATATAATATAAAATGTAATTTCCAAAGAATATCGATAAATATAATATACGCTGTAATTTCCACAAGAATATCACTAAATGTAATGTAAGATTTCAATCACCAAGAATATATTTAAATATAAGCATCAAGTATAAGGTGATGGGTGAATGTTTGACTAGAAAGAAGATGTGGGACGGGGGATCATAGTGACGTCATTCTCATGGGTTTCGCCTCCTGCAACCAACCAACCTCATCGACGAGGTTAATTTTGACCTGCTCGTAAATGATCAATTGGGATTCTGGCTGCTATCTTATATAAAGTTCGAAATTCATCTTTCTTATATGTTCAGTTTTCAAATTTCTCCCCCTCATGAAATCATCGCTCATAATAAGGTCATCGCTTGCTAATTATAAGCGCTTTTATATTCTCTGGCACAAAATGACAAATTCAGATTTCTGAGGACCGTGACTGAAATGACGAAATGGCAACCAGAAGTCTGCCAGAGGGACATGCGACTGCGCAGTTGGTAGGGCAGTAGTCTCTCAGTTTTGTTCAAAGAGGCCGGATGCGATCCTCTCTCTGTGAACAACTTTTTCTTAATATTTGTTTAAGTCAAGGATGGTGCACCTAGTGTCAAATCCTTCGGACGGAACGATAGCTATGGGTCCCGAGTGGCGCTGGCCACATATGCTAACGATCTCACCAGGCTGTTGTAAGTCGTAAAGAGTGGCAACGAGGAAATTAAAGAAAAACTGCAAACTGGTTTTTCTCTAGCAGTTTTTATATATCTCCCTTACAAAATATAAATCTCTCCACTGGTATTTGCGTCCTTTCGAGAAATCAGCAAGAAAATGGAAGCGGGTGTGAAACCAGAATTACAGAAAACAAAACAGCAAAACGAGTGTAATTGAAGTCAGTCAGTGCTTGCTGAAAATATTAACTTTCTCTCTCTCCCTTTCTTTCCTTCTCTCTCTTTCCCTGCTTTTGTTTCTCTCTCACTCTCTCTCTCTCTCTCTTTTCCTCTCTCGTCCATTTTACTTTACTTTTTATTTGTATTTTACTGCAGATGGTGGCGCGAGCCGCAACAAGGGACAACAGTTTGCACCCCAAAATCGAATTAGGTACCACGTGGGGGAGACGGGAGACCACTCTCTACATCAATTTGCTATTCAGTGCGATCTGAGCCCTGCTTTTCACAGTCCCTAAGACAGCTGCCGAGCGGCCAGGGAAAGAGGATTGCTGCTACTGAAGCAGAATGTTATGGCTGCCATGTTGGCGATCTGTTTACTAAATGGCCGTCTCAATATCCCTTGAATCCACGCTCTGCTGGGCATCGGTCCGATTAATCTGATTTACCTCCCTTGCTTTGAATTTCTTCTGTCGTTTGTGCTTTGCCATTAACGTACACAGAGACTGTCAATTTGGAGATGTGATTGGTCACTCTAAAGAGGCCCGAAGTGAACTTTAGATAAGGGTAACCTCTGGAAATAAGGTTTTTCCCCTATTATTTTCTCGTTCTAAGTTTGTGCATGGTTAATGCAAATAATGACTACCTGAGCTAATTGAGGTCATGCAGAGGCTAAAGTGTGGAATGGTTCGTTGAGGAGGTCAAACTGGATAATATGTGGCAAAATAAGCGTCCAACCCAGCCACTAGTGGATCCCTGGCCGGAACGACCCACGCCACAAACTGACTTTTTTATGATGTTCTGTTAAAGCTCTGATTGCAGTAGTTTCTCCCTTAGTTGAGCAATCTACCTCTGTGAATCCTCAGACACGTGACGACAATGAAGTCATGCACCAAGTCAAATCTTGAGTACCACCATTTTGAGTGCTTCCTGCCACTGGCACTCACTTTTTTTTTACTATTCCAGGCCAGTGTGCGTCGAAGATCTGGTACGTGCAAACTAAGTTACTGAAATTCAGAGGACATGGCGGGCAGCATGGTTTTATATCGGGACTTTGTGGTGCCAGAACTTCCTGAGTACCCGGCTCAGTTCTGCGAACGTGATGTGGAATTGTACTACAGCCCTTAAGAATTATTTTCTTTCAATGAGAGATTTTTGACAGCCAATGGCGGGACGCATTTAATGCATCAGATGTGTCCTGGGAAGCGACTGCAGTTCAAGGTCATAAAAGTACCGGGGTTCATTTCTGATAATGTTTGATAGGTCTATGACACAGTGTACTAAAGTACGAAACTTTGTTAAATAAAATATTGTGTATCAAATCTGATGATTTCTCTATTAGAATAGCAAATTTATTAATAAAGGTGTTGCATGCTAACATCAGAGCTTAGTTTAATAAAACAACCAAAACTGAATATTTATAAAAAAAAAATTCAGCATTTCAGATCAAAATAATAAATTCCAAAGATGGCTAATTGTAATGAATATCAGTATTATTATCTAGTACAATAACTTACCAGTATAGTTCAATTTAATAAATATCAGACTATGTTACTGAAATGTGCAGCTAAGACATTACAGCTCAAATTAATTAAGCATCAATTTCCCTACAATAATGTGCGTCAACATTTACAACTCAGATTAATAAAGCACAACATCATATTACAAAGTATAAAATTAATAAGACACTAGTCGTTATTACTATAATTGCGTCAAAAACATTACAGTTCAAATTATTAAAACAATAGTCTTTATTATTGTAAGTGCGTCAAAAGATTACAATTCAAAATTATAAATCACTAGTCTTTATTACTGTAATTGCGTCAAAAAATTACAGTTCAAATTATTAAAAAATAGTCTTTATTATTGTTATGTGCGTCAAAAGATTACAATTCAAAATTATAAAACACTAGTCTTTATTATTAAGTGCGTCAAAACGTTACAGCTCAAATTATTAAATCAATAGTCTTCATTATTGTTATGTGCGTCAAAACGCTACAGTTCAAATTAATACAACATTAGTCTTTATTATTGTTAGGTTGGTCAAAAGATTACAGTTCAAATTAATAAAACACAATGCCCTTAATACTGGTTTTACATACAAGTTTACGCCATCAGTTAAGGCACATCTGGGTGCCAACAATATTTTTTAAAATAATAATTTTATTGTTGTAAATTATTTAATTTTTTTAAGCAAACAAAACCTCTTATGATTGTGGGAATTTGCAAAGTTCTTAGTTGTTATTGCTTGGTTTGTTTGTTGGTTGTTTTGGGTATGTTTGTGAATGGAGGGGGGGGGGGGCACAAACAGCACTGCATATTTTTTTGGTGTACATATTGTACTAAATTGAAACTGTAATTTCGCTTATTTTGCAAATATAATTTTATTGGTTTTACACAATTGCAGCATGTATAAGTCTTAGGTCAAAGGTCAAAACTGGTTGTATGGTTCTAAACTGTGTGAATCAGGTACTATACGCGTATGATCTTGACTGTGATATTAGCAAGCCACTGAACAGAAAAACAAAATTTTATTTATTTCAGAAATATTTTATTGCATAATCTTTTGTACTGGCTAGTTTGGCTAATATCACCATGTCCTCACAGTAGCTGTACATGCTAGTGCCAAAACAATAACTTCTTTCTCACTCCTGTGACTACCTGTCAAACAAACGTGTGCCAAAACAATAACTTCTTTCTCACTCCTGTGACTACCTGTCAAACAAACGTGTGCCAAAGCAATAACTTCTTTCTCACTCCTGTGATTACCTGTCAAACAAACGTGTGCCAAAACAATAACTTCTTTCCTTTTTGGTTTTTGGCATAACAACTTGTTTTGTGAAAGAACTCCTTTAGTTACTTCCCGATACAAAATTCCTTGCCTATAACAGTACTCTATATGGCCACTAGCGCTCCCTATCAAGTGACTCTTCAGCAAATGCACGGGTATGGATTAGTGGTATCATCCGTCCCCGGGAGATCTCTGAACCTGTCGGGTGAGACTATTACGCAAATCTTGTTTACTAGCAGCTGGCCCTAGTGTTCCTTGCCACCAACTTGTGTTTCATTTATGGACACAGCTGTGGTGTCAGTGACATGGGTCCCGGGGCTAGGTCTAGATTGGTCTGTTAAAATCGTAGCTCCTAAATACTGTTTTTCAACGTATACCTTAGCTACTGGTAGTGTGTCTTTAGACACATTTGCAAATGTTATGGTAATTCTTTTTCCTGTGTATGCAGTTTTGCTTACAAGGTGCTTCATTTCCTTAACATACTAAGACATTGTATAAGACGGAGTGTGCCGGATAAATCTTTGTAAAAAGCAAGTACAGTGTATGGCTTCATGGTGGTTAACATACAAAGACATTGTATAAGATGGAGTGTACCGCATAATCAAACTTTGAAAGAGCGATACTGTGTAGGGTTTCCTGGTGGTTAACATACTAAGACATTGAAATTATGAGTTTGCCGGATACCTTTATCACACCATTCATTTCTTCTTAAATGAAAGTAAGAACTATAAAGATGGTAGATTGGTCTCATAGATCTCTGCAGACTGGAACAATCCTCTAAATGTCTAAAGTGAGTAGACAAAATGGAGCAAACTACTTAAAGCAGAACTGTGCTGGTTGTAAAGATGTTCCTACATAAGATAACATTGAACCTTTTCCTAGAATACGAAAGTGTTGTATCTACCTCATAAGGTTCTAAGTGCCTGACTCCTGTTCTGTTCTAGTTCTGGATCAACATCACTAGAATAGTGTCATTAATTTCAATACTATTCTACTCATTGCAGTCTAAACTGTCAAACGCCCGTGCTCGCTTAATGAATCCGACGTCTTCTTCAAGTCTCTTGCAGTTCTCAACTGTCAATCGCCCATGCTCACTTGAAGAATCAGACGTCTTCTTCAAGACTATTGCAGTTCTAGAAGTTCGCGCTTTGGCGACGCGTAACAGATCTGTAGTGCTATTAGAAAGTATGGAGTCTTTGTAGATTGTCTCTCATTAACCTGTGCTTATTTAAGAACCCAGAATATTGTATTATTGCTATAGTATTACTTACATAGTCATATTGTCTGCCCATTACGATATTTATAAATAAAAATAATTATTGCGCCCAGGGTGATCACAGTCTACCTTTCCGTTGCTTATTAAAGACACCAGTTTGGACCTCATGCTCTGTTCATTCATCAACTGTCTATACAAGAAACTGTCTAGGTGTGGCTGAACTTGATTGAGCTATTAACCTCGAGATGATTGGCGTGCGACCTGTCGCGCGAATTTATGACTCGCACGTAAGTTGCAACACACTAGAAGAGTGAGTGTGGCACACACACACACACACACACACACACACATCTATAATCGAACTCACTCGTCATCATACCACAAACACGTAGGACTTCAACGCTGACGCATATGGAGGTCTGGCTTTAGCACCAGTATTCAACTGTTTCGATTGTATTGATTTCTGGGTGATTTTGCTGTCATTTCCTCGTTATTTACGGCTGTTTACCTCAGTCATCTTCTGATAAACTACACGTCGCTCCCTCACTCGTATGCACTCAGCAACATCCTGTGCTTGATGACCTTGCTTCCAGAACAAAGCAATGGAGCATCCGCAAATCGATAATCAGCCACGTAAGTCGTTATTCTCTTGATAGAGCCAGCACCATAGTAATTGCATAATAAAATGTGATGCTGGTCGTTAGACATTTTCTTCCTCTTCTTCAGTTTTTTTGAAAAACCAGTTCAGCTCTCTCTCTCTCTCTTTTTAATCGTCTGAAACGGAAAGAAAATTTCATAAATACATTGCTCTTTGCCCATCTGTGTGGACAGAAGGGGTTTCATATCTTCTTCGTAGATTACGTTGCTGGTGTCAAAGATGATTGCGTCATTTCCAACACACAGTAACAGATGGATTGCCTAACTTGTATTTGTAGTAGTTTTTCACTTAAGTAGTAGAAATTCACTTAAGATAATAACACCCTTGGTTTAACTAACTCATGTCAGACCATTTTCAGCCCTCCTTAATCAAGCCTCTGGTAATCTAACTTGCAACCTCTACGACACTCGGATACAGGAAACGACCACTTGGAACTAAGCAGTTTACATTCTTAGACCAGGAAACAATCATCTTAACTGGATTCTTTAGAGCTGGTGATTAGTAGGTGGCCCGGGACAGGCCGGGAAAGGGACTGTCTGGGCGAACGTTTTCTTTTCATTGAATCTCTTTTTTCATTTTTTATTTATTTTTTTAAAGAAAGAAATTACTCTACTGCGCCGACTCCCAGAAGATATTTGTCAATTAAACAGGCACAGGCAGCGTCAAACGCCATTAGCCAAGTAGCTCTGAATGAAGGAAGGGGAAATTTTCCGAAACTGTCCTTATTTATTGTCTTGTGAACAGCAAACCTGTCCGAACATTTAAACTATTGACGTCATGCATTTCATTTTGCGTAAAGAGTGTTATCGTTCGTTGCAATTATGAGACAAGGTCTACATCTTAATCAATTTAGTGGCTTTGTATGATGATTTTTTAATCTTAAATTTAAATTAATATTTAATATTAACTAACCTTTTTAACCATTAACAAATCTTTCATTCATAACCATGGGTGTATTCGTGTGCAGATGCGTAGTGCGGTCTACAGGATTAGGGTCTTATCTGAAGGGATCTTCGAACAATGTTGGTACCTGAGACAACTGATATAAAAGAACGACTAATAGATCTCGTTAAAGGTTCTTTGCCTCAAAATTGCTTACGTCATTTTGCTAAGACCGTCACTGAATAATACATATTATGAGTGCATATGTGGGTGCATATATTATATATATAGTGTATATATATATATATAGTGTGTGTGTGTGTGTGTGTGTGTGTGTGTGTGTGTGTGTGTGTGTGTGTGTGTGTGTGTGTGTGTGTACATTGCATATAAACGTGTTTATACACAGAATTGTGTTTGTGTGTATATTTTTATGATTAAAAACTGAACTTTATAAAGCAAATTTCACATGCTAAGAACTTCCGTTAACAATTTTCAGACCATCACAATTTTTTCACATTAATGCACGTTACAGATCGAGATCAGGCCGAATAGTAATTAAAGAAATAGACCAGAAAAAAGCAGACTAAAAAAAATATATGGGCTGGAAAAGGGGTGCAAAAATCAAGATCAAAGGTGATTTTTTTTTTTACACAACCATTACTCTAACGAAAGATAAAATTCAGACAAATAAACAAAATTTGTAACATGTACCTAAAGGTATTCGCCATTCTTTGGTAGTACTTTCCACTAATGTTCCTACTTCTGACCACAATACACATATAATTACTGAAAATCTCTCTCTCTCTCTCTCTCTCTCTCACACACACACACACACACACGCACGCACGCACGCACGCACACACACACACACGCACGCACGCACGCACGCACACACACCTACAAGTCATTTAAACTAAATCTCTAAAGACGATTCATGAAAATCTTCTCTCGAATATCTCGCTGCCTTTCACTGCCCACCTTCCATCCACCCCCCCTTACCAAAACATAAATAAAAAATTAAATTTAAATAATTAAAATACTTGAAACACATTTTCGAAGATCACTAACATCAGCTTGCCAGTTCTTTTTGTTGTCGTTGAAATTTTGGCATGAAAAAAGAAAATAAATATCTTAAACGGATACTTGTGGACATTAAATTATTTTTACACTTTTGATGTAATAGCGTTCTTAACTTGCTATTTATATTCAAGAAGTACGCTTTGCTAAAAGCGAGTCACGGCTCACGCTGTCAGCCGAATGCAATATTCGGAGCCTTGAATAATTTGCACACGACCCTTAGGATTTCGTGTGCCTGAGCACAAACATTAACATCATTTGGTGACGTGTTAGTAGAATTCATACAAGTAAGTTTATGTTATAGTTCAGTCACCTTTTTGCTCACCGTGTAGTGGTGAACCACCAAAGTCCACAAACGCTATGAACTGGAAGTCATGTGACAAAGACCAACGCTAACAATTAATGACCACAGTGATGTGTCCTCCTCGCTCTAAGTAGAGTCACACCGGAAAATTGTCACAGAAAGTAATGCGCAATCAGTCATCCAGAAAACTGCTGGACAATAAAGAGCATTCTTAATATCTCTTTATCACAGTAATAATAATTTCTTCGCTGAGTGCAACCAAACATTCTTACTATCTGTATCGCAATAATAAGCATTTCATCAATGAACGCAACCAAACGCAAATAGTGACGTCAAGACACGTATACTGGACAATCCTGATAAAACAAAACAGCTTACACAACAGAAAAGTGTGCAAATGATTGACAGACAATCATTAATTTAGCGAAGATTAATACCGGTGGAAAATTAAGGTATTACAACTAACGCTGAAGCTAGCCATACACAATGGATCGTACAACACATTTTACGTTTTGGCAAAACTATATTGAACACACTTCTATATTTTGTATTCCTGTATTGAACACAATAATAGCTAACTATGAGATAACATTAAAAACTAAGAAAAGATAATCCCCTTACAACGGTTGAATTTAATTAAGTGGGGCTCTGTCAAATACGTAACGTTGTCCGCAGTACAATTTATTGGATATGCCGTTTCAATATAGAAAGAGTACGCTCTTGTGCCAAAATGACTGGTGTGTTTATAACAATCATCAATATCTCATTTACTCGAAAATTTCAGTCTTAATATAAAAAGGATCGCTCCAAAAAGTAGGTGTGGCTGTGGCAGGCGATGATGATTTTCCGAAGTATTGAGTCTCGTTATTTGTTCACTGTATTTTTCAAAATTCTCTACTGTTGGACGAGTGAGCAACAAAAATTGTGTCTTAGGTTGAAGTTTTCTCTGCAATGACTGTATTAAAATTTATTTTTATTTAATATTTAGTTTAATTGCAGCACACAAACCAAGGAACAGCCATTTCCAGCCACTTGTATATGACACGGTTCAAACAGATCATACTGGAAGAAATAGAATTTTCTTGGTAATTCCAAACAAGCAATAATATGCATGTTCAAGGGTAGGTATAGTTTTTAATCAGCAAGGAGAACTCATAGTTCTGTCAGCAAGAAAGACAACACACAGATTTGTCGGCAAGAAAGACAACTCACAGTTTTGTCGGCAAGAAAGACAACCCATAGTTCTTTCAATACCAAAACCTCAGACAATTCACGCATTTATATCAGAAATACTATATAGCTTTAAAATGGTAGAAAGAGAAAGATGTATACATACAAAATAGATATTAATAAAATTACTTTCAGAAAATAAATTACATTTTTTTAGAACATAAGTGCTCGTGACATTTCTGCAAAAAAATAAAAGAAAAACATTTCTTATCTTTCTTCTCTCATTGAAACAACATACATGTATAATGTCCAAAGAGAAACACACTCACAAGGCACGTTCACATATACAATCACACACACACACACACACACACACACACACATCAAAAACATGTACACCCGCTGTATACTTTCTTACCCAAATACAAATATATGCACAAATTTGTGTTGATTCACGTGAAGACAATTTTTTGTTTATTATGGAGAGGACGGAATTGTTAAATCTTTATTTTTATTCACAGCAAAGAAAAATGTTCTCTTGTATTGTATTATTGCTTGTATCTTATCCTCACAGCAAAGAAAAACGTTCTCTTGTATTGTATTATTGTTTGTATCTTATCCTCACAACCCAAGTCAAAATATGCTTATCTAAGAGCAAGAAGGCTCAAGACGTTTCTCAAGCGTTATGATTTTGCAGCTACTTCTACTTTAAATATAAACATTTATACGCTCAGCTATTACTACACCCCACCCCCCAAATATCAGGTGAACAACTGTGCTCCAGATGGCTTTATTTTCCTAATTAAAGGTAACATAATCACCGGGTTAGATAAGATGAAATAAGACAAACTTTAGCACTTAAGCTTGGAAGCCCGCGATCATTAGGCGCTGGCCCAGTGAAACAAAATGCGACCGTCTCAATCGATAACTCGGCGACGAATTAAAGAGCAATTTGCCCAACGAAGTCAAAGGAAGAAAACACTAAACCAATTTGCCGCCAGCGTCACGTGACGAGACATAAATATGTGACAACGCTGTCAACGGTAATGTGAATGATATACGGGCTCCTTTGCCTCGCCTTCCCCCCCTCCCCCACTACACCCATCAACTACCCACCACCACCACCAATTGCTGACCTATTCCTGGCATATGAAGAAGCCAATGAAGTTCGGTGGTCGTTTTTCTCGGTAGAACAATTTATTAACGTCATAAAATATACAATAAAAATGAAGGGATACTGTGTTGTTTTTTTCACTTACCCCTTTTAAAATTCATGAATGGAAAACACTTCATAAATAAGTTATTACATCCAGGAGACGACTTTATAATTCGATTTTCTCATTAAAACAGCAAGGAAGAAAATTTCGCAAAGGGGTAAAAAAAAAAAAAAAGAATTAAAATCTGTCCATTATGCATAAACTCATACTCCAGAGTAACTAAGCGTAATCGAAAAATAGCGGGCCGGGGGGGGGGGGTATTTGTGGCACCCATAACCGTCAGAGTTAGCCAAATGCTACTTTAAATGATGAATAAATGAATAAATAATGAGACGACACGCTTTGATAACTAGCACTATATATAACTATATCTGTGATTCACTGGAACTGTATATTATATATATATATATTTGATATATTGGCACTGTATATAACTATATCTTTGATACATGGCACTGTATATAACTATATCTTTGATACATGGCACTGTATATAACTATATCTTTGATACATGGCACTGTATATAACTATATCTTTGATACATGGCACTGTATATAACTATATCTTTGATACATGGCACTGTATATAACTATATCTTTGATACATGGCACTGTATATAACTATATATTTGATACATGGCACTGTATATAACTATATCTTTGATACATGGCACTGTATATAACTATATCTTTGATACACTGGCATTGTGTATAACTATATGGCTTGGCACTGTATATAACTATATCTTTGATACATGGCACTGTATATAACTATATCTTTGATACATGGCACTGTATATAACTATATATTTGATACATGGCACTGTATATAACTATATCTTTGATACATGGCACTGTATATAACTATATCTTTGATACACTGGCATTGTGTATAACTATATGGTGGAGTAAATTTACCTGTCCCAATTTCTAAACTTAATTGTTATATAATTTGTTAAATGTCAACGTGACATGACCTTCTGTTATTGCGCATGATGATATTTTTTTGTAAATATCAGAGTTAATAACTCAGGTAAAGGTATTACTAGAATGTTGTAATCCAAACCAGTTCCAGGTGGATGAGTAGTTTTTCTAATATTCTCATACATGCTCATAATAATTTCATCCAATGGAGATAGACTGAAACGTAACAGTTTCATCATAGTAAGTTCTATACTCTAATCACTTTGATTTCGATGTAAACAAGACTCGTCATGAATGAAATCATTAGCTTATGAGGAGAGTATGCCTTTTGATGCTTTGTAACCTTGTCTCCACTTCAGACTGCAGGAACTACTGTACTCTACTGGATCACATAGATGTGCATCCAGCGTTGTGTAAGTGTTGCTGTAAGATGATTCTTGTGAATTCTGTTCGCAAGTCAATATGACAGAAATTGAGTTTTGAATTTGGTAGAGAGAGAGAGAGAGAGAGAGAGAGAGAGAGAGAGAGAGAGAGAGAGAGAGAGAGAGCTGTTGTCCGTACTAGAATAAACTGAACAAGTGTCTAACATTTAGTAAAGAATTGTGAAGTGATGTAAATGTCAACACTCTTATATGATTATATTCATATGTTGTATAATTGATTCTTGGTTTAATTAATTTATTGTTAAATTTATTACCTTTCTTGCACACATAATAAAACTTTATGTTGGAGTAATAGCTGTGGCACTGTATATAAATATATCTTTGATAAACTGGCACTGTGTATAAATAGTCTTTGATACACTGGCACTGTATATAACTACATCTTTGAAACACCATCAATTGTAAGGATGCAGTCAAAGTACTGGATTGATTCTGGAATGAGGTCAAAGGTCAGTGGCAACAATAACGAACGTAGAAATGGTTCCAATTTTCTGTATCGTGACATAGCGAGCTGTAAATCTGTCGTCCGTTAGCCCTTAAATGAAATTCACGCAAGCCAGTGAAGTAGGAATTCAATCGGCACTATTTAGTGCACTTTGAAATAGGGTGACGTCACCGAATTTTGACCAAATCCAGTGGGACGGAGCAAATTGTAACTTTTCAAGTTAAGGTGAGTTCACACCAGCCAATGGAACATTCAGCCCCGTCTGGGGACTGTGTTTAAAATCATGCGGTGTCATGGTTCAGTTTAAATTGTGAATTCCCTTTCCAGTGGTATATAGTAGCTAGGGGAAGGCTGGCTATATTGTGCTGTCAGTCGGGAGAGGGGTGGGTGCGTTCTTGAGCGTGTGGGGTGGATGTGTTTTCTTCTTAATTCATTTCATTTAATCGATTCCGTGCATAGCGTTGAACTATTTGAACTCCCCTTTAGTAAGTACCAAAAGAACGTCATACTCCCCAGCGCAAGGAAGTGTTGACGTCATCATTGTGTCTAATGGATTAGGTTTTGCGTTTATAGTTCCAGAACAAGACAAAGAAAAAAACAACAAAAATGGTCAACAAATAGTCAATTACATTAAAAGATTTGAAGGAAAGAAAGTTTTCTTTTTCTTACAAAAAAAAAAAAAAAAAGAAAGAAAGAAAGAAAGAAAAATATCATGCCACATGTTCAGTAGGAAAACTAATATCGAACTTGACTTTACTTGGAATTCAATATGGTAAACATTTCTACGACATCTGAGGTTGGGTCTTATTATAATCTCACTAATCGTGTTAACGTACATTGAGCCGTGAGGAAAGTTTCTAAACTGTAAGTGGTGGAGTAAATTTTCCTGTCCCTATTACTAAACTTAGATGTTATGTAATTTGGTAAATGTCAGCGTGACATGTCCCTATACTAAACTTAACTGTTATATAATTTGTAAAATGTCAACGTGGCTTGACCTTCGGGTACCTCGCATGACGATATTTTTTGTAAATAGAGGTTTTAAAATAAACACTTCAGGTAAAGAATATGCTAGAACATGCTGATGAAATCTAAACCAGTTCCAACCAGATGAATAGTTTTTTTCTGACTAATAGTCTTACACTTGTTCATAACAACTTCATCCAATTGGGATGGACCAAAAGTTATTTTGTTGAAGAAGTTCTATATTTTAATCACTTTGATTTTGAGGTAACTCAAATCAGGTCATAAAGGCAGTCATTAGCTCATGGTAAGTTAACTGACTGATAAAGAAAGAATAGACTTAGAATATTTCGTACGTTTGCTATTGATTTATGATTTGAATTGGAGAATGCTTATATAATCAAATAATTTTTTCTATGTTCACCAATTTGATTATGATATGAATTTTGTTCCATGCTATATTTCTTATGCTGTGTGTATCTGGCTAATGAATATTGTTGTGAGATTTATAAATTGAGAATTTGCGCAAGAGAGAAAGGAGTTTAGAGGTAAAATATGCATGATATTTAGCCCTGCCCTTGATTTGATGTTTTGCAGAAAGAAGCATGCCTTTACTGGGTCACATTGGTCACATTGGTGTGAATATTCAGTGTTGTCGTTGAACTTATCAGTAAACGTGTTGTTGTAAGTTGATTCCCGTGAATTCTGTTCGAGAGCCAATACGGCAGAAATTGAGGCTTGAGTTTGGTCTTGAGAATTCATGAAAGTTTCTTAAACATTCCTCATGGTGTGCTGAGTAGCGCACACGAAGATTCGGGAACATTATTCCTGATATGCTTTGTTAGTGTGTGTAAAGTTCTGGATAATTCCCCATGGTGTGTTTGTGAGCGCATCAAACATTTGGAACAGTTGTGCCTGAATGGTTCGTTGGACAATGAACTAATAAGGAAGAGAGTGACTTGTTACAAACCGAGTGATTGTGAACATGCACTAGTGACAAGCACCATCATTTAACTTTGACTACAATAATTATCTCTCTGCACACTCCACTCTCATTTCTATGATGAAACCATACCTATGAACTTGATATGTTGTGTATATGATTGTTGATCAAAATGTATTAATCCTCTTGCACATATATTAAAACCTTATGTTGGAGTAATAGTGGGTGGATGGAGGCTAGTTAAATATAAATAAAAGAAGGATTTTTATTACTCCTTTAGTATGAAGTTTCCACCTGCAGAAACATTATGCGACAGTAAAATGTCATAATTATTACTGTGAGAAGAGTTGAGTTTTACGGCACCCTTATATTCCTCCATGTGAGAAACAAGATGGTCTTGTGGGAGAATTATTAATAACTATAAATTAAGATTCGCGACTACTTGTAATTAGTTATGTGCTATTAATTAATAAATAATGACCACAAAGAGTGAAGGGTGTCACACTGTTATAGTACTCATTTACAAAACGCATTTGCAAATTAACGATGAGGATTTATTTATATAAATGAGTTCCAAGATATTAAACTTGTTTCGTTAAGCTTTCAGGCCTGGTGAAACACACTATATTACAGATGATAATTTCCAAGACTGAAATATCGGGTTGCTATGAGAAGAGTTGTTATATAGTTACAAGTGATATAATATTTTAAGATTTTTTAAATTTTAGCAGCGTGCGAACATTCAAGAAAGGACCAGTATTGTTTCTTTCATAGAATCTCATGTTTGCACGCGCACAAACACGTAAGCACGTAGGTGCACAAACACACACACACACACAAGTTCGTGAGGTGTTTATTGTTTATTTTCGGTGGTTTGTATTCTTATACAAACATACTGTCCTGCTGTGAGCGTGGTCCATAACCGTTGCAGAAACGTACACTGTGAAATAAATTTGAGCTTTTGATAACACTGTACTGACAAAACTACTCTTCTTTTGCAACTTCAAAAAGAAAAAGTTCCCTGTTATCTTTGTTTGGAGTGTTGGGGCGTTTATTTGCTTCTGATGTTTGTTGTAACTATTTAACAAAACAAACTGTTCTATTCAGCATACTGGCAGTGAATTTTACGTCACTCTATGAAGCAGTAAAGACAAATTATTTTGGGGGGGGGGTTGTTTCTGTACTCATTAGCGGGTCCCACCCCACCCCAAGTGTTGCAATTATTTGTTTTCAATGATAGTTTCAATGTTTTCCTGTCGATGAATGATTTGCTATCTGCGCATACTTACCGCGCATGTACGTCATGATCAACAACAAATTCATGGGTTGACAACTCACAAAGTGACGTCACAAATGTACAGTGCACGTCGACAGGTGCAAGTGTTATATTCGTGTTTCATAAAAATGTAATTTTAACAAACTACGTGCATAAATAATTGCTGATTAGGCAGACGAAATTCTGACACTCCAAAATTTCAGAGAACAACTTTTTCTTGACCTTCCAGAAGCAAGAAGTACGATTATCCGAAGCAAATGAGCCATAGCCGTATCAAATGAGCCAAAGTCACGTACTACATGCAAATGTGCGAGGCAATGCTGGCACTCGCATAAAGTTGTATTATTGTCATCCTGGATTTTTCTTTTTTCTTTTTTGAACAAGATGCGCGTTATGAGGCTCTCGGGTGGCGCTCTCACTCTGATGCCCCCCACCCCCAACCCAACCCATTCATTTGGCATTTTCAAAGTGTAAACTCCCTTTTCTGAAGAAGTGACATTTGTGATTTCCGTCCGCGAAATAAGCAATCACTGGAAGTGGACGCTAAGCAGAAATAAATCAGTCATTCGGTGAAGGATTTACGCTGGCAAAATCCGGTGGACTCGGGTGATTAGGTCTTGTGATTTCGAAGGGCAGCTGTTATAGACAGCCATGGCACAATTCATTGGCTACAGTTACTCGCGCATGGCACCCAGGATCGTATTGAGATTCTAGCAGGCCCTAGGAACAACTTTATCGAATTATCTAACAAGCTACATACAAACAACAAAAAATAAACCACAAATTCCCCCTTCTGTGGACTCATTTATTCCCAAGGATACTTACACTACTAGCATTTTTCCTTTCTATTTGACCTGCTCTTTATGTTA
Source organism: Sinotaia quadrata (assembly GCA_028829895.1). Taxonomy (NCBI): domain Eukaryota; kingdom Metazoa; phylum Mollusca; class Gastropoda; order Architaenioglossa; family Viviparidae; genus Sinotaia; species Sinotaia quadrata. The sequence continues at coordinate 76,774,521 of CM054179.1, forward strand.
GTCCGGGCAAGATTTATGCCTCCCACTGATAAATAGATCCAGCAGAATTGTGCAGAAGTAGAATATGGATAGAATTCATGCAGTCATTCCTGTGATGTCAAAAGGCCCAATAGATTTAGACAAATGCAAATTCTGCTTTAGTTATGTATGAAGTGAGCTTCAAATATTGTACAAAAAGCAGAAAGAAACGGATTTTGGTGGTGGTGGTGGTGGTGGTTTACAAGTTTGGTCAATACTGACCAAAGCACCAAGAAACATCTCTCTCTCTCAATTTGCTCATTTCTTTCCATTATATTTTTACTTTTAAAGAAAAAATTTTAATTAAATACTTATAATTAAATACCAACGTAATTGGGCATTGAAACTGAGAGGTGTGTGTGGGAGGGAGGGAGAGAGAGAGAGAGAGAGAGAGAGAGAGAGAGAGCGTAATGGGGAAAAAAGATTTCAAAAATTCTCAGCGTAGCATAAGTAGATGAAAGTAACTCTTGAATTAATGAACTGGCTACACACCAAAAAACTGAATCCATTTAGAACTCTTGAATTCATATCGCCAAGTATTGACACATTATTAAATTGAAATAACTTATCACCTATGCAGTGCATAAAACGTTAGTTAAAGACAAATATGAAGAGTTTCAATTTCCAGAGAATCAACTCTCCAGATAATCAATAATAATGTAAATTCAGCAGACACTGAGACCCGACGCCAAAATTTGCATGAACTAACATTCACCAACCTACTCCTCGGCAGGCATTCAGACATGATCCAAAGAAAACGGCGAGAAACTGCCATCGATGAACAAACACATTAACAACATCTCCCTTTAAACAGCACACACAGATTTTACCCGTAACCATGCTCTGTAATGACGGCCCTTCATTTGACGTCACGAGAATCCAGGGTGTCCCAAACCTCTCTTCTGAAACTTACCGGCGCGCCACAGTTGCGCTCCGCTTGCGTGTTTCAGATGCCTATGACGTCTCCTATCGGAGATTCTCTAAAGGGCATTGATCCCAGTACAACAAACTTAAGGAGCTACAACTCTTTCTAATCAACACTATTTGTTTAAAGCACTTTAGTTTGAGACTTCGGTGATGGATGATGACAGTAGTATTAAAAAAATATATTATTAATTAATAAAAAATGAAATAAAAACCTTGAAAGATAAGTAAAAATAAATAAATGCATTTTATTTTAATTTTTTAAAAATTAAAAAAAAATTAAAAAAATCAGAGCTAATAATACTTCAGTGAACTGTCAGCTATCGTGGTGCTAATGCACAACAGAAATGAAACTGAAATCTCGAAAGGCAGCACGTTTGAATGTTTGCAGTTGACAGCGCGTCCAGTTTGCTGATATTCACGTTTGATTACAGTCACAAGGAGCAAAAAATCAAAACTTTGAAAACATTACGAAATTTTATTACCCTTCCCCTTTCAATAAAATAAATAAGAATAAACACGATCTACTTCAATTAGTCTTGAGATACTGTAACGAAAACAGCCAGAATTTTCTTTGAGGTTGTTACTAGGTAATATAGATTTTTATATTGATGCAATGGAATTAACTATATGTGTGTGTGTGTGAGAGAGAGGGGAATTGTCTTTATGAATAATCTTGTAACCAACTAGAATGAGCAATATAATTATTTTGAAAAACCTACTACTAGCCCAATGCTATAAATTTGTGTGTGTGTGAGGAGGGAGGTGAGGGTAATGATGGTGACAACGGAATATTATTTTAAAATTAAATGACTTCAGTCATTTAACAATACTCACTTATGACCCCCCCAAACCGTAAACAACTTCAGATATCAAAATGATCTACAATTTCTTTTGTAAAGTCAATGAAGTAGGATACAAGTGACAAACGCGAAACAAACAAATAAGCTTACATCCCTAATAATAATAATAAATGAAAAATATATTTACAAACATAACAGTTTCGACTAAACAACGATAACAAAATTAAAGATAAAGCTATTCCTGACGGTAAAAAAAAAGAAAAGTGTGTCCTAAGCGGGCGCTAGGTTAGGAGAGAGTTCATTCGAGGTACTTGGATCTTAAATGTACATATGCTCGCGGACAGTTAGACAATTTATACGAATTCTGAAAATGGTTGAGACTGGCAGATAAAGAAAGCAGCAGAAATGCGCGCTGCGTGAAATCATAAATGAAGACAGGTTAAGAGTGATCAGTGTAGACCAGAGTGACGTATCTCTATGATATTCAAGTTGAGAGAATCAAAGAAATTATAAAGTTTGTCTTTCATAACACCGGAAGTGCGAAAGCTAAACGGAGTGATAATTCAACTCAAGACAATGCGATACTATGCGATACGATAGATAGATCCTTTTTCGCTCTGCTAAGCCAAAAGGTTCAGAAATGTCATCTGTATTAAAGCTTATTAAAGTCTTTAAATATTTCAAGATTGCTCTGGAGCTGCCAGAGAAAGAGAGACGGTCACAAATGGTACTTGCTGAAAGTCATCACAAATGACACTAACAGAAAGTATCCTCAAAAGACGGTCAAAGAAAGCAGTCATAAGTCACAAAAGACGATTGAACAAAGCAATCACAAATAACGCTGGCAGAAAGCAGTCACAAAGACGGTCGAAGAAAACAGTCATAAGTCACAAAAGACGATTGAACAAAACAATCACAAATGACGCTAGCCGAAAGCAGTCACGAATGCTCGCTCGCAAAAGGAAGTCGAAAATGCAAAGTTGGGGGGAGGGAGTGGTATAAATTATTTTTAGAGGCGATATGCATATGGTTTTATCATACTCATCTGCAATTAATAAAATTTCAAACACGACATAACGACAGAAAAATAAGCACAATACTTTTATTTTTTGTTTTACATGTTGGACACATTCTCATTCGGGCAGCTAGCTTTATTTATACAGTCGAAAGTTAACAGTTTTAGAAATGGTAGAATATAAATTGGCGACTTGTAGCACTTGCTAGGGGTTGTGTAAAAATAAAGATTTTAAAAAAACACGAAACTAGTCCTTATATCAGAGATTTGTGCCACCATAAAGAAGATTGTCTAAAGTCTAAACTGTGTCGTTTGCCATTTGTTGACGTAATTTGTTTTCTGTTAGACACAGATGTGACCTAAACCAAGATACAGCAATACCATGCTATGATGCTGTGCAGGCATAAAGATGTACTCTGACCAATAGTGTCATTCGATATATAACAAGTATTAACTTTACGATACGCTTTGATAACAGCCATATATAACAACTGGATTATCTCTCTCAACAAAAAATAACTTTGTAAATAACAACTATATCCGATAGAATTTTCTGTTTTGAAGTCAACAGTACGATCGTTGAAAAATATCTTCTTTTTTTTTCTTTTTTTGAATACAAGTGACCTTGTAACCAACTAATAATCAAGTAGAATCTGCTGTGCTACCAGCTACCATTTCTTTTAATGTCACAATTTTATTTCAAATAAGTTTTGTTACCAAAGCCAATTTCTTGGATGGAAGTAGATATTTTTAATCAGCTATGTGGGGTTTTTTTCACCAGTCAATGTATTTGATGGAAGCTTATATTTTTCTTTTTGAATCAGTTTTGTTACCAGCCATTGCACACGCAAGAATTACGAGATGGCCTTCAAGCACTCTTCTCTAAATTATTCCTCCCCCACCCACACACAAAAAGTCAGCCGATGCTTTCAAGGCACTAAAAGCTATGACGTGTAACAAACTGTCCGCACCGATTTCTGTTTGTCTGAATTAATCAGGCAAAGCAGTTCGTCGACTAATAAATGCATTTCTAAAATAATGAAGCTTCACATTTTCAAATTAATTTTTATTATTTCTTGTTAACTGTGCTGTGAGTTGTCAGCGGTAGGTAATGCGATACGTGTTAGTTTTTTTTCCTTGAGGCGTTATGTCCCCTTGGACTCCTACTCGGCGCCAAAAGGGACAAAACTAGGGGAGAAATAAAAGGATAATTTATACGGTGTCAAAGAGAAATGATTTATCTTCTAGCCTCAGATGTGATGTTATAATTTCTTTTTTCAATATTGAATGTTGCGCAAAAGATGTTTCTTACACCTGACAGACCGCAGAAGCATCAACACTCCCATCCCTACCCAAACCTGGCTCGGTTGCCGACGACTGGACAGAAGCTCAATGGGTATAACAGATACGACCATCCAAGAGGAGGTTGACTACTGAGAGTCCAACGATTGTTACTATAACCATAAGACCTAATTTTAATATAATCTTACTGATTTTAAACGCTTAAATATATCAGATTGCCACGTATTGTATGATAGCATATCGTGCCCATTGTTTGCGTTTGGCGCCAGCCGTCAACATTTAACTAATGACCTTGACTATACATTTTCAGTGCTGGCCATCGAAAGAGGGAAGCCACAGTTTATTAACGACAGCCAGCACCACGTGAGTAACAAGTCACGTGACTGCATGGGCTGTAAAACTGAGGAGCTTGTCAGTTAGGTGCCGTGTGCAAAAGGAACTCTAACATTGCCCATCAGGTTACGGTAATGTCGGTACAGTAGAGTGTCGCCAACAACGCTGACATTTACACACTACACTTAAAAGCATTACAGCTCTCCCACTTGCTTACCATTGCGCTTTAACACGCATTATATTGCTACTTTGAGGGTGGAAACAAACACTAACCTTGATAACTGAAAACCTTTCACTTATAAAATATTTTAATACAAAATCGAACTTTCTGAGATGTGACACAGAACGTACAGAAATAAATCGTACGATAGTCAACGTTGATAGTACGCACTGAAATAATTTTCGTCAGTATCTCATCACACACACTCGGAAGCTATTTATAGAACTGTTCGACAGTGTCGGCCAAAGTTAACAAAGACAAAAGTGCTCGACGGAACTGGCTTTATTATTAACAAAAGTAAGCAATACTTCGAAAGGCATAGAGTCATTATATATAGTGCATTTTGAGTAAATAAGCATAGTCAGAAGGCATAGAGTCATTATATATACTGAATTATGAGTCAAAGTCAGAAGGCATAGAGTCATTATATATACTGAATTATGAGTAAATAAGCATAGTCAGAAGGCAAATTGCCGTTCTAAAATACTTAATCAGATTTATGTTTACAATAAAAATGTATATGTACCTTATCGACAGTGAACATATAATGTACATGTATTACCAAGAGGGATATCAAAAAGTACAGTATGCTACATTGTGAGCAGAACGCGCAGGTGGTAGTGGTGTAACTAAATCGATAGTGAAAATCCGGTCTACCCTGGATGAGAAGGCGGGAGGGGGAAGAGGCAATTTTGCAACTTCAATTTTATATTTGAAAATATATTTCAAAGAAAAGCATTCTAAAATGTTTTCTCATAGACATAAATCGACATCAGTATATGTCTCGAAGTTCTAACTGGAAGAAAAATAATGTAAATTTTCCGCGAGCAGTGTTATGACTGACATAACCTTTGACCCAGTCTTTACGGAATAGTCCGAATTGGGGTTCGGGAAAAACTAATACCAATTATCTAGCCGGGAGCTTGTTCTTTGGGCCGCAGTAAACGAGTTCGATAAATTACAAGCAATTATATACCAGAGAATCGATATATACTCTAGGTAATTTAGAGCGGTGTTTTATCATTCATACTGATTTTTTTCCCTTAAAACCTTATGCATATAGGAGAGTCATAGAACCTTTAAATGTTTGTACGCTTTGAGGACCAATGTTCATACGTGCCTGCTAGCAAGTGAATCAGTTCAAATTACTGAGCAGAGTAATCTATTCAGAGTATTTGATCAATGAAGCCCATTTGTCACTTTGGTTCTCGAGTTCCGGGATGTTGAAACTAATTACAGATTGTCTTCCAGTCGGTGAGAAATAAACCCTTAACTTATTACCACAGATTACTCTGGATGAAAGTGTGGATTAATTTATAATTTCACTTCAAACATCTTATCGCCGACTGAAAAATTGGAAACTTTGGCTCGTTTATAATTGTATTTTAAAGCGCAGTTCACTGATTGGTCAGATTGACAGTTTTGGAACTAATTAGCCCCGCCCATCCACTCACCACCCAGGCGGTCGTCTAAAAGCTTCATTTATCCGAGCCGCAACTGAAATTAATTTTATGTTCTATTCTATACTAAAACGGATAGACTGTCAGAAGCTGGAATAGCTGATGAAATGATGTAGGCAACAAAGATGTAAGCATATTTGTGGGGGACATTTTTTTTTGTGCTTATTCATTCAATATACATAAACTTAGAGAAAAAGCAGTGTGAAGACCGACTAGACGATTTAAGTCCGAGACCAAATCAATTATCTGATCGAGATGTCGTGCTACATAATAGTGTCTGTGCGTCTGTGTGTGTGTGTGTGTGTGTGTGTGTGTGTGTGTGTGTGTGTGTGTGTGTGTAAAAGGAACACATTGGGGCATTGTTTGTGTAACAGTAATGCCCGAGCCGTTTGTTGTTGATGTTTAACTGAGAGGAGTACTAGGAGTACTCGCGTTTACCCGCGGTTTTATACAAACTATTTTTAGGGTACCCTTCCTTTTTATTCAAACTATTTTTATTTTTAAAAAATATTATTTTAACGGTTCGTGTTCAGACTTGACCATGCAGCACTAAACTGTGATTCTTATTAGGACTACTCAGGCACTGGCACTTCTGACCATAGGAAAGCGAACTCCTGTTCAACTTCATATTGATGTACTTTTCAGATCAGATCCGCTTACAGGCACACCTGTGTGCCAGTTCAAACTCAGAGATAGTGCATTCAAGAGTTCATTACTTATGATTCTGACATCCACATGAGGTCCAGTGATCTTGTCTGAACGCGTTGGCGGAAAACTTAATCTTTAAATACAAATAAACTGATCAACAATTTTTCAGTACGACATGGTTGTCAACTAATCTTTAAAAATTAATTGGACGGATACAAAAGGTTTCAATAAGAATTAGAAAACACTAATCTTTAAATAAAATTTGGCTGGTGACAAATCTTTAAATAGAATTAGCTGGACATTAATCTTTAAATATGAACTGACTGGCCACTGATTTTTAAATACAATATAGTTGACAATTAAAAATGTAATGTCAAATTTCGAATGTTTCACTAGTTACTAAAATTGAATGTTCTTTAGATTGTTACTGGAAGATGGTTCACTAGCTGTATCAGAATTGAATGATCGTATACGTACTGTTAAAAGAGTATGGCAGCATAACTGTCAGACCTGATTGATCGTATACGTACTATTAAAACTGTATGGCAGCATAACTGTCAGACCTGATTGATCGTATACGTACTATTAAAACTGTATGGCAGCATAACTGTCAGACCTGATTGATCGTATACGTACTATTAAAACTGTATGGCAGCATACCTATGACAACAATAACTTGGCACATGGCTAGGAAAATTCAGTGTCTAATGTTGACGGACAGCCTGAAGTAGCTGAACTGAATAGTCAGACTAGCTATGATATCTAATTGGCCACAAACAAGCAATCAGAACTGGTTGGCCACATAATAGTTATCCAGAAGTGAATGGCTACATTATACTATCAGAACTGTTTGGCCCCATAACAGATGTCAAAAGTGAAGTTAATGTCCACATTGTAGTTATCAGAAGTGAATGGCTACATTGTAGTTATCAGAAGTGAATGCCCACATACCAAGCATAAAAAATAAATTGCCATGGATGAAAGCTAGATGGCCACAGATTAACCAATAGAACTAGATGACCACATAGTAACCAATAGAACTAGATGGCCACAGATTAATCAATAGAACTAGATGACCACAGATTGGTCCACAGAACTAGATGGTCACATACTAGATATATCAATATTGGATGCTTGCATCTAAGGACAAACCTTTTTAGAAATCACACAGCTTTCTTTCATACATACATGAAGCAGTGTAATTAGCAGTTTTAATGATCAATCAGTGAGTTCTAAACAATTAAAAATTTTAATAAAATCTCATTTTCGGACTATTTGCACTTGCACAAAACTGCAAACGTTAAACACTTAACTGGACTGATTAAGTAAAAATTAGTCAATAGGTCAAAATCGAGAAAACGGCTGATATCGTGAGTCAAATAAAAACACGAATACGAAATCGACCAAGAAGTTGCGTTCATATAAATGTAATATCTGAGAGAGTGAAATGTGTCTTCAAAATCTAGATACAACTAACCAGATTCCCAAGATCAACAGTGCCTAGATATAACTGGGAAAGCGGCAAATCGAAGTGGTTAAAGTCTACGAGCAAAGCGAGTAAAAAAATAACATCGAGAGATAGACTATTGTAGAGTCTAGAACACAACTGGAAACATGCTACGATTGAGAAATATATTGTGTTTAGATTGTCTATAACACAACTGGAAATATGCCGTGATTGAGAAATATATTGTGGTTAGACTGTCTAGAACACAACTGAAAACATGCTATGATTGAGAAATAGATTGTGGTTAGATTGTCTATAACGCAACTGAAAACATGCCATGATTGAGAAATAGATTGTGCTTAGAGTGTCCATAACACTACTGAAAACATGACAAGATTGAAAAATAGATTGTGTTTAGATTGTCTAGACCACAACTGGAATTGTGCCATGATCAAGAGATGGACTATGTTTAGCAAGTCAAAATATACAACTTGAAATATACCATGTTCTGGAGATGGACTGTGGAAAGAAGCCATGATCCTGATATGGACTGTTTAGAGAGTATAGCCTTAAATACAAACGGCAAGAATCAAAGTTTAACATAGAGAATGGTCTTAGAAAATCGATAGTAGCCTACAACTGACAAGAATCTGAGGTCAATAGATGGTTGGTACAATGAATCTAAAGTACAGACAATAACATTCTTAAACAGTGCCATACCATTGACAAAGTCCTTGCATCAAAGAGGGGTAGGGGACTGTATTCAGAGTTGAGACTTCGAAAATGCAACAGGCAAATCGTTAAGATGGAGAACGAGGCTATTTTTAAAGAATCTGCATTACAATTAGCAATAAGTCGCACAGAAACAGATTCACCCCAGGTCTTGGGTTCGAGCCCACTCCTGTCATTGGAATATTTTTTTCTTGATCAATATTCTCATAGTACTCTTATAATGTTGGGTTTAGTAGACGCTTAGAGCATTTTTAGAGAAATAGCGCAAATAAATGCCCATTATTTCTAAACTGTGATCGAGAGGGGGTGGGTGGAGGCTGTATTTTTAGGATGACTAAACTAGAACGGGCGTGATTCTGGGGAAGATGAAGAGAACTGTTTTTGTTTACACGAGCTTCAGGTACAAATAACAAAAAGTCCAGTGCCAATAGAATTCGTGGTTGGTGACTTCTATTCTTCAATAGAAGGCATCCGGCAAAACTTCGAAATCGAGAGGGAGAATAGAGTTAGAGAATTTGGAATATAATCGGCATGACCCCATGGTTGATAGAGACATTCGTTTAAAATGATTACAACTGTCAAGTCTGTGATCGATACAAAGGCTGCGCTAAAAGAGTGCAGACTGCGACTCACAAGACTTCAAGATCGAGAGTGAGACTGTATTAAAATGCCTCAAGGCTCTAAATACAATATACCTATAAAGGCTGTAGTAAAATGCCTCAAGACTCTGATACAGTATCAGTATATAAAGACTGTATATAAAGACGATATTAAAATGCCTCAAAACTCTAATACAAACTAATAAAACTCTAGTTATAAAGACTGTATTAAAATGCCTCAAAATTCTAATACAGTATAGCTATAAAGACTGTATTAAAAAGCCTCAAAACTAATACAATAGAGTTATAAAGACTGTGGTCAGAAAGTCTGTACTACAAATAACATGATTCATTGGTCGAGAGAAGGGCCGGGTTTAGATCAATCAGGCTGCAAATGGAATGATACAGTGCTTAGAGCAGAGTTTCTCGAAGTGTTGGTCCGCGAATGATCAGTCGGCGGTCCTGAGCAACCCTCCAAGGAACCAAGAGAAATTTAATATGCATAGTACCAAAGTTTGCTCTTGTAAGCAGGAACTTCAAACTTAAGCAACAACTAGCCAGCGGCTCTACGCGCAGGCACGGCCCGTGGTAATAGGTATTTGTGAACAAGTTTCTAGTGTTACCAATATGCTGTTCTATCATTAACTCGGAAGTTTTTAAACCTTGGCCTAGACACTTCTTAAATCTGATGATTTTTAGCAAATTCATTTAGAGTTTTAAAAATTATATCACTAGTTGAATCTCAAACAATATTCCTATTAGTGATTCTAGTGGTCTTGTAATTTTGAATTCGTATCCTATTAGCGATCCTGTAATTTTGAATTCATATCCTATTAGTGATCCTGTAATTTATAATTCGTATCCTATTAGTGATCCCGTAATTTATAATTCATATCCTATTAGTGATCCCGTAATTTTGAATTCGTATCTGTGAACTGAAATGGACCGCCAGCTATCAGATCTGAGAAAGTCAGTATGAATTATAAAGTAAATAATTAATTATAATTTTAAAAAGCAACAATAGTCATTAATATAATTGAAATTTGTGCAAAAATGTGATTCTTCGAAGTATTATACCAAAGATCAGTTGACACTTTTACCCAATTATGAAATGAGGAAAACAACGTGTCTGACTTGAAGTAAAGAGATTTATTATAAAAAGGCAATAAACAAGGATTTTGTTTCAAAATTTTCGATTACTTTTACTTTCAAATTAATATATATGTGACTCGTTCTCGTAAACACGGACAAAGTCTCCGAGCCTGATTAAGGCAAAAAAAAAGTTCAATTGTTTTTTGAGAATTTTACTTATTAACATTTTCTGAAATTAAAAATATTCATCTATAATTCATTTTTACAGATCGTCATGCACTCTGTGTGTTCTAGAATCTTTAATGAAAGACCTGTAAATTACACCTTTAAATGGGCCGCTTTGACCTTTGATCATGATTCCTGTATCTCTTACATTTAAAAGAGTATGCCCTTCTTTCTGACTGGCCAAAAAAGATTTCTGGCTAACCAATCATAATGCAGAATTTAAGTGAGTGCCTTACAACGAAGGGGAAGTCAGTTAATCTTCTACGTAGCGGGACAAAACCATTTACAATATTTTTGTCAGTGAAGAACATAGATCTGCGACACTATTGTAAGAGTCTGCAGTGGGCTATTTTATGTCAGCATAATATTGAGGTAACCCGTATTGAAGGTATTTATAGAATTAAAGTGATGTCATCGAAGAAGACACCGCTAGTAATTGAAAATGAAACGTTTTCACAAACGATAACATGTAATTGTACATAGGTTTGTATTTGTAAAACTAGGTTTGAGGACGACTTTTCAGAAAAAAATGACGCGACTCTAGTTGAATATAACTAGAGTACATCAAGAGAAACATGGCTGTGCCAAACTGGGATGGCTGAATGAATGGCAGATTTCAGTTGTAACTGAACATAAATTTAAACTATGCCTAAATATGTCTCACATATTTATTACAATATTAGGATGATATATGAAACAAAGGCTGCTTTTAATCAAATGTACTATCAGCGTGTTTCAAAAATAACTCAAGATCTTAGAAAAATAATACACGGTAAGAATATCTGTGATTATTACTTTTATTTTAGTTACTTATTGACGTTTACAGATTGTGACGCCAACGCCACCTAGCTAATGGTTATTATTATTATTAATTAATTGTCCATAATTAATTACAAGTGATGAAAATCTTAATTTATGTTATTAATAATTCTCCAGCAGACGCCACCCGTCTCTCTCACTTGATAGATATGCAGGCTCTATAAACGTTTTCTCTTCCACAACATTAAAGACAAACATTTAACAGTCACACAATATATCCATAGATGGAAAACGTCTTACTAAATGAGGAGACAAATCCGTCTTTAATCTATATTTCTTGAGCCCCCATCCACCTACTTTCTTCTCCAACATAAAGTTATCAGTATGTGTAAGAAGGTCAATTAATATAGCAATAAATTTATTAAATCAAGAGATACAAATACAATGAAACAGATTACTTTTGACATCAATATTTCCACGAAACATCATTCCAATATTCTTAATATCTATGCAGTCTTATATCCTAAGACAATTCAACAATTTAGTGTCAATACAAATCACAGGATAGTTCTAGTTATGGAATGGAGTTATTAGGGATAAGTGATAATAGCTTGTACATAACCTGGTTTAGGCACCTTCTCAATAGTCATTTGTGTGTTTTTTGTAACAAAGCCACAAGTTTATTGTTCATACTACTACTGTCAATTCCACACGATTCCCTCCTCACATTTAGAATACTGGTTTGCTGCTATTCTCTTGAGGCTAATCAGGCACTCTGCCATAATAGCTCCCTCAAGAACAACAATTGTAGCAATTTCCAGTAACTTTTTTGTACCAGAAATTGCTCGATATAGTCAGCATACTTTGCCACCATACTTCAACAGAGTGTTGTATCCCTTACACTTACACACTGCAGTAAATACTTCCTGCGTCTACCATGGTCATAGCACTTAGCAGTAAACAGGAGATTCAGATAAACAAGGAAAGGCTGATTTTTCCCAGTAAAATGTAATTGGGGGATAATCCTAAGCTTACAGATTATTCATCTTTAACTCAATTCTTTCTTACATTTAAGCCTCAACTTACAGTTTCCTGCAACAGTATTTATTAGCCCAATACACGCATATTACATAATAATTTTATGAGTGGTTCAATAGAAACAATAGCAAGTTTAGCATTTAAGCATGATAATTCACAATTCAGAAATAATAGTCCACTTACATAATACATCTATATATAAAACTCAAGTATAATACATCAACAGCAAAAATGCACGAAATATTTAAAAGTCCATTCTCTCTCAATCAGTCAGTTAACTCACCATAAAGCTAATGGCCACCTTTCATGACCAGACTTCTTGCCACACCAAATTCAAGTGATTAGACAATAGAATTCTCTATAGCAGGTAAACTTTTTATCTCAGCCCATTGGCTGGTCTTGTTCCCAAAAATATTAACCATTGGATAATAAAAACTACTCATCAAGTTGGAACTGGTTTGATTGCATCAGCAATTTCTAGAATATTCTCAACTCTAGTAGTTTACTCCAACTCTGACACTTATAAAAATACCATCATAACGAGTGCCCAAGGTCGGGTCACTAAGTGACAATTTAAACAGTTTATATAACAATTAAGTCTAGAAATAGTGATAGGCAAATTTACTCCACCATCCTGTTAACATCTACTATATTAGGAGTAAATTTTAAAAATTACCGGTGAAGCTTCCACCGTAATATGAAACGAATGATTATTCACAAGACCAAAATTCTAGGTCCATCCATCCCTCTAAACCCCCTCCATATTGTTTCGTATACCCAATTCACACATGCATACATCAGCTGACTGTATTTTAATTTTATGCAGTTTATTCACTTTAGACAAAATAATTACTTGTACTTTAAAGAAAGTCATAACACAATATGTTAAAAAACATAATGCATGCACATGCGTGTGTGAATATATGTCTATGTGTGTGTGTGTGTGTGTGTGTGTGTGTATGAGAGAGAGAGGGGGATGATAAAGATTAAATTTATGCTTAAACACAAATCGATTTACAGAGTTTCACGTATGTTAGTAGGGAAGGACATGCAGAGATGTAAACTTAAGATAGTAAAAAAAATTTTCTTAAGCGTTTTACTGCTAATTGTTAAAGAATGAAATACACAACCATACATTAAAAAAATATAAATTACAGAGTCTTTTCAAGCCTACATCTAAATTTCCAATACGCATTCTCTGCACACAAAAAAAGTCACATACTGAGAACAAATTTAGCATAAAATTACAGAAGGAATAAACATAGGTATGCACATTCCTTTTACATAAACAACATAAACACATTCAAATACAGAAGCAAGCACACAAATATATTAAAACACAGGTAAACAATATCTGATGCACAGGACCAAAATCATACAAAATATTTAATACCGCCGTAAAGTGGTATTGTATAAATATCTGTCACATAATGACTTATGTAGCCCACATCCACCCCTCCTCTAAAAATAGACTACATGTAAACCTACCTTCTAGAAAGGCTGACCCTTATCCCCAGGTTGCAGACAACTCACTAAACTAACTAATCAAAGCGCAGCTCAGCCACATAAATGAATGCATCAGAAATGCACCTATTTTGGCTTATGGTGTTAACAAAGTATATTCATCGCTGGTTATCCACAGAAGGAAATCATCCTCTGATAAATATACGCAACACTGGGACCCCAGATGTCATGTCAGGGAATCAAAGCTAAATGACTATAAAACCACAAGCTGAACAGCTTCAATCAAGTTGTAGACAAACTCTAAAAAGTACTTTTGTAGTTCTCTCAGAAATCTTCAGTGTTTTCTTATAAATTCATTATAGTTCTCTCATATGAACAAACCAGATAACTACATACCACAGTGCCACAGGACTCAAAACGAATCTTCTCTTACAACACCATATGGTCGTGATTATGATACTTAAATATATATAAACTCTACTTGTAACTGTTGAACTATTACTGTATGTAACCATGCTGTCTTATATTATTTCTTGTTGAATACATTTATTGTTGATACATAGACCATTTGTGTTAGTGTGACTCACTTATTATATGCTGTAGTCTGTCACCTGTATTTATTTGCTACCCTGGCTGTATATATCAGGGGGCTCATGCTATCTTCTAGATTCTTGAATTATCACTCTTATTCTACATTATCTAATCATCTTTCTAATACACGTGATCAGCCTGAAGAAGTGTTTGGGGGATTAGCCTAAGGCTATGGGCGGCCCAGGGTGGTGAGGAATTAACATCTTGCCTATCTCCCAGCAAAACATCACAGTATTTTATATATATATATATAAATAACTGCCTATAAAATGACATTTCAGAATACCTGGTTTTCAGGTAACAATTATACACACAATCATTCATGCTGCCGTTTTGTTAGCATTTAAATAGAATATATTTCTAACAGAAATTACTTAAAGAAGAAAGTTATCGGACATGCTGAAAACTTACCAAGATTTTCCAACTATTTTCTGGTACAATAGACTCAACCCATCCACCCCCCATGAATCTACTCTAAAACAAAGACAGCTCCACTAGTTCAACTCTTTAAAGTAATAAGGACCCTATTTCTGTATTAATAATTTGTGAAACAAAAAACAACTTGGCACCACTAGATCTCCTCTAGTTCTGCTTTTTAAAAACAGTAAGGTCACTGTAGTACCATTTCCAATTTATAAACAATAAGAGCCATGCTTGATATATCTACTTGAAAAAAGAAACTATTCTAGTAATACTGCTCTCCTGAAAATAATTAGGACCTGGTTCTAACAGTTCTACTCTCAAAACCAATAGAAAGTCTGTTTTAATAACAATTTTCTCTCAAAACAATAAGGATCCTGCTCTAATAACAATTCTCTCAGAAACAAAAAGGACTTGGTTCTAATATTTTGATGCAAAAATAACTACTAAATCTAAAACTACTTCTCTTGAAATCAACAGAAACATTGTTCTAACAGTACTACTCTTGAAATCAACAGACCCTGTTCTAAAACTACTACTCTTGAAATCATCAGAGACCCTGTTCTAAAACTACTAATCTCGAAATCAACAGAGCCCCTTTTCTAAATACTACTCTTGAAATTAACGGAGATCCTAACACTACTACTCTCAAAATCAACAAAGACCCTTTACTAACACTACTATCTCAGAATCAACAAAGATCCTTTTCTAACTACTACTCTCAAAATCAACAAAGACCCTTTTCTAACTACTACTCTCAAAATCAACAAAGACCCTTTTCTAACACTACTACTCTCAAAATCAACAAAGACCCTTTTCTAACTACTACTCTCAAAATCAACAAAGACCCTTTTCTAACACTACTACTCTCAAAATCAACAAAGACTTTTCTAATACTACTATCTCAAAATCGAGACCCTATTCTAGCACTCGTACTATCAAAAGCAATTGAGATCATCCTCCGGTAGTTCTACTCCTAAACATGAGGAATCATTTATCACCTGCACCTACTAACTTCACTATTTCTACTCTATACCCAAGGACTTACTAAATCAATTCTACTCTCTGAAGAAATGGAGGACAAAGTAGGCTCCTTTGTATCTACTCTTCAAGAGTGAGCATGTACTTTTGTTCTACTTAACAAACTGACAGGCTATTTGCTTCCTCCAATTCTATTTCTGTACAGCAAAAATCAACCAGCATTTACTCATTTACATCCTGACAGAGAAAAAAAATGCTCCCAAGAGTAGTGTAGGTCAAGTATCAATTCTGAGGCAAGAACAATGAAAAGGGGAAGATAACTATGAAAAGATTCCCCTACAAAAAAGGACATTCAAAACAGATCCTGAACGATAAGTTGTCTTTTAGCTTATAAAATCCACCAAGTTGAAAAGAATCCGTAAATTGAAATAAATTCTAGAGTTCATTCTAAATGATAAGACAAGCTACAATTCTTCCTAAAACAAAACCATCAAAAAATGAAATTAATATTTTATTAAGTATAATAATAATAATGTACTCAATCTAATTATGTATTCTATGTCACTTAACTAGAACTTACCTGAACTTGTATTCTAATGAGATGGACGTGGGAAAAAATTGGGAAATATCAAGAAATAGCTTTAACAGTAAAATGTACATACAACTTCATAAAATGCTAACTTAATATGTTTGTTAAGTTTAACAATTAAAAAAAGGGTGGGGAAGGGGGTTTGGGTTCTGGCCTTGCACACAGAGGAGGAGGGGAATGCAAGCCCCATAGAAGATGTAGGCATTGAAATGTTTTGTGAATAACTACTAATTATTCTATATCACACACATTTTTCATAGTAAATTAGAGAAGTATATGACATGAATTTTACATACAGTTGATGCTTATAAGGATATACACCTAACTATACACAATTCCATGTTTGCTAAAGCTAGCAAAATAATTTATTTTTTAAATTTGAAATAAAAAAACAGTAAATGAAAGCTGCCAAAATGTTCCAAAACAGTTCTTATTAAAAGTAATATCATAAATAATATTTTCTATATGTTATTCTTTTATATATATCGGGATAATGCAGACAGGCTAGACAGTCAAAATAACGTCATGAGCACAAATGAAAAACCTATTATCTGCATTGATCAAGCTGGCTTGAAAGGTTCTGTTGACACAAGTTTGCCGCTCTTAATGCATTTCCATAACCAGGCAGGAGTGACCAGTTCTGTAGATTTTCCTTTATTAGGAAACTGAAACAGTATTAGTGAATGCATTAGTAATCAGATTTATACACACACACACACACACCACACACACACACACACACACACACACACACACACACACACACACAGTAGCAATCATATTGGCAATTCTGTCTCATTAAATTATGCTGCCCACATAAGACTGCTTCCACTACCCAATGCACTGAGAAATGTATTTCTGCTGCTAAGTCTTGGATGATGAGTACTAAGTTACAAATGAATGATCATAAAAATGAAGTCATGCTGGTTGGCTCCTAAAAGGGTTTCTAAATCCTTACATCTGTCAAGAGTAAGTGAACACTGGTGACATGCCTGCCAAATCTGGTCACTTACTGAGATATATGAGTGTTCATTTTGACAGCTCTCTCTCCCACTAGTACACCACATCTTTTATACATGTACAGCAGCTTTTCTGGACCTGAGACAAATCAGTACTATTTGCAAGTTTCTCACAGTTGCTGACATAAAACCTCTTTGCATGTTTGTTCAATGTTCACTGATGCTCACTAAGCTTGATTTTCTAACTTGCTTCTCTCTTGTCTAAAACTGTCTTGTAAAGAAACTTCAACATATTAGAACACTGCAACTAGATATATTCTCAGAGCTCTAAGAACCAATCATGTCACTCCACCTCTCCAGTCTTCAGTGGCAAACTTTTCATAGCCTCTCCTTGTTTCACTTTA